>QRDG01000564.1:0-523876 GCA_012064385.1 Puccinellia tenuiflora | reverse complement strand
CATCTTGGAGACAACAGTCTGGAAAAGCAGAAGTCATGAAAGGCAGAAGTCAGCAATGCATAAGTCGACAATTAACAAGTCAGAAAAGTGCAAGTCAGATTTTTTACAAGTCAAATTCTATAACTTATGAGCTCCAAGACGTTACAAGTTAACAACTTGGCGCTTGGGGGCTACTCAGGAGTCAGTTTTTTCATAAACAGCAGTCAAGAGTCCTAATCGACAAGTCATCAGCTCCAAGTCGCCACAAGTTAGCAACTTGGCGCTTGGGGGCTACTCGCAGAACAGAAATTTTTCTTCAAGTAAGATATCAGTGAGCAATATATATTGGTAGCTCCAAGTCGTCGCAGGCTGACAACTCGGCGCTTGGGGGCTACTCATGCAGAAATTTTTTGGTCTAAGGACCCGACAGACAGTAAATTAGCAGCCCCGAGTCCTAGTAGAGCTAAGGACTCAGGCCTTGGGGGCTACAGTATGCAAGTTTGTTCTACCTACCAAGTGATTTGATTTCAGGATGAAGCACCTATCTTAGCTCCAAGTCACCAAAGATAAGGTGCTTGGGGGCTACTGTAATAGGGGATTAATGGATAGAGCATAAAGAGCACAAGTTAGAATGCTCTTACGTTGTGAATCATCTCAAGGGCTCTGAGGGCTACTTGCTCCTCATCCTTTTAGTTTGGAGGCTTGATCATTAAGCTCTACGGCCTCAATGTAGGCCTCGTTTAAGGATTTGTTGTCAGATATTCGGAGCCGGCTGTAGTCAGTTGAAGACTTTGCTGGTCAGTATTCAGTTGAGAAGTGGGAGCCGCCTTTTCCCGACTCGAGGCGCTTGACAGTAGTAGTTGGGGTTCCAACTCCAGATGAAGATGGGATCACCACAGGAGTCTCCAACCGAGTCCTTGAGCGGACTCGGGTACAGGGGGAGTCCCAGTAGCTGTTGCACCAATAGATTGGAGTCGTAGGAGCTGTCTTGGTACTCGTCGTCTGAGAAGTCGACGGCGGTACAAACTCCTCGGCCGGAAGTTACATCATCCATGCCTGGTAGCTTGGAGACCTTGGCGCAGGGCCGGGCTCTGAGAACGGACGATTGAAATTCAGGTATAGATTAAAGATAAGTACAGATGACATGCCAGTAAAAACCAAGGAGAAAGGTCATACCCAACATTTGTCTCAAGATCTAAAGCTTCTTGAGAGTCAGAAGAGAAGATTGACAGTTCCAGACACATAGGAGTCAGCCTTCTCGGGAGGAGAGGTCGACTTCCTCTGATGTGATACAGGCAGAGGAGGAGGAGACTCTGCAGGGCCACTCGAGCGCAATTTCCTTTTCTTGCAGCAAGGACTTGTGCAGGAATTTCTTCGGGCTCGCTGGAGGAGCCGCTGGATTTGCGGACTCGTGAGGCAGGAACCTTGGGCACAGCAGCCCGGGACCCACTTTTTGGAACTGGAGGAGTCGGAGAGCGACTCTTGGCATCTGAGGACTCCTCAGATGAAATGGTTTGGGCCCTTGCAGGGCTTGATTCGGTATGCTCCTGGTCAGCATGCTGTGCTTCAGAGGAGGACCCCTCCTCAACAACATTGACAGTAGGAGCCTCAGGTGAGGACTCCTCATCTTCATTTTCATCACCAGCAGCAGTAGCCTCCTTAGAGGACTCCTCGCTGGCTTCTTCTTCCTCAACAACCTCTGCAGCAGCAGAGGTGCTCCCTTTGCCCTTGTCAGTTCAAGGGTCGACTTCCAGAAGGAGTCGGTAAGCTGCGAGGGGAACAGAAAATTTGAGTTAGCAGATGAGATAATGCAAGCAAGCAAGAAGGAAAGACAGTTAAAAGTACTTACAGCAGGAGCTGGGCAGGTGGAGCAAAAAGGCTGGAGCCCAAAATGGGCTTGGTCCTTCACCATCTTCCCGGTCAATTTCTTGATTAATCGACCAAGTTCAGGACCATCAGATAACTTAGCAATCATCCTAAGATCATCTTGACACACCTGGTGTATGAGCAGATGAGCCGGGTCCTAGGACTCAGCGGTTGAATTTTCCAGGTGGTCCAGCAGCGGACAAGATCCATGTTTTCCAGGTTGTGAGAGAGGAGAGCTCGGATTCTGAGGATCAAGGATTCGACTTTGGGCCGGGCGGCCTCTGAGCACCTGGCTTTCATAGCAGGAGTCACCTCCAGTCGGCTCTCAGAAAATTGAGGGAGTTTAGGTTCATCCTCAGGAGAGGTGTCTTTGCAATAAAAGAAGGACTTTTGCCAGTCCTTGATGCGATTTGGAAAAACTGGTT
Source organism: Puccinellia tenuiflora (assembly GCA_012064385.1). NCBI lineage: Eukaryota > Viridiplantae > Streptophyta > Magnoliopsida > Poales > Poaceae > Puccinellia > Puccinellia tenuiflora. The sequence continues at coordinate 521,606 of QRDG01000564.1, read as the reverse complement.
TGGGGAAGACAGAATTTAGGCGACGCTGGAGAGCTACAGCGCCGCATTGTAAGAGGGGTCCACCGGAGGTTTCAGGTTGAGGGTTGCAATAGAACAACTCAAGCCATAGATCTAAGTCAGGTTTGATCTGGAGGTAATCCTCACAGAGAACAACAAAGTTGGAGAGGGTAAGGACAGAGTTTTGGGGCGAGGTCATGAATGCGCAGCTTGTAGAACTCGAGGAGCTGGCGAAAGAACAAATTACCGGGGGGTGTGAAGCCGCGGAAAAGATGCTCCGCAAAGATGACGACCTCGCCCTTCGCCGGAGAAGGCACTGATTCGTCCCCAGGAGCTCGTGCCCTGACACTTGATGGAAGAAGGCCCGCAAGGCGATGCGATTTCAGTTGCTCCGCCGTGATGGTTGAACCGCACCAATCGGCGGAGATAGATCTCTTCGAAGAAGGAGCGGCGGCGGCGGCGGCCTCGGCGGCAATGTCGACGATCCTGCTGCCAGAAGCGGCCTTGGCCTTGAGGTGCCCTTGGTGGGACGCTTGGGGGCCATGGCGTGCGTGCGGTGCGAGAGGAAGCGCTGCGCGGGAAAGGAACGAGTGCAGGAGAGATGGAAAGTTTGGGGAATGAAAGGTTTGTGACGTTCAGTTCTCACCTTTTGGTATTTATGATGGGGTAAAAACCCTAGAGGTTTACAGTGGTGGCCCGCGGTAAAATCGTGGATAACGATTCGATAGTCAAAAGATAAGGTTACAGAGAGGGAAGAATAGCCGGCTTGTTGCAGGAAGCCGAGTCCCATGACTTAAAGAGTTGAAAATTGACAGAGTAGTGCACAGGAATAGCCACAGACTCGGCCAAGTGCTATAAAGAGCTAGAGTGGTGGACTTGTGCGAAAGAACAGGACGGACTCATTTTATGTAAGTAATATGTTTTTATGCAGGAATTCATCTTGGAGCTAGCAGCAGGCGACTTTGGAGCCTTTGGCTCAAGTGGAAGGAGTCGACCCAGAGAGTCGAACCAGCAAGTCAGAGGAAGCCGCCAAGCTGTGCCCAAGATAAATTCGGGGGCTACTGATGGGGGGATACTTTATAGGTAGGCCCATGGACCCGGAAAGTAGACCCGCCAAGACCAAGAAGGCCAAAGCCGAGTCACGTATCAAGTCGCATGGGCTGGGCTGGAGACAAGCCGGCCAGGGCCCATGATGAAGAAAGGACCCGTCCGGAAGGAGTCCAAGTACAACCCGGAGTCTAAACTTGGAAGACCAAGACGTAGAGTAGGACTCCGTGTTCTAGTATGACTCGGTGTAAAGTGTAAGTCCAGGGACCCGGCAGCCTTTATAAGCGGGGTCCTGGACCTTAGATCGATAAGTTCCAAGAGAGAAGTTCTAAGCTTCAATCAGTAGAGAAACCCTAGCCACCAGAGAGAAGTCGCCGGCTCCTAAGTTGTGGGAGCCGGGTCCTTGTAATCGAGACATATCAAGAGCAATAACAGAGAAGCAGGAAGTAGGTCTTTACCTCGAATTAGAGGGGCCGAACCTGGGTAAATCCTTGTTCCTTGGCGAGATTAACCGTTCCAGCGTACTTCAGTCATCAATGGCCCCAGAACTCATCTTCCCTAAGGAAGAACTTGCCNTGATGGGGGATACTTTATAGGTAGGCCCATGGACCCGGAAGTAGACCCGCCAAGACCAAGAAGGCCAAAGCCGAGTCACGTATCAAGTCGCATGGGCTGGGCTGGAGACAAGCCGGCCAGGGCCCATGATGAAGAAAGGATCCGTCCGGAAGGAGTCCAAGTACAACCCGGAGTCTAAACTTGGAAGACCAAGACGTAGAGTAGGACTCCGTGTTCTAGTATGACTCGGTGTAAAGTGTAAGTCCAGGGACCCGGCAGCCTTTATAAGCGGGGTCCTGGACCTTAGATCGACAAGTTCAATCAGTAGAGATAAAGTTCAATCAGTAGAGATAAAGTCCAATCAGTAGAGAAACCCTAGCCACCAGAGAGAAGTCGCCGGCTCCTAAGTTGTGGGAGCCGGGTCCTTGTAATCGAGACATATCAAGAGCAATAACAGAGAAGCAGGAAGTAGGTCTTTACCTCGAATTAGAGGGGCCGAACCTGGGTAAATCCTTGTTCCTTGGCGAGATTAACCGTTCCAGCGTACTTCAGTCATCAATGGCCCCAGAACTCATCTTCCCTAAGGAAGAACTTGCCGTGACAACCCCACGACAGTTGGCGCCCACCGTGGGGCCTACGGTGACGAAAGGAGTCGAGATCGTTGGAGCTGCTCGTCGAGCCATGGAGAAACTCGCCATCGGGCGGGTCTACACTGATGAGCATGGAGAGACAGAGATCGATGACTCAGGCTGGACCTCGGAGATGAATGAAGTCGACGAGGGCTATCAGCTTGTCTTTGGAGGAATCAACGTGTTCGTCGGGATGGTGTGCGCGTCGGGTCTTCGCGAGAACTCGGCGGAGTCGGCGCCGGAGCTAACCGTCATCGTCGAGTCCGACGGCGAGGAGTCGGTCGGAACTTCAGAGGTCGGCATCATCGCCGAGTCTGAGGAACCCCTAGCTGAGGAACCAGATGTGATGCAAGAGTCAGATTCAGATTATGATGCAGATTCAGAGTCCATCCTACCCTTGTGTTGAAGANGTTGGCGCCCACCGTGGGGCCTACGGTGACAAAAGGAGTCGAGATCGTTGGAGCTGCTCGTCGAGCCATGGAGAAACTCGCCATCGGGCGGGTCTACACTGATGAGCATGGAGAGACAGAGATCGATGACTCAGGTTGGACCTCGGAGATGAACGAAGTCGACGAGGGCTATCAGCTTGTCTTTGGAGGAATCAACGTGTTCGTCGGGATGGTGTGCGCGTCGGGTCTTCGCGAGAACTCGGCGGAGTCGGTGCCAGAGCTAACTGTCATCGTCGAGTCCGACGGCGAGGAGTCGGTCGGAACTTCAGAGGTCGGCATCATCGCCGAGTCTGAGGAACCCCTAACTGAGGAACCAGATGTGATGCAGGAGTCAGATTCAGATTATGATGCAGATTCAGAGTCCATCCTACCCTTGTTTGAAGATCGGCTTGGATATGGGATAGAGGAAGAGGATTATGAGGAGTCGCCAGTACGCACTCGTGTTGTGGGAGTCTACATGTCTGGAAACACTGGGAATCAGTTTGATACAACTCTATTGACAAAGGAGATTAATGCAAGTAATGCCGCAGAGAGGGCGGCTGAGTTAACCAACGCTCGTGCTGCGTTGGAGAAGCAGTTAGCTGATATCACAGAGGCAAACCGGAGGTTAGCTGCAGAGCAGGCCCGAGTCCAAGATGAAGCTCAGGTCGTGCGGAGGCGCCGCGAGGAGCTTACTTCAATTCAGCATCGCCGAGCCAGGAGTCGCTTACATGATGGAGTCCACATCAATCCAACCAATTTATTCACCACACCCAATGGTCCAGGCAGAGGAGCCGGACTAGGAGGCTCAGCGGCAGCAGGAGGCGCCGCAGGAGGAGCCGGAGGAGCACCACCACCACCACCACCACCACCACCCCCAGAAGGATCGGGAGGCAGCCGTGCTAACGGACCACCGCCTGAAGGAGGAGTCGGAGGAGGAGCATCTGGTGGCTTAGGGGCACAGCCTAACAGATTTCATACTCCAGAGGGACATTATTCTAATCCTATGGACAACGTGCACGCGGCGACTCTGAGATTGGAGAATATTGTGGTACCAGAGGGACCAGCAGGACAGGAGACTCGGGAGGCTATCGAGTTACTGAAAACAGCCTTGACTCAGCAGGCTTTGTATCCAACTTTTCCAGATGCAAGTAGGCTACACTCAACACCCTTTAACTCAGGTACGAGGAGTCGGCACGGCGAGTCCAACCCGGCAAACTCTACGAGTGCAAGGCGTCGTGAACTAGCGAGGAATCGTGCAAACATACCAACTGCTTCACAAGCTCAGCTAGTGGTTGATGAAGCAAGGCAACGACGAGAGAGAGAAGCAGCAAGAGCTCGGGAGGCAGAGAGGGACAGAGCGGTAGTGCTTGCAGCCAACCCGCCTCAGCCGAGCCGGGTCCACGAGGAGGTGACTTCTCCTGGTGCGTCCCCAGCATTAACAGGACCAGAGTGTTTGTCCGATGCCATCAGATCCGAGTCCTTCCCTAGCAGTTTCAAGGAGCCGCGCAAGGTTCCAAACTATGAGCCTAACATGGACCCGACCTCTTGGTTGGGTACATACGAGATGGCAATGAGCATTCGCAATGCCACAGGTAATCTGTGTGCCAAGTTCATGTATCTTATGATGGAGGGAGCAGCCAAGGTGTGGATGCGCAACCTGCCTCCTAGGTCAATCAACTCTTGGGAGCAATTGAAGGCGGCTTTTATTCAGAATTTCCAAGGCACATGCAAGAAACTCAGTACCATTGAGGACCTGGAGCGATGTGTCCAGAGGAAGGGCGAGTCAGCAAGGCACTGGATGAAGCGAGTCTCAGAGATCATTAACTCCTCACAAGGACTCCCACGAGTTTCAGTCTTAATGGCGATGGAGAGAAATTGCAGTTACAATCCCTTGAGTTGGAAGCTAGGTCGTATGAAGGAAAGCCTGAATCAAGGTATTCCCCTTACGATTGGTGAGATCATGGCAGGTGCTAATAAGCACGCTGCCACAGACAAAACAAAGGATCAGGAGGAAGGAACTAAAGGACAAGGTGGCAATGGTCAGAACCAGAACCAGAATCAGAACCAGAATCAAGGTAGTGGCAAGAGGCCGTATGGAGACAACTCTGACCTAGTGGCCAACACAAACACTGGAGTCAGGCGTAAGGACAACAATTCTGGTGGATACCAAGGCCGCACTCCAAGCACAGAGGAGGTCTTGAGAATTCCATGCCCTAAACATGCCAAGAACGGTAGATGCGGTCATACCCTGGGACAGTGCGTAGATTTGCAACGCGCCAGGTTCCAAGGGCCAGGAGGAGGTAACAACAATGGTGGATATAGAGGAAACAATGGAGCCGGAGGACCCGGCAATAATGGTGGAGGAGCCGGCAATAACCCAAACCAACCTCAAGGAGGAGGTCACCAGCAGGGCGGGTTCCAGCAGAACCCGAAGCAGCTTCATGAGGGCAATGGTCAGTATTATGTCACAACTCGGCAGCACAACCCGAGTCATGGCAGCTACCATGTCTTCACGACTAGTACGTCTAAGCGTTCCAAGAAGTTGAAAGTCAGAGCAGTTAATGCAGTAGAGCCGGCCCTTCCACAGTGGCTCAGGTGGTCAGAGCAAACCATCACATGGAGTCGGGCAGATCATCCTCCAAGAGTCGACGAGCCAGGGCAGCTAGCCTTGGTGGTGGCACCTCAAGTTGGGGGCTATACATTGAACAAAGTGCTTATGGATGGTGGAAGTAGTATCAACATCTTATATTACGACACGTTCAAGAGGATGCAGCTGCAAGATAGACAGCTAATTCCAACAGAGACAGTGTTCCATGGGATAGTACCAGGGAAGTCGGCTAAGCCCATTGGTAAGATTTATCTTGAGGTTGCTTTGGCACAGTGGAGAATTTTCGTTCAGAGATTATGCCCTTTGAGGTAGTGGACCTTAAGAGCCCATATCATGCTCTTTTTGGTCGACCTGCATATTTTAAGTTTATGGCCAGGCCATGTTATGTGTACTTGAAGCTCAAGATGCCAGGTCCAGCAGGAATCATCACAGTTAATGGCAGCAGACAGATGGCATTGGAGTGCGAGATTGGTGATGCAGCCATGGCTGAGACAGCTTGTGCTCAAGAGGAGCTGAAGTTTTACAAGGCAAACGTGGATCCGGAGGACAACTCGGTCCTTAAGAAGCCGGCCACAGAGGAGAAAATGAAATTCAAGTCAGCTCAGGATACAAAGCAAGTCGACTTTACCCCTGGTGACTCTTCCAAGCAATTCACCATTGGGGCACACCTCTCTGATAAATAGGAAAGCGAGCTCGTCGAGTTCATCCGTGAGAACCGGGACGTTTTTGCATGGAAGCCATCTGACATGCCAGGAGTCCCGAGAGAACATCGCCGAGCACAGCTTACACGTTAACCTAATGCAAGACCAGTCAAGCAGGGTCTGCGCAAGTTTCATGATGACAGGAGGAAAGCCATAGGAGAAGAGGTGGCTCGGCTCTCGCAGCCGAGTTCATCAAGGAGGTCTTTCACCAGAGTGGGTGGCCAATCCAGTGTTGGTACCAAAGAAGACAGGAGAGTTAAGGATGTGCATTGACTTCACGGGCCTGAACAGCATTGCCCTAAGGACCCGTTTGCACTACCTCGCATAGACCAGATCATAGACTCCACAGCGGGGTCAGAGTTGCTTTGTTTCTTGATGCATATTCAGGGTACCATCAGATCAGACTCAACATAGAGGATGAGTTGAAAACGTCCTTCATCACGCCCTTTGGAGCATTTTGTTACACAACAATGCCCTTTGGACTCAAGAATGCGGGAGCTACATATCAGAGGTGTATCCAGAACTGTTTCAAAAAACAGATTGGAAGGAATATTCATGCTTATGTGGATGATGTAGTTGTCAACTCAGAAGGCCGACTCTTTGATAGCAGACTTGACAGAAACCTTTGAGAACCTACGCAAGTATAAGATGAAGCTCAACCCGACCAAGTGTGTCTTTGGAGTCCCTGCTGGCAAACTCCTAGGCTTCATCGTTTCAGAGAGAGGCATTGAGGCAAATCCAGAGAAAATCAAGGCTATCCATAACTTGCAGAAGCCGACTTGTCTGAAGGACGTCAAAAGCTTACTGGATGTGTGGCAGCTCTGAGCAGGTTTATTTCCAGACTCGGGGAGAAGGCGGGTCCTCTCTACCGACTCCTGAAGAAGTCAGACAAATTCCTATGGGATGAAGAGGCTGACCGTGCTTTTGAGGAGTTGAAGAAAACTTTATCAACAGCGCCAGTGCTTGCAGCTCCTACAGATAAGGAGCCCATGCTATTATATGTAGCTGCCACGAGAGAGTTGTCAGCGCAGTAGTAGTGTGGAGCGTGCGAATGAAGGAAAGGAGTACCCAGTGCAGAGACCTGTCTACTACATCAGTGAAGTCCTTACGAGTCAAAGCAAAGGTACCCTCAGTGGCAGAAATTAGTTTATGGAGTTTTTCTTGCAAGTAGAAAGCTCAAGCATTATTTCCAAGAGCATCCAATTAAGGTGGTGAGTTCAGGCACCGCTGGCAGATATTATACGCAACAGAGAAGGCAACAGGGCGAGTCGCCAAGTGGGCAATTGAGTTGGGTCCTTATCCTATCACATATGAGCCAAGGACATCGATCAAATCTCAAGCTTGGTGGATTTTGTCAACGATTGGACAGATTTTACTCTTCACCAAGCACCCCTTGCACCAAGTATTGGACAATGCACTTTGATGGGTCTAGACAGTGGAAGGCTCAGGAGCCGGTGGTGTTAACATCGCCTAAGGGAGAAAAGTAGCATACGTCCTTCAGTTACACTTTGATTGCACCAATAACATGGCAGAGTATAGGCTTTGCTACATGGCCTGCGTTGGCCAAGGAGATGAACATCAAGCGTATCAGGTGCTTTGGAGACTCGGATCTCGTAGCTCAGCAAGTATCTGGAACTTGGACTCGAAGGATGCAAACATGGCAGCTTATAGAAGAGCAGTCGAGCAGATAGCCGGGTTCTTTCTGGTTATCAAGTGGAGCATATTGACAGAGGCAAGAACGAAGCCGCAGATGCGTTATCACGACTCGGCTCTCGTCGAGAGAAAGTACCACCAAATGTGTTCTTAGATGAGCTTCATCACCCTTCAGTCAAGCTACCCACAGAGGAGGAGTTAGCTTTTCCAGACCCAGAGTCGGCACTTGTTGCAGCAGTACGAGCAATCCCAACATGGACAGAGCCCTACCTAGCCTATCTCCTGCGGGGTGAACTCCCAAAGGATGAGGTCAAGCGAAAGCAACTCATCAGGCGATGCAAGTCCTACAGTCATTAACGGCGAGTTATATAGAAGAAGCGTTACTGGAGTCTACCAGAGATGTGTGTCTCCAGAAGAGGGCAAGCAAATATTGCAAGAGATCCATGCAGGAGATTGTGGTCATCATGCATCCACTAGATCCTTGGTGTCAAAAGCTTTCAGACACGGGTTCTTTTGGTTGACAGCACATTTAGATGCAGAGAGGATAGTTCGAGTCTGTGATGGATGTCAAAGGTACGCAAGGCAAGACCACGTGCCAGCTCAAGAACTCAGAACCATCCCTATCACTTGGCCATTTGCAGTTTGGGGACTCGACATGGTGGGCCCTTTCTCAAAGTCGCCTTGTCAGAAGACCCATCTGCTAGTAGCAGTTGACAAGTTCACCAAGTGGGTGGAGGTGGAACCCGTCAGCAGAGTCGACGGTGCATCAGCTGTGAGATTCTTCAAGAAGATAGCCACACGTTTTGGGTATCCTCATAGCATCATTACAGACAATGGTACCAACTTATCAGTTGGGGAGATGGCCAAGTTTTGCGGTGAGAACAACATCAGACTCGACCTAGCCTCAGTGGCACATCCACAGTCCAATGGACAAGCAGAGAGGGCAAATCAGGAGTTGCTGAAGGGAATTAAGCCTCGGCTCCGAGTCCCTTTGCTAAGAGCCGCCGGGTCTTGGGTTGAGGAGTTACCAGCAGTGCTTTGGAGCATCAGGACGACTCCTAACAGATCTACTGGCTTCACACCTTTCTTCATGGTGTATGGAGCAGAAGCTGTCTTGCCAAGCGACTTGTTGCACGACTCGCCACGAGTCGCCAATTATGTGAGACAGAAAATGAACTCGCCCGCAGGACTCGGTCGATGCACTTGAGGAAGCAAGGGAGTAGCCCTTGAGAGATCAGCAGTTTATCAGCAGGACTTGCGGCGATATCGCACGCAGAGTCAAAACCAGGACTTTCCAGGAAGGAGACTTNAGACCACGTGCCAGCTCAAGAACTCAGAACCATCCCTATCACTTGGCCATTTGTAGTTTGGGGACTCGACATGGTGGGCCCTTTCTCAAAGTCGCCTTGTCAGAAGACCCATCTGCTAGTAGCAGTTGACAAATTCACCAAGTGGGTGGAGGTAGAAACCCGTCAGCAGAGTCGACGGTGCATCAGCTGTGAGATTCTTCAAGAAGATAGCCACACGTTTGGGTATCCTCACAGCATCATTACAGACAATGGTACCAACTTATCAGTCGGGGAGATGGCCAAGTTTTGCGGTGAGAACAACATCAGACTCGACCTAGCTTCAGTGGCACATCCACAGTCCAATGGACAAGCAGAGAGGGCAAATCAGGAGTTGTTGAAGGGAATTAAGCCTCGGCTCCGAGTCCCTTTGCTAAGAGCCGCCGGGTCTTGGGTTGAGGAGCTACCAGCAGTGCTTTGGAGCATCAGGACGACTCCTAACAGATCTACTGGCTTCACACCTTTCTTCATGGTGTATGGAGCAGAAGCTGTCTTGCCAAGCGACTTGTTGCACGACTCGCCACGAGTCGCCAATTATGTTGAGACAGAAAATGAACTCGCCCGACAGGACTCGGTCGATGCACTTGAGGAAGCAAGGGAGTTAGCCCTTGAGAGATCAGCAGTTTATCAGCAAGACTTGCGGCGATATCACGCACGCAGAGTCAAGACCCGGACTTTCCAGGAAGGAGACTTAGTGCTTCGCCTTGTCCAGAGTAAGGAAGGGATGCACAAGTTATCACCACCATGGGAAGGACCGTTCATCATAAGCAAGAATCTGAACAACGGATCGTACTATCTAATGGATGTACGAGAGCCGGCAAGTGTAGGCAAAGGAGCTGACACAGCTCATACTCTAGATCCTTATGCAGAGGCAAAGAGGCCTTGGAACATAGCTCAGCTACGTCCATATATACCTAAGTTTGTAATAGATTGATGAGTTGAAAGGCAATGAGCCCAGTGAGCCATGCCCAGATGTAATCAAATTATTGTGATCAAATGAAATAAAGCCGGCTTCTGTGAACATGAGTCCTTTAGTCGAGTCACCCAGTGAGTGCGCTTTGTTCTTTAAATTTTGATCATCAGGTTCTTGGGGGCTTGCTTTTCAGTGAAAAAAGTTAAGCTTAAACTCTTGGACCCGGCACAGAAGCCAAATTTCCTAGTTTTCTCGCTGGTAAGTCAGATGCATCCTGCACAATATGATCTATCTACAGGCATGACTTGTTTCTTTCTCTTATGGATCCTAAGGAACATATGAGTTAAGAACCTGTCAGCACAAGCTGTACGAGAAGTCATGCAGGGCCTACTTATTCATCAGTGAAAAATTAGACGGGTTATAAGAACCAAGCCGATCGGCACAAATTCAAAATAGCTAACAAGCTAAATAGGTTAAAGCACCAGTAGTGCATCTTTACAACTCAAAAGAGCTCAACAAGCTCAAAAGTTTAAAAGCACCCATAGTGCATAATTACAAAGTCTCAACAGTAACACAGCATTACATAGCACTCAAAAGTCATTCAAAGGGTGGTCTTCCAGAGGAGTCGACTCCTTCGCCAGAGTCGAAGAGTCCTTCTCAGCCGATGACTTGTCCTTTGCTTGAACAGCAGGAGACGACGAGTTCTTCTTAGCAGGAGATTTGCCTTGTGCTTGGGCAGCGGAGGAAGGAGCCGGCTTCAATGGAGGCTTGGTGGCGACTTTCTTCGTTTGAAATCCAGTACCCTTGGGACTCTTCATAAGCTTGGTAAGATCTGCTTGTTTCTGAGCGTCTCCAGAGACAGCTCTAGAAGGAGTGGGCGCAGAAGGAGTCTTTAGGGTGGGCTCAGCACTCGGCACAGGAGCCGCCGGTGACGATGAACTCGGACCAGCGGAGGCAGCGAATACACCAGATGGGTCCTGTGATGGGCGGCCAAAGTTTACTATCTCAGGATGTACTGGAGCGACTCTCTTGTTCTCCAAATCATAATGATGAACCCATACCTCAGGGTCCATCTTATTGGCAATCTCACAAGCATATGGCCGCACCAGCTTTTCTTCGGCTATGAAATCATTCTGGGTAAAAGGCTTGCCATCTTCATGCTGCTCAGGCTTCCCCATTGTAAGCATTGCTGGCTCAAGAACAGTGGGGTAGTAGCTGTGGGCTAAGGCCAGGATCCTGATAGCAGATCTCCTCATAGAAGATTGTTTCCACAGTCGTACATAGCCGGGTGCTCTGGACAACTCGTCCACCAGACGCTCAGGCTCTTTGGGGCACTTGCCTTTATGATTCAGATACTTGACCACAGAGCGGGCTCCCTCTTGTAGCCCGTGACAGTAATCAAGCATCTCAGACAGTTGTTTGCTTGTGGGCAATTTAAGCTTTGGGGAGTCAGCCCCTGCAGAAAGGAAAACAAGAAGTCATTGTCAGTTGGAAAGCAATTCAGAAAGGTACAAAAGGAAACAAGCAAAAGTCATAAACTCACCAAATATATGCTGACACATTGCACCAATGCCCTTCTTGCAAGTGTTGAACACGGCTTGTAGGTCATTGTGTGCCTTCTGAGCAATCTTTTTGGCCTCAGCCGACTCTTTTTTCACCTGCTCCAGTTGAGCAGCTAAGGCCTTCAGATCCTTCTCAAGCTGAAGGGAGTGTTCTTTTTCGGCCATGGCAGATTTGGCATTGGCAGCTGCCTGGTCCTCAAGTTCTTTCATATCCCTCTTCATCTTGGAGACGATGCACTGCAATTACAAGTCATCAAGCACAAGTGAGATCCACAAGTCAAACACAGAACTCATGAGCTCCAAGTCGTCACAAGTTAACAACTTGGCGCTTGGGGGCTACTCAGGAGTCAATTCTTTCTATCAGAAAAGCAGGCATGAGTCCTAATCAACAAGTCATAAGCTCCAAGTCGCCACAAGTTAGCAACTTGGCGCTTGGGGGCTACTGGCAGAACAGAAATTTTTTCTTCAAGTAAGGTACTAGTGAGTAATACATATTGGTAGCTCCAAGTCGTCGCAGGCTGACAACTCGGCGCTTGGGGGCTACTCATGCAGAAATTTTTTGGTCTAAGGACCTGACAGACAGTAAATTATCAGCCCCGAGTCCTAGTAGAGCTAAGGACTCAGGCCTTGGGGGCTACAGTATGCAAGTTTGTTCTACCTACCAAATGATTTGATTTGAGGATGAAGCACCTATCCTAGTCACAAGACACCACAGACAGGTGCTTGGGGGCTACTGAGATAGGATGATACCAGAAGGCATGAAAGGAGGAGTCAGAAAAGCTTACTTCATGAACTATGTGAAGAGACCTAAGAGCCGCTTGCTCGTCATCCTTCAGCCTAGCAGCTTGATCGTTCAAGTCGACTGCTTCAGCATAGGCTTCGGAAAATGACATGTTATCTGCCACCCGAAGTCGACTGTAGTCAGTAGATGACTTGATCTTGATTGACGGAGAGGCTGCAGGAGTCGGCTTGACAGGAGCCGGCTGAACTGGAGGCGCAGAATCAGGAGTCACAGCACCAGAGCTGGGCTGGACTGTTGTTGGAGTCGACGCTCGAGCCTTTGAAGAGGACTCGGGGACAGTAGGAGTCGTGGTTCCGCCGGCTGATGCAGCGATGGAGGGACCCGTCCTCGTACTGGTTGTCTGAGAAGTCGATGGAGGGGCAGGTCCACGCCCAGAGGAGACATCAGCCATACCTGGGAGCTTTGTCACCTTGGCACAAGGCCGAGCCCTGAAATATTCAGAGATAGAAATCAGTAAACCTAGCGAAAGGAAAGATCAGAAGTCATACAATTGCAAGTACAGAGACAAAAGAGTCTTACCCAATATTGGTCTCCAGGTCCAAGGCGGCCTGAGAGTTGGAGGAAGGCATTGACAAGCCAGAGCTGTAAGAGTCGTCCTTCTGGGGAGGAGAGGTCGATTTCCGTTGGTGTGAGACCGGCAGAGGCTCAGGAGCATCTGCAGGCCCATCGGAACGTAGCTTCCTCTTCCTAGCAGCGATAACACTCTGCATTTGCTCCTTAGGCTTAGTGGGAGAGCGAGAGGACCCAAGGACTCGTGAGAGTGGTACCTTGGGAACAGCCTCTCGAGAGCCATTGTTGTTCGAGGCTGGAGAGGATGGGGAACGACTCCTGGCAGAGGACTCTGCGGATGGAGATGGTTGAGCAGCAGCAGAGGCAGCGTCAGTTTGCCTAGTGGGGGGAGCCTCTGGAGAGGACTCGTCATCATCGGTTTCTTCCACAATGGGAGCCTCTTGGGAGGACTCCTCTTCATCAGCATTCTTAGTGGGAGCCTCTGGCGAGGACTCCTCATCGGCAGCATCATCATCAGCAGGAGCCTCCTGGGAGGACTCCTCATCCTCATCGTCAGTGTCATCTGCCACAGTGGCTTGATCTGTGGCAGGAATTTCTTCTTCAGCTTCAGCCTCAGCTTCAGCTTTATTCTTAGAGCCAGCTCCAGAAGCCGGCTTCCAGAAGGAGTCGGTGAGCTGCAAACGAGTTAGCAAACATGAGTCAGCAAGCAATACAAGAGAAGTCACGGTTGAAATAAAGTGGAGAGTGATGCTTACATCAGGAGCCGGGTGGGTCGAGCAGAAGGGTTGGAGCCCGAAATAAGCTTGATCCTTCACCGGCTTCCCAGTCAACTTCTTGATGAGTCGACCAAGCTCCGGTCCATCAGACAATTGCTCTGTAACCCGGAGGTCATCACCAGCGCATCTGGTATAGGAGCAGATCAACCGAGTCCTAGGACTCAGCGGCTGGATTCTCCAGGTCGTCCAGCAGCGGACCAGATCCAGATTCTCCAAGTTATGGGACAAGAGGGCCCGGATGCGAGTGATCAGAGACTCGACCCTTGGCCGGTCGGCCTCTGGGCACCTGGCTTTCATTAGAGGAGTCGCCCGGAGGCGTTCCTCAGAGAACAAAGGAAGCTTAGGCTCATTTGCAGGAGAAGTGTCCTTGCAATAAAAGAAAGTCCTTTGCCAGTCTTTGATGCGATTTGGGAAAACTGGCTTAGGGAAGACAGAATTGAGGCGCCGTTGAAGGGCGACGGCGCCACATTGGAGAAGAGGACCCCCAGAGGTTTCAGGTTGGGGATTGCAGTAAAAGAGCTCGAGCCAAAGGTTGATGTCAGGTTTAATTTGGAGGTAATCCTCACAAAGAACAACGAAATTAGAAAGTGTGAGAATGGAATTGGGAGCAAGATCGTGAATCCGCAGCTCGTAAAGCTCGAGGAGCTGGCGGAAGAAAAAATCGCCGGGGGGAGAAAAGCCGCGAAATAGGTGCTCGACAAAGACGACAACTTCATCCTTGGCAGGAGAGGGAACAATCTCATCCCCAGGGGCCCGAGCTTGAGCGCTAGAGGGGATCAAACCTGATAGCCTGTGGGTCTTCAATTGCTCCGCCGAGACCGTGGATCCACTCCAATCGGCGGAGATCGATCGCTTGGAGGAAGATTTGGCGGCGGCGGCGGCCGCAGCGGCAATGTTCACCGTCCTGCTCGACGTGGTCGCCTTGGCCTTGGAGGTGCTCTTGGTGGGGCGCTTGGGGGCCATGGCGTGCGTGCGGGGCGAGAGGGAGCGCTGCGCGGGAAAGGAACGAGTGCAAGAGAGGAAGGAGAGCTTTGAGCTGAAGGGGCAAGTGAGGTTTAGGGCTTAACCCTTCGAGATTTATAAAGGGGGGTAAAACCCTAGAAAGTCAACTATGGATAACGTTTCAGTAAAAACGTTCAGGTGGTCAAACAGACAGATAAGAAATCGAAACAGAGAAAGGTTAAAGGTCACAGATGTGGAAGTAGCCGGCTTGTCTCAGAATGACGAGTCCTGTGACAGTGAAATCAGCTTATCTAGCCCTTGTTCGCAAGAGTCACACCAGAACCCGGCCTGCTAGTGCAAGGGCAAGAGTGATGGCTTGAACAAGGGATAAGAGTGGACTCATTTTATATATGTGTTATGTTTTTATGCAGGAATTCATCTTGGAGCTAGCAGCAGGCGACTTTGGAGCCATTGGCTCAAGTGGAAGGAGTCGACCCAGAGAGTCGAACCAGCAAGTCAGAGGAAGCCGCCAAGCTGTGCCCAAGATAAATTCGGGGGCTACTGATGGGGGATACTTTACAGGTAGGCCCATGGACCCGGAAAGTAGACCCGCCAAGACCAAGAAGGCCAAAGCCGAGTCACGTATCAAGTCGCATGGGTTGGGCTGGAGACAAGCCGGCCAGGGCCCATGATGAAGAAAGGACCCGTCCGGAAGGAGTCCAAGTACAACCCGGAGTCTAAACTTGGAAGACCAAGACGTAGAGTAGGACTCCGTGTTCTAGTATGACTCGGTGTAAAGTGTAAGTCCAGGGACCCGGCAGCCTTTATAAGCGGGGTCCTGGACCTTAGATCGATGAGCTTCAATCAGTAGAGGAAACCCTAGCCACCAGAGAGAAGTCGCCGGATCCTAAGTTGTGGGAGCCGGGTCCTTGTAATCGAGACATATCAAGAGCAATAACAGAGAAGCAGGAAGTAGGTCTTTACCTCGAATCAGAGGGGCCGAACCTGGGTAAATCCTTGTTCCTTGGCGAGGTTAACCGTTCCAGCGTACTTCAGTCATCAATGGCCCCAGAACTCATCTTCCCTAAGGAAGAACTTGCCGTGACAACCCCACGACAATATCTGTCAGCGAGTCAAAGCTGAACATCAGCGACCCGCTGGATTACTTCAACCCTTGAAAATTCCTGAATGGAAATGGGACGAGATTGGAATGGACTTCATTACCGGACTGCCCAGGTCCAACCGAGGTCATGATTCAATCTGGGTCGTCGTTGACCGACTGACCAAAGTTGCTCATTTTATTCCGGTCAAGACCACCTATCGTGGAGACCAGTTAGCAGACCTATACATGTCCAGAATAGTAAGCCTGCATGGAGTACCCAAGAAGATTGTGTCTGATAGAGGCACGCAATTCACCTCGAGATTCTGGAAAGCACTTCACGAGGCCCTCGGAACCAAGTTAACCTTTAGCACAGCTTATCATCCCCAGACTGATGGCCAAACCGAGAGAGTGAACCAGATTTTGGAGGACATGCTTCGTGCGTGTGTTCTATCTTATGGTTCCAAGTGGGAAGATTGCCTCCCATTTGCAGAATTCTCCTACAACAATAGCTACCAGTCTAGTTTGCAAATGGCCCCGTTTGAAGCACTGTATGGCAGGAAGTGTCGTACACCCCTGAATTGGTCCGACACTGGAGAAGGTAAATTATTCGGACCTGACACCCTTCGTGAAGCCGAAGAGCAAGTCCAGCTTATTCGCGAGCGTCTCAAAACTGCCCAATCCGCCAGAAGAGTTATGCCGATCCTAAGCGCCGTGACCTCACTTTTGACATCGGAGATTTTGTGTATCTCCGAGTGACACCTCTTAAGGGAATGCAACGTTTCCATGTCAAAGGAAAGTTAGCACCAAGGTATATTGGACCTTTCAAGATCATTAGCCGCCGAGGAGAAGTATCCTATCAGCTAGAGTTACCCCCAGAGCTGTCTGAATTTCATGATGTCTTCCACATTTCACTACTGCGGAAGTGTCTTGAAGTTCCTGATCAGCCAGATGTTTTCAAGCACATTGATCACCACTCCATCGACCTGAATAATGACCTGACCTATCGTGATAGACCCCTTAAGATTCTCGAAGAAGATGTTCGTCTTACCCGAAGACGTGCGATCAAGTTCTACAAGGTCCAGTGGACTAACCACTCTGAAGAAGAAGCAACCTGGGAACGTGAGGATTATCTTAGACGCGAATTCCCAGACTTCCTTAGCTCCTAAGCCTAGCAAATCTCGGGACGAGATTTATTTTAAGGGGGGGGGGGAGGATTTGTAACATCCCAGAATTAATATGAGTATTATTAATTCCAAAAATGTGGGCCAACAATTTTTTTATTATCTTATGTGTGTTTGCTTGCATTTTGTTGCTTGATGTGTGTAATTGCTAAGCAAAGGTGTGACTAAAAAGAAAAGAAGTGAAAGCAACCTCACCACATGAAATAATGGGACAAGTGCCACACAAATTTCTCTAAATGAGAAATAAATATTTTCTTTTAAATCAAAAACCAGTGGGGTGACATAGTGCTCACTCCCACTTAGCTCTAGTAACTTTTCCCTCTTCAAAATATATTTTCAAAATTCCAAAATATAAAATTCTATTTCTCTCTTTATTCATCTTTAACCACAAAATGTGCTAAGATGCACTTATCAAAAAAATACCATCATAGCACCAAAAATCATCATTTATATAAAAGAGACCAAATGTGGAAACCAAATTCAAAAATTCAAATTTAAATTCTGTTGAGGCATTTGGTCGAACAGGTGGTGAGCACCACCCCTGTTCTTCCCCAAATGCTTAAACCCGAGATCAAATCGATGGATTTGTGCGTTTGTTCGTCGATTCCTTGCACCCCAACCCCTCTCTCCATCCCACGAACCTGCCCAGTACCTCAATTGCACGCGGGAAGCACCCTAGCCGCCGCATTGATCGCCGTTCATCATCGCCAGGGAGCAGCGCTCCTGTGGCCATGCCGCCGTGCCGCGCCGTGGAGGAAACCGTCCCCCACCGGCCACCTAGCCCTAGCGCCGCACCCTACACCTCTCCTGCCCCCTCTCTCGCCTGCACCGTGCCCAGCAGCAGCCCTAAACCGCCGGAGGCGTGCCACCCGTGCGTGCCCGTGCGCCGCCCGAGCGCGCACACGGCCGTCCCCCACCATCGACCACGCCCAGCTTGCCTCCACGCCGCCAACCGTGCCCCTCCATAGCCCAGCACCGTAGCCGGCCTCGCGCCAACCCTACGGACATGCCCGGCCGCCCGTTGCACCACCCCTGCACCCTGCCCACCATGAACCGGAGCTCCGGCTATTTAAGCGAGCCGCCCCGAGCACGATTCCACCACACCACTCCACCGCGCCTCGCCATTCCACTCCCCTCCACTTCACCCTCACCGTGCACCGCCAGGAGGGCGGAATCGCGGCCGCTGAGCCGCTGCTGCCCTGCAATTTCTCCGCCGGAGCCGAGGTGGATGTCGGGCACGAACTCGTCGTGCCATTGCTCCCCTCTCCCTCTCTGCCCTCCATTGCACTCCCCATGGCCGCAGCACTCACGTGCCCCTCTCCCCTCTCTGTCTTGTGCCCAGGAACGCCGACGGGAGCTCGCCGGAGTTGCGCCAAGGACACGGACGCGACGCGGAGCTCGACGCCGACGAACCCGACCACCCCAGCACCTGCAACTCACCCCATCGACTTTCCCTCGCCTCCGCCGTCGATCTGCACCCTCACCGCCGTCAACCGAGCCCTCTAGGTGAGCCCACCGTCCACCACCGTGCCGCCGGCGCGGTGGCGCCGCCGATTTTAGGTCACCCCCGTTGATTTGAACGTGGGCCGTTGGATCCAGATCCAACGGCAGCGTACCGGTTCGATTAGATTCTGAAAACGGCTAAGTCTGGAAATAACCAAGTTGATTAGCTCACTTTGCAAACAAATTATGAAAAATCCACTGAACCAAAATTTACAAACTTTATATGGTTGGAAAGAGCTCGATTCGTAGATTCATCTGCAAGTCTTGTATCTCCAAAATGATTAGTCTAGCATCCTCAAATAAATGGACAAAGTAGCTATGTCCTATCTGTTTCAGAAAAGTTTCTGAAACAGATATTTATTTCTGTCTTTAGCTGTTGATCTTAATTCACTTAATTTTATTTAGGAGTAATTCTTAGCACAGCATGTTAGTATAGTTAGCATACTGTCATGAGCAAGTAGTTTGAACCCTGAACTAAAATCTGGCTAAAAGATTTAAATTGGACAATATAGCTAATCAGTTAGCTCAACACTGCAATAACAGAACATAGCCTACTTCCCATGCAAATTGCTACTGAACCAGAGGCCTAAAAATAGCAAACTAAAATCTTGTAGCAAATAAAACATGTAATCTTCACAGTGATGCAAGACATGATCATTAAGAGTAATTCCCTGATTTAAAATGAAAATGCCAAATGTGCTAATTGATAAACTTAAAATGGGTAGATTTCTCTGTCAGAAATTTGATTAGAACTTTGAAATTCAATATCTTGAGATCTAGGAATCTAAAAATAGCAAATGAAAATGTTCTGGAAAGCTTATGAAATTATCTAACTAACTAAAGTGGTTTCACCCCATTTAGGTTATAATAAATAATGATAATCAAAATTCCACAGAAAGTATAAAACCTAAACTTGTTTGTTTCTGATACTCTACTAATCCAAATGAGGTCAAACCAATTTTGTTAGCTCACATTTAAGCAATACTAGTTACCCCTAAAAGGATTTAATTTTTGAATACAATTAACTTGAGTTGTAGCAAAAACAAGGAAACCAACATTCTGGATTAAAACATTTATACAGGGAGTTTAATAACTCAAATTGAATTAAATCCAATTGGGTTGTTCCCTATAAATCAGTGGCTATCTGTAGAATTTTAATTCATATTTTTGTGACCAACAGAACTAAAGTTATGCAATTAAACCTGAAACCCTAGTTTCTGCCATAATTGTGATGCAAGTGAATAATGGTTAATGAAGTCAATTTGAAACCAAATTGTGTTATCTTGTGTGTTCAGTAGCTAATTGTGATGTTATGTTGCTTGTGATGTGATGTTTGCTTGTCTAGTTTAGTGATTGTTTGCTTGTATTGTTGTTTATCGATTAGACGCGAACGTTGCCGGAGACTACGAGGAAGGAGATTACTTCGAGCAGCAGGAACCCGAGCACTTTGTTGAGCAAGGCAAGCTACTTCGCTGAGCTTGCATTTACATACCTCTAATTTAATCACATGCAAGTTCCTAAAGTAGTGGTATTAATTTTCTGAAAAGCCTTTTCACAAAGGAGATGAAAACTGCTTTATCACCCTATGTAGAATGTAGAGTAGACACCTAAAACTATAGGATGGGAAAAATATGATTATTCCAAACTCCTTTTTAAAGTACCTAGTTGATGATGAAATGCCGAGTTATCGGTGTTAAAGTGGAGAAGTGATAACGGGAGTTGTTTATAAAAAAATGCACATTGTGTCCTAGTACTTACGTCGACCAGCCGATAATCTGTGCGACCACATCTACCCAAATATGGGAACGGGCGTAGTCATATAATTTGCTCGTGTTAGTACTGGATACCTCATCGACGGAGACGACTCCGTTATGCATGAGGGGATGAGCATGGCGACTCTAACCCCTGACCTGGGTCCCGGCAATATGTTGGCTTGCGGGATTGAAGGGCTTCGTGCTCGCCGGGCAAAACTGCGAGTCCTTACATCTAGGTTCCTCGACGGGGGATCCTGTACTAGGTGTTGAAGGAATGGTGAAATCGTAAGGGCAGGGTCCTATACTAGCATGAGCAAAGGAAAGGCTATGGCCGGTGGCTCAACTTCGCATACACCTTGTATGGCGGGACGTGGCAGACACGATGAGCTACCGGATGGGTGTGGGAAAAGCGTGCTACCTCTGCAGAGGGTAAAAACTATTCGAATAGCCGAGTCCTCGGATATGGACAGTTGGGAGGCCCTACTAGACCATGTGCAAAAGTTTTTGATAAAATGTGCAAGGTTGGAAAAATAAGGAAATAATGTTACCCAACTATACCAGTTGGAGTGGTATGAGTTGTGAAGGAAAAGAGACCATGATGAGTCGTGGTCGGGAAAAAGGAGGAGTTTTGGATAAATAATAAAATTTTGATTCTCTCTAAAGATAGTAGTAAATCTCTTCTTACCTTTTTCAACAAAGATATAGAGATAGAGTAATAACTAAAAGTGCTGTAGAGAACAACTTAAAACTGGTGCATACTCAGTAGAGGAGTAGTTTGCGAGTACAAATTGTACTCATACTGGTTTCGTCCCTGGCTATTGTCTTAGCCAGATCCCGAGGAAAACTACGCTGAAGCGGAGTATGGAGACTTCTATGCGAACTAGGGATCTTCGTGAGTCAACTGCCTGTCGGTCGTCGCTAGGACGCGTTGGACTTCTACTACGTAGCTTCCGCTGAATGCTTTTGTTTTGGCCCTTGAAGGCACCTATGTAAGACTTGGTCTAAGTGACCTACTATGTAAGACTTTAATGCGGTACTGAAATGGATGTAAACTTTGGTATCCAATTCGGATTATGGGCAACGACAGACTGATCATGGGATCGTTGTGTGAACCATAATCGGGTATTTCGGACAGCTAGTCCGGGGTCCCCACAGAAAGGTACTACTCTCAACTCTAAAGCTGCCCTTGATTCACCTACTGTTTTGAATAAGCTTGTTACACCACCACCACCACCACCACACACTTCACATGTTGCTTCTGCTGTTTCTGATACTGTGTCTGATAAATTCGATGATGCTTCTACTGTACTAGATGAGTCTGGCTCTCTAGGCCCTTTTTTTGGATTCTATGGTTGCTAAATCTAAGGAAATTGAATCTGATGAAATTCCTAATGAAAATGTTATTACACCTGTTGTCTCTCCTGAGAAAGGGAATTATGGTAGTAGTTATCCGAATGATGCTTATGTTGAAATTGATGATGAGTTTATTAGAGCAAGTATGGATATGGACACTTCCGATCGTGAGATACGGAAGAAACTTCTTGAAAAACATGCTATGAATTATAAAACTGCTCATGATCCGGAGTTTGCTACATCTCCTATTAGCATTAAGGAAAAGGATTATGATTTTTCTGTTGATCTGTCACTCATATCTATTGTTGAAAATGAACCTTTTTATGGAAAAGAAAGTGATAGTGCTATAGAACACATGAGCAGACTCACTACTTTGAGTAGGTTGTTTTCTAATGACAAGAAGAAACAAGGTTATTACATAACAAAGCTTTTTCCCTTTTCATTGAAAGATGAAGCTAAAAATTGGTTTAGCAATTTAGCTAGTGGATCCATTAAAAGCTTTGATGGTTTAGTCTAAATATTCTTTGAGAAACATTATCCTGCTCATGTTCGACATGCGCTTTGCAAAGAATTTTTAATTTTAAACAGGTTGAGAAAGAGTGTGAAAGAACATTTCGTAATCCCTTATGTTTTGTGTGTTAGTTAACAACACTAGTGATAATTTAATATGGTGCTAAGTGTTGTAGGCTTTGAATATTTAGTTAAATATGCCTCACACCAAAAAGTCTTTGAAAGTCGTCAAAAGGATAGCCAAATCGTCATCGGGCATCAAACCCTGTTTGGCCGGCCTCCATAGCCGGCAAGGCCGGGGTCAAGGCCGGCGGCTTCGGCCACCATGCCGGCCTCCTGTGCGGGCTAGGCCAGCCTCGGCCGGGGTCAAGGCCGGCCGCTTCGGGCTGCCTGCCGGCCTCCTGCGCTGGCTAGGCCGACCTCGGTCGGGCACCAGGACGGCGGCTTCGGGCTGCCTGCCTGCCTCCTGTGCTGGCTTGGCCGGCCTCGGCCGGGGTCAAGGCTGGCCAGTCAGCGCTGAAGATTCCACGCCAGCCTTGGGGCCGGCCCCCTGGCCGGTAAGGCCGGCTTCCCTACACAGTGAAGAAAACTCTTCAAAACGGCTAGTAAGTGGAGAGGGGTATAAATATCTCTTCTCCTACCTTGGAAATTGTACCACGACCAGAACAAGAACACCACCATTGTTTGAAGCTTCAAATCCCTAGATCTCTCTCTCTAGCCACTCAATCACTTAGCCCTTTGGGGATTTGAGAGAGAAGACCTAGATCTCCACTTACACCAAACCGATTTGATTTCCCCCTTGATTTGTGAGAGGGGGCTTGCTACTCTTTGTGTTCATTGGAACCCTAGAGGTTGTGGTCCTTCAGAACTTTGGGAGCTACGAAGACATTGTCGGGAGCCACCAATTGAGTAGTGGTGTGTGCCCTGGCCTCGGGCATCGAGTCTTGGCGGCTCGGTGCATTTGGTGAAGACCCTCAAACTTGTGGAGTGTGCTTCATCCTTGTAAAGGTTCTAGTTGTCAACCTCAACGAAAACATAGTGACAAGTGCCTCGCCACATCGGTGGTAAGACACAACGGAGATATGGTGTGCCATATTAAGGCTACTCGGTGTTTCACGTTGGTGAACACCGCACCGCTCTGATACGTCTCAAACGTATCTATAATTTTTGAGTGATCCATGTTAATTTTGTGATATTGTCGCATGTTTTTACTGTCATTTATATCATTTTTATGCATTTTGTCGGACTAACCTATTGAAAAGATGCCCAGTGCCAGTTCCCTGTTTTTGCTGTTTTTGTATTTCAGAAAATTTACTTCTGGAAATATTCTCGAAATTGGACGAAAATTTACGGAGAATTTTTACTTGACGAAAGACACCAGAAGACCAAAGGGGAGCCTGAGGGGCCACCCACAGGGCGCAGGCAGCCTCCTGCCGCGCCCCCCTAGGACCCGTAGGTGGGGCCCGCCCCTGCTCCTGGGGCACCCCCTCGCCCCCTCCGACGCCTATAAAATCCCTAAAACCCTAAAAATGTCGAGGTGGCCATTATTTTCCAAAAACTCGACCCCGACACGCCGTCACCGAAAACCCTAGTTCGGGGTCCAATCTGAAGCTGATCCCGGCACTCTGCCGGAGGGGAGATCGATCCCGGAGGGCTCTTCATCGCCATGCCTTCCTCCGGGATGATTTGTGAGTAGTCTCACCTTGGAATACGGGTCCATGGCAGTAGCTAGTTGGTAGTCTCTCTCTCTCTCTCTTGTGCTCTCTTGTGCTTCATGTCTTATGATCTTGTGAGCTGCCTAACATGATCAAGATCGATTATTTTAATGCTATGTGATGTGTTTGCTGGGATCCGATGGATTATGAAGTTATGTTCAGATTGTGCATGATTCTTATATGAGTAATTTATGTTCTTGCATGCTCTCCGATGTGCGTAGTTACTTTGACCAAGTGATTGTGTGTATCTCCAAGAGAGGGTATTTATGCTAGATAGTGGGTTCATGCCCCCTTTTGTTCCTGGGCACGAGTGACAGAAACGTCTAAGGGCGAGGATGTGCTGTTGCTACTAAGGGTAAAACAGCGGTGTTAATGTCTCTTTTGATATTAGTATTGCTTACTTGATGCACTTTACTTAATGCAATTGTCTGTTGCTTGCAACTTAATACCGTTGGGTGACAGGATGGATAGCGATCCCACGGTGGATTTTTTAGACAAAGACGCAGTTGGACTCAACGGTCTTTGTTCCTTGTCGTGATGCGTCCATAAATATTATCATGTCCTTTTTGTCCTAGCTAAATTGGGTTTGTGTCATGATCTTGTCAATTGCCTAGCTGTAATTCGTTCACCCATCACATGCATATTTTATTTACATGAGAGACTCCACTAGTGAACCCATGGCCCCCGGTCCATCTTTTTACATTATTTACAACCTCATTTACTTGATTTTAATTATCATTATTCCTCTGGTCACTTTTCATATTTTATCTATTTCATCATACAATTAACCGCTTTGTGTTCTGCGAGACCGGAGATATTGACAACCTCTCCGCCGTTGGGGGCAAAGTATTTTGGTTGAGTGTGTGCAGGTCCGCATCTATTGAAGGTCAAGCGCTAGAGATCTTCAACATTCACCTCGTTGTTGATTTCAAAGTCCTACTGGTTCGATAAACCTTGGTTCGTTAACCGAGGGAAAACTGCTACTAGCTGCAATTCCGCCTTCGCTTGGGGCACCACCCAACTTATTTTAATACAGCAGCAAGCTCTTTTCTGGCGCCGTTGCCGGGGACTTTGGAGCTACAGAAAGAGGAGTCTCATACTCTCAATCTCTTTATTTTGTTTTTGTCTTGCTTGCTTTATATCTCGTTTAGTTTATTTTCTTGTTTCAAAATTTTAAAATCCAAAAAAATTAGTGTAGTCTTTATTCCTGTCTTGTTATTTTATCTTATCGTTATGTCTTCTACTGAAAACACCAAGTTGTGTGACTTTACTAGCAATAATAACAATGATTTCATATGCTCTCCAATTGCTCCACCCGCTACTAAAGCGGAATCTTATGAAATTAAACCTGCCTTGCTAAATCTTTTTATGAGAGAGCAATTTTCTGGTGCTAGTACTGATGATGCCGCCTCTCATTTAAATAACTTTGTTTAGTTATGTGATATGCAAAAGTATAAAGAGGTAGAAAGTGACATCATAAAACTGAAACTTTCCCTTTCTCTTTGAGAGGGAGAGCAAAAGAATGGTTATTGTCTTTGCCTAAAAATAGCATTGATTCTTGGATTAAATGCAAAGATGCTTTTATTGGAAAATATTATTCACCTGCTAAAATCATACAATTAAGGAGTAACATTATGAACTTTAGACGAACATGTTGCTCAAGCCTGGGAGAGAATGAAATATATGGTTAAGAATTGTCCCACGCATGGATTAACTATGTGGATGGTTATCCAAACTTTTTATGCAGGTTTGAATTTTTCTTCAAGGAACCTTTTGGACTCGGCCGCGGGAGGCACCTTCATGTCCACAACATTAGGTGCAGCAACTAAACTCTTGGATGAGATGATGACAAATTATTCACAATGGCACACCGAACGAGCTCCAAGTGGTAAGAAGGTAAATTCTGTTGAGCAAATCTCCTCTTTGAGTGATAAGGTTGATATGATTATGTCTATGCTTGGTACCAATCAGTCCAATATTGATCCTAATAATGTTACACTTGTTTCATTAATTGCCCAAGAAAAGGATCAAGTTGATGTTAATTTTCTTAATAGTAACAACTTCAACAATAATGCTTATCGAAATAATTTTGGTAGTAACAACTATAAGCCTTATCCTCCAAATAATGGCAACTTTTATGGTAATTCCTATGGTAATTCTTATAATCCTAATAAGAATGTGTCCTCTGATCTTGAAAATGTTTTAAAGGAATTTATCACTTCGCAAAAAGCTTTTAACAAAACTGTTGAAGAGAAGTTGGAAAAACTGGATAGTCTAGTCTCTAAAGTAGACGTTCTTGCTCATGATGTTGAAATTTTGAAAATTAGAACCACTCCAAATCAAGACAAACATACTGAATCTTTAAATTCTATCTCTCTTCAAATTAATGAAAATGAAAGGATGATAGCTCTCTTGAAAGCTAGGTGGGCTAGAGAGGCTGAAGAAGCTAGAATTGCTGAAATGAATAGGAAAACTGTTAAAGTTTATACTATCCAAACCACTAAAGAGAATCCTCCTAGTTTATTTAAAGATGATGAAATTGATTTTGATAATTGCAATCTTACTGAAGTCATTAAGTTCCTACAAAAACTTGGTAAGACACTGGACGCTAGTAAAATAAATCTTGCCTTTACCAAACACATTACCAATGCTCTTATCAAGGCTAGGGAAGAAAAACTAAAGCTTGAAACCTCTATCCCTAGGAAGTTAGAAGATGGTTGGGAACCCACTATTAAGATGGAAATAAATGACTTTGATTGCAATGCTTTATGTGATCTTGGTGCAAGTATTTCTGTTATGCCTAAAAGTTTCTATAATATGCTTGATTTAAATCCTTTGGAAGAGTGCTATTTAAATGTTCATCTTGCCGATTCTTCTAAAAATAAACCTTTGGGTAGAGTTGATGATGTCCTTATTGTTGTTAATGATAATTATGTTTCCGTTGATTTTATTGTTATGGATATTGAGTGCAATGCTTCTTGACCTATTATTTTGGGAAGACCGTTTTTGAGAACTGTTGGTGCTATTATTGATATGAAAGAGGGAAATATAAGGTTTCAGTTCCCCCTTAAAAAAGGGATGGAACAATTCCCTAGAAATAGAAAGAAGTTTCCTTTTGAATCAATCATAAGGTCAAGCTATGCTCTTGATGTTGCAAAGGCCTCTGAAAAAAATTGATATTTGGCATTGCGCCTAGCTAAAAGGCGTTAAAGAAAAGCGCATGTTGAGAGGCAACCTATCTTTTATTTTCAGTTTGCTTTTTGATTTTATTGAGTCATGAAGTTATTACCTCTGTAGCAACTTCATTGTATCTTTTTCTTTTGGTTTTTTGTGCCAAGTTTAGCCTATAATGCATTGAAAGTGCGAGGTATTGTGTTGCTGTCCAAAAACAGATTCTGTACGCATGTTGCACGAAAATCCTAAAATTGCCAGAATTTTATCTTTTTCTGATAAGTTTTGACAGCAAGACTGATGCTTTTATCTATCTTTCGTTAGTTTTAAGTTTTTTGATTTTAGCTGCAGAAGTGCCTCGAAAAATTCGATCTTTACAGACTGTTCAGATTTTGATAGATTCTGCTTTTATTTTGCATTTGTCTCTTTACCATCGTCATATGTGAAACTCTAGGGGTAGAGTGTCACATTGAGGCTTAGTAAATAGTAGCTAATGTTTAATGAAGTTGGTTTGCAATTTGTCATGAGTTGAACACATGTGCATTTTAATTTATGAGCACTAACCCTCTAATCAAATTATGAGAAGTTTTGTGTGAAGGGAGTTTTTAAGTTCCAAAGTAGAGGAATATGAAGAAATAGAGGATGGATCAAAGCTCAAGATTGTGGATGCCCCCATGGCACCCCCTCTGAATATCAAGAACTATGAAGAGTCAAAGCTTGGGGATGCCCAAGGCATCCCCTCATCTTCATCGACTATCATAAGGTCGTCTTCGTTGAACTTCGTTTTTATCACTTTACATATTATGTGCTATGCTTGGAGCGTCTTTTTACTTTCAGTTTTGTTTGTTTGTTTGCTAGTCATATCTTTGTTGGATCCTAGCTTTATTTGTGTGGGAGAGAGACACGCTCCGCTTTTTCGTTTGAATACTCCTTTGCTTCGCTTATATCTTTTTGAGTATTCTTGGCTACTATCTGTTTTCTAGTAACCTCTCGCTTTTAGCTTTTATCTTTTTTAGAGCTGCTAGTTGTTAAGTTAAACTCTCTTGTTCTTCACTTATATTTTTTGGAGAGTTGTTTTGGTTGCTTGGTTAATGTGTTAGATCGGAAAAATGCTATGCATGTGGCAGTGGTATGAAGTAGAAAAACCTGCATAGTCTGGTAGATCACTATGTGGATAATTTGATACCCTTCAATTGTTTTGAGTCACTAAAATAACTAATGGTTAAAATGTGTTGGTTAGTGATGTTAGAGATGATTAGTGGAGAGGTGTTATTAAAGCATGGAGCCGTACTTTTTTGAACTAAACAACCTAAGTCAACAATGCTAATGTGTCATGAATTCTACTAAGTTGAAAATAAGTTCCTAGTGGGTAGTTACTGCAACGGTCGGGGAAGCCAACGGGGCACTTGTGTCGCCGCCACGATCCCTCTCGGGGTGTCTCTAACCATTTGTGGAACATTGAAACTGCTAGTTGTTTGCAATATACGAAATGCATTGTTGAGTTTTGGTTTTTAGCACTTCCACTTCCATATTTTGCTAGCTTTTTTGGTGCTGCGCAATGCCCTCTCTCACATTGAGATTGGTGCATACTTCGCGAGCACATCCAACTCCGTGGGAGAACTTCATCCTGTTCTCCTACACATAAGCCAACTATCTTCCTCAAAACAGCCACCATACCTACCTATCACGGCATTTCCATAGCCGTTCCGAGATACATTGCCATGCAACATCCATCATTAAATTACATGACTTGATGTCTTTCTTCATTATCATATAGTTTGCTTGATCATTGAGTTAGTGTGCAGCGTGGCTTGCCATATGTTCTACATTTTTTCCACACTACGCTCGATCATGCATATCTTCTTTTATACATCATGTATTAGTCTTATGAGTTATGAGTACCAAAAGTGTGATGATCATCTTGTAAAAATAGAGTGTTGCCCCTACCTGTGAGCATATTGAAAAGAGTCCAAAGTGGCCACATAAAAGAGTCCAAAAGAGACCAATGAGAGAAAATTTAAAAGAGCCACGGA
Source organism: Puccinellia tenuiflora (assembly GCA_012064385.1). Taxonomy (NCBI): domain Eukaryota; kingdom Viridiplantae; phylum Streptophyta; class Magnoliopsida; order Poales; family Poaceae; genus Puccinellia; species Puccinellia tenuiflora. The sequence continues at coordinate 492,812 of QRDG01000564.1, read as the reverse complement.
GGCCACAATTAAAAAAAAAGAGAAATATAAAAGAGAGAGGGGGCAGCACTACTATCCTTTATTCCACACTTGTGCTAGTTAGCACCTACACTTCATTATAGAGAGTTTTCATGTTTCATTTGTATAACTATGTGGGGAATTAACGTTATAGAACTTGGCTTGTATATTCCAAGGATGAGCCTCCTCAAGTGAGCTCTAGGTCTTCATGAGCAAGCAAATTGGATGCACCCCCACTAGTTCCATTGGAGAGCTTTCATACACTTATAGCTCTATGCGCATCCGTTGCATGGCAATCACTACTCCTCATATAGTGTCAACTACGGGACTTCCTTCTGTCTTGTGGTTACTTTCTCCACTGTTTGAGCCTTTCTTTTTGACCTTCCAAACCTCCATCATTGTTCTCTTTGCCATAACATCATGGTGCCAAAGCCACTTCTTACTTGCACTAGTTGAGTAGACTTCGAAACAGTTGATTTGTGAAGTAGATGGATTAGGACACCTGACTTGAGCTTGGCTATTTTCATGAATGACTAATTAGATGCTTTGAAGAATGATTGATACTTTACATTAGAGACATAATTCGCAATTCTTCTTTCTAAACCTTATGTATGGTTCCATGTCTCCAACGCACTTATTCATGAAAAGTTTCTAGCATTTGTTAGCTAGCGTTTGTTAATCATTGGTTGCATGTCTCATCAAAAATTATTTGTTATCACTTACCTACTCGAGGACGAGTAGGAGTTAAGCTTGGGGATGCTGATATGTCTCAAATATATCTATAATTTTTGAGTGATCCATGCTAATTTTGTGATATTGTCACATGTTTTTACTGTCATTTATATCATTTTTATGCATTTTGTCGGACTAACCTGTTGACAAGATGCCCAGTGCCAGTTCCCTGTTTTTGCTGTTTTTGTATTTCAGAAAATTTACTTCTGGAAATATTCTTGGAATTGGACGAAAATTTACGGAGAATTTTTTGCTCGACGAAAGACACCAGAAGACCAAAGGGGAGCCTGAGGGGCCACCCACAGGGCGCAGGCGGCCACCTACCTACAACAGGCCCGCCCCTGCTCCTGGGGCACCCCCTCGGCCCCCTCCGACGCCTATAAAATCCCTAAAAACCTAAAAACGTTGAGGCGGCCATAATTTTCCAGAAACTCGACCCCGACGCGCCGTCACCGAAAACCCTAGTTCATGGTCCAATCTGAAGCTGATCCCGGCACTCTGCCGGAGGGGAGATCGATCCCGGAGGGCTCTTCATCGCCAGGCCTTCCTCCGGGATGATTTGTGAGTAGTCTCACCTTGGACTACGGGTCCATGGCAGTAGCTAGCTGGTAGTCTCTCTCTTGTACTTCATGTCTTATGAACTTGTGAGCTGCCTAACATGATCAAGATCGATTATTGTAATGCTATGTGATGTGTTTGCTGGGATCCGATGGATTATGAAGTTATGTTCAAATTGTGCATGATTCTTATATGAGTAATTTATGTTCTTGCATGCTCTCCGATGTGCGTAGTTACTTTGGCCAAGTGATTGTGTGTATCTCCAAGAGAGGGTATTTATGCTAGATAGTGGGTTCATGCCCCCTTTTGTTCCTGGGCACGAGTGACAGAAACGTCTAAGGGCGAGGGTGTGCTGTTGCTACTAAGGGTAAAACAGCGGTGTTAATGTCTCTTTTGATATTAGTATTGCTTACTTCATGCACTTTACTTAATGCAATTGTCTGTTGCTTGCAACTTAATACCGTTGGGTGACAGGCTGGATAGCGATCCCACGGTGGACTTTTTAGACAAAGATGCAGCTGGACTCAACGGTATTTGTTCCTTGTCATGATGCCTCCATAAATATTATCATGTCCTTTTTGTCATAGCTAAATTGGGTTTGTGTCATGATCTTGTCAATTGCCTAGCTGTAATTCATTCACCCATCACATGCATATTTTATTTACTTGAGAGACTCCAATAGTGAACCCATGGCCCCTGGTCCATCTTTTTACATTGTTTACAACCTCATTTACTTGCTTTTAATTATCATTATTCCTCTGGTCACTTCTCATATTTTATCGATTTCATCATACAATTAACCGCTTTGTGTTCTGCGAGACCGGAGAAATTGACAACCTCTCCGCCGTTGGGGGCAAAGTATTTTGGTTGAGTGTGTGCAGGTCCGCGTCTGTTGAAGGTCAAGCGCCAGAGATCTTCAACATTCACCTCGTTGTTGATTTCAAAGTCCTACTGGTTCGATAAACCTTGGTTCGTTAACCGAGGGAAAACTGCTACTAGCTGCAATTCCGCCTTTGCTTGGGGAACCACCCAACTTATTTTAATACAGCAGCACGCTCCAACGGAGATTAGCTTCCATTGGGAAGTGAACTTCGGGATAAATCTCCGCGTCATCTTGTTGGTTATTTCTCAACTTACCTTTACTTATTGCCACTAGTTTACTCTATTATATATCTTGTGCTAGTGGTAGTTTGCTCAACATATAGGGTTGTTCACCTAGTTGCATAATGTAGAGAACTTATATTTGAGCAAGATCAAATTAAAAGAAAAAGAAGTAAAATTTGTCGTTAACCTATTCACCCCCCTCTAGTTAACTTCATCGATCATTTCAATTGGTATCAGAGCCTCGTCTCTTTATTAAAGGCTTCACCGCCTAAAGTGGAGGATGGGGGATCCCACTCCCATGGAATTGCTTCAAAAGCAAGTCGAGTCCATGGGGGAAAGATCCGATAAGAGGATGGATAGGATAGAAGAATTATCAGCTAAACTTGACTCTACATCTAGCAATGAAAATGAAAGTCCCTCTCTAGATGAAAATGGTAATCCCACATCTCCTTCTAAAGAAGGTGAAGAACGCTCATCTAAAAATGGAAACCCAAATCAATTTGGACATGTTTATAACATTGCTCCTAATGTTCAACACCCACATGTAAACAATCTTGGTAATCCACCTTTAGTAGATAGGACCCGTTTTACTAATTGGAAAGCTTCCATGAAGTATTATGTGTGTAGCTCTTCAATGCAAATATGGAGAATCATTGAGAGGGGATACTATCCTAAGGATGTCAATAATTTGACCTCAAGTGAGATCATTGATGAACAACTCAATGCACATGCTATGCACATGCTCGAGAAGGCAATGGTCAATGAAGGTGTTGAGCACATCCGGCCTCTCCAAAATGCGAAGGAAGCTTGGGATTATCTACTTGCCATGTATGATGGAAATGTGAGCATGCAACGCTCGAAGAAATCACTTCTTCAACGACAAGTAGATAATTTCAGCATGAAGGATGGAGAGCTTCCGGAAGATGTATATCAAAGACTCAAGGCTCTTGTAGTAGACATGATTGATGCGGGATTCAAGGATTGTGATAATGATTGGTTCTAGGGAAAATTTCTTTAAACCTTGATTCCATACAATGAGAACATGGTGATGAATGTTCAATCAAGAGCGGACTATATGGATCTAACTCCCAATGATATATTGGGTACCTTTGTCACCATGAACATGATGAAGAAATCCTCGGAGGATGTTGTATCTCGTGTGAATGGAATGAAAAGAGTATCGCTTGCATCCACCTATGTGAGGAAGAATCAAGTGATGAAGGTGCATCCACCTATGTGCCCTCCGAGAAGGAGAAGAGGGTGTCACACAATGAATTTTTGGCTCTTGCCAACCATAATTGGTGGAAGAAAGGGGACTTTAGATCAAATGCAACGAAAAACAAGGAAAGAGAAGGCTGAAGTATGAAGAAAGCAAGAACTTGCTTCAATTGTGGAGATAGTGAGCACTTCGTTGCGGATTGTCCTTACAAGAGTAGATTTGAGAATGGAGGAAAGCTCATCAAGAAAACCAACTTTGTTCCGAAGAACAAGAACTTCATGAAGAAGGTACCTCAAAGGGAATGGTGACTAATGAGCAAGAATACATATCCGGAGGTGAAGAAAGTGAAGATGAAGAAGGACAAGTCAGCATGGCGGCCATGGCAATTGGGGTTATTCCTTCTGTCGGGGAGATGAACCCCGGATACCCTAAGGATGCTCATTTCTTCAAACTCCTCAAGCCGGCTGCAAAGCGCCGGCTTCGTCATAACGGCAGCACTCGTCCGGCTGCATCTATCCGGATACATCCGTCCGGCTGGACTGAAGCCGGATCCACCAACCGACAATTCCGTACTAAGTGGGCCAGCCCCGCGTAACCGTTGCCTGTGAACAGTACTTCCTGTCGGGTGTTTCCTGTACAAAATCATGACAACAAACTCCAGCCGGACCAGAGTGTAGTTGATGTCATAGGGATAGCCATGTAATTTCCTTGTAACCCAAAACCCTAGCCCGTTGCCTATATAAGGCGGGCTAGAGCCCCCTGCGCGGGGCAAGCAACCTAGAGGGAAGGAGAGGCATTGATTCTACTCACGACGATCACCATCTTCCACCTCCAGCCGGCTTGAACCTCCAGCCGGCTGCGACCAGAAACAGCTCCAGGAGCATATTGTAGCTCGAATTCTGTGATCAAGTAATGGAAATCAGAAGAGCAGGACGTAGGGGTGTTACCTCCACAAGAGGGCCCCGAACCTGGGTACATCGCGTGTCTTTGCATGCTTGTTACCCAATCCCGAGCGAACACCATCGTTGCATTGCACCACAATCTTCCCCATCACTGATGGGTATGCCGTGCTATCCACCACGACATTTGGCGCCCACCGTGGGGCTCGCGACGAGCGGAGTCATGTTCTGCGTGGGATCCCATTCCGTTGATGACCGGCGCGTCGTCTCCGGCCTCGTGCTCACCATCGGCTCCATCGCCTGCATCATCGACAACACCCAGAGCTTCGCCGACGTGGGCTTCACCAGCGGAGGCGTCATCATCACCTTCGGCGACTTCCCCGTCTACGTTGCCGTCGCTGCAAAGGAGTACCCGGAGGAGGTCCTCACGTGTCTGGCTCCATCGGCCCTCGACACCGGCACGCGCGGCTGCGAGTCCTCCTTCAACCACCCCGACTCCGGCAACGTGGACTGCGCCGAGGTGCACACGGTCGAGCCCGCGGCCGCAGGAGGCGTCACCGGCAAAACCTTCCACGAAGCCGGCGTTTCCAGTGCAACCTCAAAGCGGAGTTCGAGTTGCTGAGCACTCCCATCGCGCCGAGTGCGGACCCATCTAAGGCGGCAGCCGAGCTCGAGAAGATGCGCCAGCAGATGTACGACAAGGCACTCCACTTGGCCTCGACGCAGCACCGACTCAACGCCACGATGTGCGAGTACAACACCGTCCACGGTTTCGAGCCGGCAAGAGGCAACACGGACAAGCTGGGCGAGATCAGGCGCAAAGGAGGGGACCTCGGCGGAGCATTGAACCGTGCTGGACAGCTGCGCGAGAACTCCGACATCGTCCAACCGGAGTACAGTTGTCCGGCTCAAAACATGAAGGCCGCGGAGGTGGAGGCAGCCGAACTTCCTCATCTCCAAGGTGAAGAGCTACGACAACAAATGTGCCGCGTTCAGGAACTCATCGCCACGGCCAACTGGCAGCAACGCAAAACCGAGCCGGCCGGAAGCAGGGATTTAGCGCTATACGCTACTCCACCTGGCTATGACGCAGCCGGCAGGTCCAAGCAGGGCAATGAGGCGTCATCGACAAGTCGCGGCAGGCCAAAGGACAAGCAACCACGAGCTCATCGCGACAGGAGCGCGAGCTCGCATCCCCGAGATCACGGTCGTGATCCGGCTGGACGACCTGAAGACGGCGATGACAACAACCCCTGAGCCGGACGCAGCGTCAAGGAGCGAGTCGGCCACAAGGTCACCATCGACCAACGCCTGGGGCCGCTAGGACTGGAAGCCGGCATCGACGCTCGACAACGCATCTAGTCGCTCAAGGCTTCAAGCTCCATCGAGGAAGAAGACGTCGCCGCACATAGCAGTTTCGGACCACGCATCTGGACAGAGCTATTCCCAAAGGGATTCACGCTCCCGAGGGACACGCCAAAATATAACGGCACCGCCAAGCCGGAGGACTGGCTAGCCGATTACATCACCGCCGTCAACATCGCAGGCGGCAACAAGCGGGTGGCCATACGCTACGTGCCGCTCATGCTCCAGGGATCGGCTCGGACCTGGCTGAACAGCCTCCCGGCTGAAAGCGTCAACAGCTGGCTGGACTTCGAGGAAGTGTTCGACCGCAACTTCACCGGCACTTACCTGCGCCCAGGCAACGCACAGCTGCTCGCGATGTGCAAGCAGAAGGAGGACGAGTCGGACCGTTCCTATCTAACGCGGTGGACCGGCGTGCGCAACTCCTGCGAGGGAATCCCAGAATTTCAAGCCGTCCAGTACTTCGTCCAAGGCTGCAAAGACCAGACTCTACTCAAGCACAAGCTCCTGAGGAAAAACCCGAAGACCATGGCGCACCTCATGGCCATCGCGGATGAGTACGCCACCGCCGACTGTAACAGCCCCAGTTTGGCACCCTAAAATATGGGCCAAAATTTCACTTTTTGTTTTGCATTGCATCATGGCATACTCATTTAAATTGCTTAAGTTGAATAAAGCAACACATGGAATTTTAAAACAAAGGAAACAAAACCCTTCTCCAAAGTTTCCAAACCAAATACTTTACTTAATTTGGCAAAACCAATTGTTCTCGAGTCTCCAAATTGTCAAGGAAGCTGAAGGACATATTTTATAAATAATAGTGAAAGGAAATTTCTTATCAAACAAAGATATAAATTGGAGACTTCATAATTGGTTCAAATCAATTTCTATCTTGATACCAAGTTAAACTTTCCCAAAATTTCAAAATAAAAATATGGGGTGCTTCATTGTTATAATATGAGCCTCCATAAATATTTCCATTATTTCTGGAAATGTCTAAGTACTCCAAATAAATATATTTTGGAAATTATAAAAAATGTCTATAATTAAACCTTATGAACAAATTTAGTTCAAAACATTTTATTTTGCCACCCCAATTTTTGTGGAGTCTCTACCTGACAAGGGGAGACTACTCAAATATTTTCAGAATTTTTAAAAATGCTTAAGGGCCTTACTTAATTGCCTAAACCCTACTGGAATTAAATAAATTGGAAAAAGAATGAAACCCTGACGGGTGGGACCTACCTGTCAGCCTCCTCCTCGTCCTCCTCCTTCCCTGTGGCGACAGGGAGATCACTGCCGCCACGACCGCCACGTCTCCGTGGCCTCCCCTGCTTCTCCCCAGCGCCATGGCCCCCCCTTGGAGGATAAAAGGCACCCCCGCGCCGCGCCTCCTCTCTCCCCCTTCTCTTTCCCTCCAAACCGTAACCCTAAATCGGTGCCCGAGCTCCTGCCGCCGCCGCCGCCATGCCGCACCGAATCGCCGCCGTCCTGCGCCTCTTTGAGCTCGCCTGAGGTGTCCCTCCGGTCCGCCTCGTCCTCCTCTTCCTCACGGTGCAAGCGGAGCTTGCTGGGAAGGCGTGAGGACGCGAAGAACGCCGCCGCCCTGAACGCCGGCCGCCGCTGTGCGCGCATGGCAGCACCGCCGTCCGTCCTCCCCTCGCCTCGCCGTCCACGGAATGGGCTCGCTGGTGAGCATCTGGTCCTCCCAGGACCCCTTCTCTCTCTCCCCCCCTGCGTTGCCATCGCGCCGCGCGTCACCGTCGGTCGTCGTGCGTCGCCGACGCCGCCGTCGCTCCGACGACCCTGATAGGGTGGCGCCACCACTAGTGTGTAGCCCTCCCCGTGCCGAGTAGAACGCGCCCCTCTGTTTGCTCCCTCGCACGCCGGAGCCGCCGCGCCTTGCGCTGCCGACCCGCTGCCGCCGGCGATGACGTCACCTTGCGTCACCGCTGACTTGGCATCCGACGTGGCCGCCACCGTGGCCGTGGCCCACCTGCCAGTGAGGCTCAGCCTCGCGGGTAAGAGATGCGCCCGGTGAAAAAATGTTTTCTGAATTTAAACAAATAGGCAGAATTCAATTCAAACTTTGAAATTCCATAACTTTTGAACCCCAGCTCAGAAAAATGCAATCAATATACCAAAATTCTTAAAAAAGGAATATCTACCTATTAGTTACAAGCTAGGGCGAAACAAGGCAAAATACATGAACCAAAAAGAGGAGGTCCACAGGCGGACAACCTCGCATACAGATGAAGCCGGACACTAGGCAACCTAAACCTAAGCCGGGGGAGGCGTCATATCGTCATCGCTCTCCTCCCACTCCTTGAGGCAAAGAGAGTCGTCGAAGACCTTGATGTAGAAGACTCCAGTCCGGCGCTTCAGCTGGAAGCGAACGATGAAGGGAGGTGCCAAACGGTAAAATCTGGCAAAGGCCTTCCAGCCGCTGTAGAACTCCGCCCGCCTGCAGACTTCTCCACCTTCATGGCTGACGATGACCCGAGCGAAGACCTCCCAAGGCCCCTGGCGAGCACCAATCCGATGAAGAAGGAACCGGAAGGGACCTTCATCCTCCAACGCCTCAGCAACAGCTCGGGGAAGCCACTGTACGCGTTTGACGGGTTCGTACAACGTCAGCAGGAACTCGGATATGGGAAAATCATCCCAAAAGCCTCCAGCCGGCGAATCAGACCGAGCAGGAGAGGGGCTTCTCCCTCCGTCACCCGTCGCATCTGCGGCATCACCGCCGGCACTTCGACCACGACCTCGGACACGCACGCCGCCACCGCGGCGGCCGCCACCGCCACGCCCTGATTAAACCGAGTGCCTCCGCACGGTTATTTATGCACGAGCTGAAGAGAGCCCAACAGTCGCCGATGTATCACCAGGCGACGCGTGGCCAACCAAACGGAGGACACAAGCCGCAGGGGATCCAGATGACCAGCTTGCCACAGAAAATTCGAGCGGCGAAGCCGAAGAGGCAATCAGTATTAGCGCAGGAATCTAGTCAGAACAAACCCGACACGTGGCCACTGCGCGCGGCAAGCCGGAAACGACTCCCGGGGGCTGTGCAGCCGCCAAGCCGGCTTCGCGCACCCAGACGCATCTCTACATCACCCCAAGTCAGGGACTCGGGGGCTGCCATGTCGTCAGTCGGCAACAGATCCATTCCCCGGGGCTGCGCAGCCGCCAAGCCGGCTCCGCGCACCCGAACGCATCTCTACATCACCCCAAGTCAGGGACTCGGGGGCTGCCACGCCGTCAGTCGGCAACAGATCCATTCCCGGGGGCTGCGCAACCACCAAGCCGGCTCCGCGCACCCGGACGCATCTCTACATCACCCCAAGTCAGGGACTCGGGGGCTGCCACGCCGTCAGTCGGCATCAGATCCATTCCCGGGGGCTGCGCAGCCGCCAAGCCGGCTCCGCGCACCCGGACGAACAACTACGCCACCACGAGATGGACTCGAGGGCTGCTACGTCATCAGAACGGCATCAAGAAGCATAAAAACGAAGAGAAGCATAAAATTTCGACCCGACTTGATGCTCCAGTCGGCCCAAAATTCAGGGGCTGGATATAGTGAATATCATCACCAAGTCAAACACAAGTTCTCACACCAAAGCTCAACGATTTCAAAGGCAACACCCACATTACAGCAAGTCAATAGTTCAAGATCGACATCAGTTCAAATCTGCAAGTCCTACAAATACGCCCGACATCCCGGGCAAAAGGAGAACTAAGGAAGCGTAGCAGCAGCATCGCCGGCTCCAGCACCTTCACTTGGCCTCGTCGCTGCAGACGGCTCAGCAGGGACGAGCTGTGTCAGATCAACCGCCTTAGCGATCCGCCCTGAAGCCATGAGGATCTCTGGACCCAAGCTCGCAAGGGACATCCCAGTACGGAAGCCACCCGTCAGCATATCCATCTTCACATCAGGATACCAAGACTTCACCAGGGCCAACACCATGTCGGTGCCTCCACGAGCCGCCATCTCCACCTGCTCATCGATGCCAGCCGGCGCTCCGTCAAGCCGGACGGCCAGATCATGAAGAACATCTGGTACGGGAGCATCCGGCCACAGGTTCTCGAGGACGCCGCCGGCTGGTTCCTTCAACGATTTGAACTCTCAGCCAAATTGGCGAAGACGGGAGACAGCGGATGGCATCGCCCTGGCGGCAGTGCCAGAAGATTCTGGCAGCGTGCGTTCAGAGGCGGCCGCCCTCTGGATTTGCGCGTCCACCTCGGGATAGAAGCCTGCGTTCCAAGCCGGTGAGACTGAGAAGAGGATTCCAAGCAAGGGGTGAAGAAGAGAAAGATATCACGTACCGAGGATCAGCTCGTTTGTCGGGGGGCAGCCCCCGAGTAGGGTCAAGATGACGAAATAAGCGTGGACTCGGAGTTGACCGGGTCAACCCAAACCGACATACCGTATTGCTGAACCCGGAGTTGACCGGGTCAATGCCAGCCGACATACACAGATGTCAGATCATATAGATTATATGTCGCAATCTTCTTTGCTCTTCTTGTGTGCAGGAAGGGAGAAACCGAGTCATGAGGTATCTGGCATGCCTATGCTGGATCGGGAGGAATGAAGCTCTACCTCGGCACCTGGTCAAGGTTCACGTCTTATCCCTACAGTCACGGAGCAGGCGTCCTGCCACTGGCACGATGGGACGCGCTGCCTAACCCTTGACTCGGTGGTCATGGGATGGGCAGTCAGTCCTCCATGCTGCTGACCGAAGCAGTACCAGGGAGCAGTGCATAGGAGTTGATGGATTGGACATGCCACGCGGGGATGACCGAAGCAGTCAGAGGACCGGATGTGGCCACAGTGCTTCCTACATCAGCACCAACGTCAGCCCTAACTCTGTGCCTTGGGTTTCCCTATATAAGGAGCACCAGGGGCTCCTCTTACGGAGACGCTTAGACGGTTCATTCTCTTCACGCGTAGACACTTAGACTTTTCCCTCAAGAGCCAACAGAAAGCCAGAGTGTCACTCTGAGACTCGGTAGAGAGCCTAGAGCTCGTAGTTCATCTCATACAGCTCAAGGAGCAGCTTGTAACTCAGTTGTTGTCTACCATATATAGATCAGACAAGCAGGAGTAGGGGTGTTATCTCCTCACGAGAGCCCCGAACCTGGGTAAACCGTGTGTGTGTTGGTGTCTTTCTGTGTGCGTCTCTACACGCACCTACCCTCCCTGGTACCTCCAGCGTCCATCGGCCCCAAGATAAGCCTACCTATGGCATCTGTTTGTGTACCACCACGACAGTTGGCGCCCACCGTGGGGCCAGCAGCGGCGCTGTCTGGTGTGTTCATCCGGACGTGCTCCTTCATCGCGTCGGGCGAGCGCGTGCTCAGTGGCCTTGTCCACAGATTCGGCACGCTCAACGTCGTCGTCGACAATGCAGGCTGTTTCGGCAGCAGGCCGCTGCCCCGGAACGGCTGCCTCATCGAGTTCGGCTCGTTCACCGTCTACGTCGCCACCGAGGTCCCTTGCTGGTTTCCCGAAAGGGTGTAGGTTGCTGCGGATCCTCCCGTAGTCTGCGCAGCTCGCGGCCGGCGTACCGCTCGCCCCGCTAGCTGTGCAGAGGTCATGATGACTGCTCCGGTCACCGGTGCCGGAGTAGTCACAGCCGGTGAGGCCGAGGTCAGCACCAGGTCCACCCGGACGGCACGCCCGCCGCTGGAGAGGCCGGAGAACCGCACGGTGCAGGCCGGTACGTCGCGTGTGCCGGTGGCGCCGAGTCCTCTTCAGGACGTAATCGAGAAGCTGGCAACCCCAGTAGCTCCAAGTGCAGATGCTGTTTTGGCTCAGGCGGAGCTGGATCAGCAGCGCAAGGAAATACTCGAGGTGGCTCTAGAGGTGGCCCGACTCAGGCAAGAGTTTGACATTTCTCTCCGTGAGTATAACAAGGCTCATGGCTTTACACCGGTAGCGAACCCGGTTAGTCGCATTGATGAGGTACGTGCCAGAGGTAGAGACCTCAATGCCGAGATAGCTAGAGATGGTAGAGCCAAATCTAGTAGAACTGCTAGTCATGTGTCGGCGGATAGGCCGAAGTACAGCATTCCCGCCAAGAACCTTAGGGCTGCAGAGGCAGCCGCAGCCGAGTTGCCAAACTTATCCGGAGATGCTCGTCGTAGGCAGCAGGACCGAGTCAACGAGCTAGTAGCTATTGCCAACCGCCAGAATGAGACATTCCGGAATGCAAACCCGGATGTAGGTGGGTCTCGATACATCCACTCGAATGGTGGTGCCGGGGCAGTGTCCAAGGGACAGGCCTCTTCGCCATATGTCGGCAGAAGCCGTGACCAGAGTGTAAACTCTGGTAAGAACAAACAGCTGTAGGCGTATGATCCGGTATATGCCGGAAAGCAGATAGCCGGCCAAGGTCAACCCGGTCAGGGAGCACCAGGACCCGTTCAGGGCAGGCAAGGTGTCAGCCGGGTTAACCCGGCGAATCCGGGTCAGCCACCTCGGTATCCGGTACCCAATCCACCTCGACAACGACAGGGTGCCGGGTATGCCGAGCAGGCCGCTGACCGATACGATGATGGTTACTCGGCCATGGAGCGGGCCGGGTACACAAGATTCAGGGATCTGGCGACCGAGGGCGCGCTCGGTGCTAGGCTGGGAGCACGCCAGCTGCTGGCACATGACGTCTGCAACATGCTTGACAGAATCTATCTGTCTGAGCTCCTGGAGGAGCAAGGCCCACCGGGTACAGCATGTTTTGGACCACGTATCATGAAGCAGGCACCGGTGCCGAACTTCCAACTTCCCCGGGGTGCCAAGACATATGATGGTAGTACTAAGCCAGAGGACTGGCTGACAGATTATGTCACCGCAGTGCATATTGCTGGTGGCAGCCGTCGATGGGCTGTGCGGTATGTACCGCAAATGCTAGAGGGGCCAGCCCGGATTTGGCTGAACAACTTGGAGGAGAACAACATTGATTGCTGGCTCGACTTCTCCGATGCTTTCGTCAGCAACTTCTCCAGCACGTACAAGAGGCCGAATCGCCCTCAGTAGCTGTCCATGTGTCGGCAAAGAGAGGACGAAACGGACCGGGAGTATCTTACCCGGTGGAGCACAATCCGCAACTCCTGTGAAGGGGTGATTGAGTCACAAGCCATTGCATGGTTTGCACAAGGGTGCCGACATGGCTCCATGCTTTGGCAGAGACTCCAGAGGGAGATGCCGGCCACCTTGGCCGAAACAATGGCGATAGCGGACAGCTATGCTCTGGGTGACCCGACACAACCTTTACTGGCTCAGGTCGACTCGGGCAGGAGGTACCCTGCGCAAGAACGAGACAGATCGGGCCGGCGTAGCGATCGCCCGGATAACCGAAACAAGAGAAGAGACGACCGGCCGGATTACCGGTACAGGTCAGACCAGGTTGCAGCTGTCGACCAAGATCAAGTGGGTGCCGGCAGCAGCCAGCACCAGAAAAATGATGGTCCCTCATGGGGCCAAAACTCGGAAGGAAAGAGGCCGTGGAACGGTGAGAAGAAGCCGTGGAACGGCGAGAGGAAGCCATGGAATGGAGACAAGAAACAATGGGATGACTCGGAAACATACACCTACGAGAAAATGCTGGATGGCCCCTGCAGCTTTCACACCAAGCACCCCAGTAGACCAGCACATCACACTACCCGGAACTGCAGTTGGTATCAGCGCAAGCCGGTAACTGCCGGTCCGACATCCAGACCTGCACCTCTCACCGGAGCAAACACTGAGCCTCTGAGTACCCGGCAGAGGCCGGAGAATGTCAACCAGGTGGCCAACAACAACAACAACAACGACAACAACAACAACAACGCCGGCCCGAGTCGGCGGAATGAATACCGAGAGCCCCACCAGAGCTACATGGTCTTTGTGACTGAGCCAACAGACAAACAAAGTCAACACCGGCGTGCGATGGAGGTGAACGCGGTCATGCCGGCCGTGCCCAAGTTATGCCCAACCCAGGGTTATGCCCAACCTGGTCTGAGGATGAGCTCAGCTGGAGCATCAATGACCATCCCAGGGTTATGCCCAACCCAGGGGGTTATGCTCTAGTGGTGAATCCGACATTCGTCAGACCCAGCATCAATGTCAGTTTCAGCCGGGTCCTCGTTGATAACGGGAGCAGCATCAACATCATGTACAAGGACACCATGGTCAAACTCGGAATTACCGAGAACATGATGCAGCCAAGCAGGACCACCTTCCATGGTATCATGCCGGGTGTGTCGCATGCACCCATGGGCACCGTCTGGGTTGATGTCGCCTTCGGCGACAAAGGCAACTACAGAACTGAGAGTCTGCTGTTCGAGGTCGTGGACCTCGAAAGTCCGTATCATGCCTTACTCGGTAGGCCAGCACTCGCCAAGTTCATGGCGTCCACTCATGTGGCCTACCTGAAGATGAAAATGCCGGGTCCAAACGGTGTCATCACCATCTCGGGTGATTACAGGCGCTCTATGGAGTGTGCCTCTGCCGGATCACTTCTGGCCGAATCATTGGTGATCGCCGTAGAGAAGAGGAGAATTCATGAGGTGGTGGCTTTGGCCCAATATACTCAACTCGGCACGCCGAGTCTGGTTAACCCGCAGCAGACCGCAACCTTTCAGGCGGCGAAGGAGTCCAAGAAAATCGGTGTCGACGAGTCTAACCCGGACCACACCGTCATCATCGGTGCCGGGTTGGACAGCAAATAGGAAAGCGAGCTCATCCACTTCCTCCGTGAGAATCGGGATATCTTTGCATGGTCCAGTCAGGATCTGCTGGGTGTTCCGAGGGAGTTGGCTGAGCACTCATTGCATGTCAGGCCAGATGCTATGCCAGTGAAGCAACCGACACGGCGTCTTGCCGAAGAAAGAAGAAAGGTTGTGGGTGACGAATTAGCCAAGTTGCTCGCGTCAAATGCCGTTGTGGAAGTGAAGTACCCGGACTGGTTGGCTAACCCGGTCCTGGTGGAAAAGAAGAAGGAAGACCCGAACGCTGCTACTGTCTGGCGCATGTGTGTTGATTACACACATCTGAATAAGGCGTGTCCTAAAGATCCATTCCCGTTGCCCCGGATCGATCAGGTGATCGACTCCACGGCCGGGTGTGAGCTACTGTCGTTTGTAGATGCATACTCTGGTTTTCACCAGATACCGTTGAATCCTTCAGATCAAATAAAGACTGCCTTTATCACCCCGTACGGGGCTTATTGCTATCGTGTTATGTGTTTCGGGTTGAGAAATGCCAGCGCTACTTATCAGCGCTGTATGCAAAAATGTTTGCACGATCAGATAGGAAAAAATGTGCAGGTGTACGTCGACGACATAGTCATTAAAACTAAAGAAAAACATACCTTGTTGGATGATCTCAAAGAGACATTCGCAAACCTGCGGAAATTCCGGCTAAAACTTAATCCGGATAAGTGTACATTCGGTGTGCCGGCAGGAAAGTTACTCGGTTTCCTCGTTTCAAGCCGAGGTATCGAGGCGAACCCGACTAAGATCCGGGCGATAGAAAACATGAAGTTACCGAGATGCCTCCGGGATGTCCAGAAATTCACCGGATGTCTGGCTTCTCTGAGTCGCTTCCTAGGTCGGTTGGGAGAAAAGGCCTTGCCCTTATACCAACTGATGAAAAAATCAGACAGGTTTAGCTGCACCCCGCAAGCGGACGCGGCTTTCCATGAACTAAAAAAGATGTTGGCTACTGCGCCAATATTGGCTTCGCCACTACCGAGAGAGCCCATGTTGCTCTACATTGCGGCTACTAACCAAGTCGTTAGTGTCGTAGTTGTGGTGGAGCGAGAAGAAAAAGGAGCTACCGTGCAGAGGCCGGTATATTATTTGAGTGAGGTGCTCTCCACTTCAAAACAAAATTACCCTCACTACCAGAAAATGACGTATGGTGTCTACATGGCAGCTAAAAAATTGAAGCATTATTTCCAGGAGCATCCCATAACTGTTGTAAGTGCGGCCCCTGTGTCGAAAATTCTCGGCAACAAGGATGCCAGTGGCCGAGTCGCCAAATGGGCTATTGAGCTCGCAGCTTACGCGCCGCAATATGCGAGAAGAGATACCATCAAATCTCAAGCAATGGCAGATTTCTTTGTGGATTGGGCCGAGATGCAGTATGAACCGTCCCTGCCGGACTCCAATTACTGGAAAATGCATTTTGATGGGTCTAAAGTAAAAGAGGGTCTGGGAGCCGGTGTGGTTCTCACCTCGCCGAAGCGAGACCAGCTGAAATATGTTCTGCAAGTCCATTTCGCGGCATCCAACAATGTTGCAGAGTATGAAGCTCTGATCCATGGACTCAAAGTGGCCAAGGAAATCGGAATTCGCTGGATCATATGTTATGGTGACTCGGATCTGGTGATTCAGCAAACATCAGGCAACTGGGACGCCCTGGATGCCAACATGGCGGCGTACCAGTTCCATGTGCAGAAGATCTCGGGGTACTTTGATGGTTGCGAGTTCAACCATATTCTGCGGACAGAAAATGAAAGTGCTGACATGCTATCCAAGATCGGGTCATATCGGCAGGCCATCCCGCCCGGGGTGTCGCTGGAGCATCTTCACAAGCCATCAATCAAGCCCTCACCCAAATCTGAGTCAATCTTTATCCCGGGTAATCCGGAACCCGACGTCGTCCCAATGGACGTGGATGTCGGGAGCATGCCGCAGAACTCGGGGACTGCGCCGCAGGACCCGGGGACTTCCGTGGATGTCGGTTACATTCACCAGGACTCAGTTACTACACTCGAAAATTGGAAAGCCGCGTGGCGGAACTCGGGGACTCCTTGGGAGGACTCGGGGACTCACCAGCCTATATCAGGCGTGGTGATGTCGGTTGATGCAATGGAGATCGACGAGCCTGTACTCGGCACTCGCCCGGTACCGACATGGGCGCAACCCATCATGACATTCATGTTAGATGGTAGTCTACCGAGTGATGAGGTCTCGGCCAGACAGATCCAGAGGCGATCCAAATCCTTCACCATCATCAATCAGGAGCTGTACAAGAGAAGTGTGACCACCGTGCTCCAGCGCTGTGTCGAGCCAGAAGAGGGGGAAGAGATTCTCCGAGATATTCATCAGGGGGAGTGCGGTCATCACGCATCCTCCAGAGCCATAGTAGCTAAGGCGTTCCGGCATGGATTTTACTGGCCCAGTGCTTTGCAACAGGCAGAGGATATTGTCCGAAAATGTGAAGGGTGTCAGAGATTCACCCACAAAATTCATATGCCGGCGTCAGCTCTCAAAACTATCCCCATCACATGGCCATTTGCAGTGTGGTGTCTGGATATGGTCGGACCTTTCAAGCCAGCCCGAGGTAATATGACTCACATTCTTGTGATGGTGGACAAGTTCACCAAGTGGATTGAGGTGAAACCAATAAGAAAATGTGATGGCCGCACAGCCGTATCATTCCTGAAGGATATTATACTAAGGTATGGTCATCCGCATAGCATTATCACGGATAATGGAACCAAATTCGCCGAGGGAGCCTTTGCTCGGTTCTGTGAGGAAAAAAGGATCCGGATGGACCTTGCATCGGTCGCACATCCATAGTCCAACGGACAAGTGGAAAGATCAAACGCTTTGGTCTTATCCGGCATAAAACCTCGGCTAATTGAGCCACTACTGCGTGCTCCGGGTTGTTGGTTGGATGAGATCCCAGCGGTGTTGTGGAGTCTAAGGACTACACCGAATCGCTCCACCGGCTATACGCCATTCTTCCTGGTTTATGGAATAAAGGCAGTTCTGCCAACCGACATAGAGCATGACTCACCAAGAGTCGCATTATATACCGAGTCAGAGGCAAAGGAAGCCCGGGAAAACGATGTCGATCTGCTCGAGGAAGCACGAGAATTGGCATTGTCCAAATCAGCGATATATCAGCAGAATCTCCGACGCTATCACAGCCAGAAAGTAAATCCTCGCAAGTTCCAAGAGGGGGACCTAGTCCTTAGGCTTGTGCAGCGCACAGCTAGAATGCACAAGTTGTCACCTCCCTGGGAGGGGCCATTTATTGTGAGCAAGGCTTTGAACAACGATGCATACTATCTTATTGATGCTCAGGCGCAGGTGAAGAATAGGATGGACCCATCCGGAGAGGAGACCAAACGACCTTGGAATGTAGCTCTTCTTCGCCCTTTTTACTCTTATGGACTCACTGTATGTATCTCGCAACCCAGAAATGAAATGTCGGCACCCCGAAATGAAACTCGGGGACTGCCTTTCTGTGAATTTTATGTTGTATGCATGCTTATGTCTGTTTCCTGTATGTCGGATGGCTCCAAAAATCGTGCCTCCAAGTTTGCAAGTATTGTATGCTATGTTTTTGTGATTTTGTGACCCGACTGCAAAAGAAACCATAAATGGTAGGCAAGGGCAGAGATTGCAAGGGGTAGTAAACAAGAAAACAGACTCGGGGACTCAGTCCAGGAGCGATTCGGTTTCTTTTTGTGTTCTTCTGTTTTATGTCGGATGGCTCTAGACCATATCTCAAAGTTTTGAGTATTGTATGCTAAGTTTTGCTGTCTCGTGAGTCGACTGTCAAAAACCGAAAAAGGTAGACAAGAGCTGGGATTGTGGCACCTAGTACACAAGAAAACAAACTCGGGGACTCGGCCCAAGTGCGATTCGGCATAAGCTGTTTTATTCTTAACTTATATGTCGGATGATTCCGAGCTTTGACTCAAAGTTTTTTAGTATTGTATGCCATATCTCGGTAATCTTGTGACTCGACTGTCAAAACACCGAAAAAGGTAGACAAGAGCAAAGGTTGCAAAGTATGGTGAACAAGAAACTAAACTCGGGGACTCGGTTCAGAATGATCCGGCATACTAAATAACCTTGTTAAAAATGTGCAAAGTAAAAAACCAAGTGCCAAGCATGAAGAGCTTAAGGTTATATTACATTTGCACCCGGCATTCCGGGGATTTGATGAATTTAGTTTTCTCTAAGTCTAGGCAGCAGGGTATTATCTACTCGGAGCAGAGGGAGCGGTATCGGTCTTTGCCGGTTCCTTGGTCGTGACCTCGGTGGTGTCCTCGGTCGAGGGCGTAGGAGCGGTGCCTGTGACCGTGCCGGGAGGAGTGTCGGCTTGGATTTCCTCGTCGACTCGGTCTTCGTCCTCTTCTTCACCCTCATCGGCTTGCTCGATTTCCTCTGCTTGAGGAACCCGCTCACCCGGAATAAAGCTATGCACCGGAGCGTACTGGATGAGGGAATAAGCCAGCTCTTGGCGACGCTGGATGAGCTCCGGGTCAGAGAGCCACTTTGATCCGTCGCGCATGGTGTTGAGCATCTCGAGGTCGAGTCCTTCGTACCAAGACAGTACATAAGTTAACGCCTCGTCTGCGCCGACTACCCATCAGGCACTTGGCTAGTTCAGCAACGGTCTTGGGATGCTCACACCCGGGCCAGAGTACGCTGTAAGCCCGGATCACAGCAGAAAGGAGTTCCACTCCTACAGCCTTCAGCGGTGTCATCCGCGCCTTCAAGGCCACCAAGTGGTCATCCATGTCCCATTCGGACGAGATGGGGCCCTTTAGGATCTTCTGCTGCCGGAACTTGTTGGTGCTGTTAACCGCGGCATCCTTGGAGTGGGGAAAATTTTCTAAATCGAAAAGAGCTAACACCAGCGTAAGTCGCAGGGAGGTAAAAATAGAATATTGGAGGATGACAGAGAAAGAAGAAACTTACTGTCTAGCTGGCCATTGATGGAGGCGAACTCCCCCACCCACCAGGTAACCTTGGCCTTCAGGGTGTCGAGCTCACCCTCTGCCGAGGTCAGGCGAGACTCGGACTCCCCAAGGGACTCCTTGAGTTTCTGAGTCTCTTCGGCTCGGAGCTGATTCTCCTCGGCAGCGGATTTTTCCAGCTCGGCGGCTTGACCTCGGGATTTCTCCAGCTCGGCTTTCAGCCGGGACACTTCCTCCTGTTCCTTCTTGAGCTCAGCCTGGTGCGCAAGCTCGCGCTCCTTCTGTGCGGTTGTGCCAAGATAGCAGGGTCAATATGAGAAAACTAATGCAAGTGCAAGTTGAAAGACAAAGTGTGACTTACTCTCGAGTTCCGAGATTCGCTTCTCCAGCCCTTCGGCTTTGGACTCCGAGTCAGCCATCTGGCTCAGCTTGGCTCGTAGCAGCTTGTACTTATCAGAGAGTTTTTTGTGCTCCAGCAGCAGCTTGCGGTGCAACTGTGTGCGCTTGGTCATGCAAATCTGGAAAGAAGAAATGTTAGTCTTGTTGGTGAAGATTCAGGGCCGAGTTATCCTTACTCGACCAAGTCAGTCCTACTCAGCCGAGTCTCGGTCACTCGACCCGAATCTCGGGGACTGGGGATAAGTGATATCTGCATTAAAGAAATAAACCGAGTTATCGTTATTCGGCAGAACTTACCGCGGTTGCTTGGTCGGCCGCGAGAAGGGCAGCTTTGGCTGCGGACATCTTTTGAGCCACTAGGCTCGGCCCCGCTGGATGCTCTGAGATCAGGCCCGCTGGTGACTGCGAGCTCACTTCGCTCAGGTCGGCTGCGTTCCAGTCCATGTTGTAATGCTCGAGGGAGCCCAAGCTTTTTCCGCTAAGGGTTTGCAGTGGGGCAAACACCCAGCTGGCGGTCTAGATGCTGGATGATGTCGCTGCGCCTTGGCTCGGTGGCACACAACCAATTGCCTTTCTGGGTTAGCCAACACCGTTTTCACCGGTGCCTTTCCAGTTGTTACCCCGGTTGCAGGAACCGGGGCTTTGGAGGTCTGCTGCTGTGGCTGCGGCTGTGCCGGTGGCGGTGGTGGTCTTGCCGTCGGCGTCGATTTTGACGGTGATGGCTGTTGCTTCTGCTTTTGCTGCTGCTGCACTGGTGGTGGTTGCTTTTGCTGCTGCTGCGCTGGTGGTTGTTGCTTCTGCTGTTGCTGCTGTTCGCTGGTGGATGTTGCTTCTGCTTCTGCTGCTGCGATGGTGGTGGTTGTCTTTGCTGCTGCTGTTGTTGTTGCGGCTGAGTCTGCTGCTCTTGTTGCTGCTGCTGTCTAGGTGGCTCCGAGTCCTCCGGGACCTCGGTTCGATCCATCTCAGGGGCCGAAGAGCTGGCCCCAGGATCCGCAGTTTGATCGGGCGCCGGAGTCTCGGTTGCGACCGAGTCTACATTCCCGGCACCGGATCCCGGAGCCGAAGTATCAGCAGCAGGACTCGTACTTGGTGGACTTGGCACCCGGGTGTCGTCGGGTCGAGGCGGCGTCGGTGTCCTCGGAGGGACCCGTTCGGTTGGCCCGGTCGTAGGAACCTCCAGAGGAGCCATGCTATAAGGCAAAATAGCGAAGTATAAGGTCAGAAGGAGAAAAGCAGGAAAAACAAGTGTAATAAAGAGTATAAGATTTATGTCGGCAAAAGGGAATCTTACCCCTTAGAAACAGGGTGTTGGTGCTTCACAATCACCTTGTTCCTCGGCTTCTTCCGCGAAGGACCCGAGGTGCCGGAAGTTCCGGCATCTGCGGATGCGGCTGCTGGGCGCTTCCGAGCCGCACCCTGGGGCCCTGCGGCGAGGGGTGCCACCTCGAGCACATCGTCCGAGTCAGGTGGGGGCGGGGACACCGGATATGAGAACGCAACCGGATAAGGATCAAATACCTCTAGAATCCGACAATCGTCATCTTCGTCCTCAGACCAATCTCGGAGGGAGGAAGCACGAGTCTTACCCGTGGCTGGAACCATGCCGACGTCGGGAATTGGCACATTATCCTCGTCGTCCGGGTCTTCCGAGTCGGCTTCGACTCGATCCTTACCCCAGTTGGCAGAGGGGTTTTCTCTGTCCTCCTTCAATTGCCGGCCGAATCGCTGCATAGTGGAAACGGGAAAGGATTAATACAAAGAACATAATTGCACCGACATAAGAGTTTATGTCGGCAAAAAAGCTTATGTCGGCGGAAGTGCTTACTTTGGGCGGAAGATTGCTCCGACTGTGGGGTTCTTTGCCCCACTCCCACTCATCCGTCATCTTCGTCCGGGCTATGGCCTTGATGCGCCGCCGGATCTGGGCGTTGTCCAGCTCAACGGTGCTTACCCGGGTCGGATCCAGCGGGCCACTCATGTGGCAAATCTTGTGGACTCGGCGCTGGAGGGGTAGGACCCGGCGGCTGATAAATGTTGCGAGCAGGTCGTCGGCCATCATTCCTTCGCCCTTGAGCTGCTCAACGACCTGGTGGATGTGGCTGACCTCGTCCACATTGTCCCTTGGGTTATACGTCCAGTTGAGCTGTGCGGTTGGAGGGCCGATGGCGAATCTCGGCAGGTTGATCATGTCAACCTCGGTCGTGTTCTTCACGTAGAAGAAGGAGCGCTGCCATTTCCGGCATGACTCCAGACCGAAGATCCGGGGAAAGATGGAGCCGCGCCGAGGTGTGACGGTGGCGGCTCCGCACTGGGTCATCTCCTTGTCCGGCGTATCTGGATTCGGAACGACCTGTTTCCGGAAGTGGAAGTATTTGGACCACGCGTTGAGGGCGGGCCAGAGGCCGAGGTAACCCTCGATGAAAGAAACGAAGGCAGAAAGTGTGGTGATGGCATTAGCCGGGAGTTGATGAGGTTGAAGACCGAATTTGTTGAGAAAGGTGCGGAAGAAGGCACTGGCGGGTAAACCGAATCCTTGCTCGAAGTGTGCGATGAAGACGACATACTCTCCTTCTCGCAGATCCGGCGTGGTCTCTGGACCCGAAAGCCGACACTCCACTTCGGCCGGGATCCGCCGAGTCCGGATCAACCATTCTATGTCGGCTTGGGTGACGTATGAGCCTTCCTAGGTGGCCCGTGTGGATTCCTCCGCAACTCCTTCTTCTACCACTTCGAACACCTCGAGGTTGGAGTGGTCCGACATATCGGCAAAGGGTTACCGAGATCTGCAAAAAAGATTCACCGACTGTGAGTTTGCAATCGCTGCGGTAAAAAGAAAAACAAAAGGGAAATAACAGCAAGCGCTAGATTCGGAAGAAAGAGAAAGGGAAGAAAAAAGGTGCTTCAGAGGCTAATCCATCGGCGGCTAGTCCACCGGCGGGGCACCGCAACCGCGGCCGCGAGGTCACCGGCGGCGCGCGATGCGTCGCCGCGGTGAAGAACAGAGAAAAAACAAAAGGAAAAAACAAGAACGGAGAGTACCTATAGATGCAAAGTGCTAATGCGCAAGAAGGAAGAAGAGGAAATCTTACCGGCGAGTGGCGTCGGCGGGCGGCGGTGCGTCGATGCGTGCGTGCGCGGCATCTGGCGGCTCGTCGGCGTGCGCGGGTCCGTGCGGCGGCGTGGTGCTCGGTGCTCTGTGCGCGAGGAGGCTCAGAGGGAAGAAGGAGGCAAGGAGATGGAAAGCGAGTGCGGAGGGGAAGAAAGAACTACCCCCTCCCCACTATTTATGAGCGGCCAGAGGAGATTGTGGGCACGCGATTTTCTGCGCATGATCCCCATAACGGACGGGGATTAACTGCCCCATGATCTTTGCCACGATTCCCGCAGCGGCTTAACTGCCACACGATCTGCCCCACGATGGGCCACAGGGAGCCAACGGCTCGTTGCGGCACACCCAATCGGGTGAGACCCGAGGCGACGCGCAGCGGTGCGGTCCAACTGCACTTGAGTGCTTGCGTGGGCACAGTATTCAAGATGACCGGCGTGACGCGAGTGGCGTGCGTGTCAGTGGCACGTCCATCCGTGCACAATAACTGAGGCGTCAAGCAGAGATGTTCTGCCACGTAGGGGAACCAATGACTCGGAGGAGCCGTGGGGTTCTCCTGTGAGTCGGAGCGATCCGACATAAAGTCGGATATCACGATGGGAAGCAAAATTGCTTTCCGACATATAAAAAGTTTGCCGACGTATGTGATGTCGGTAATCAAGTAAAGATGCTGGTTTTCGGGTAAACCTGCCGTGGCCCTCCATCCGAGGCTGCAGGACCGCGCCAGCTTCGGGGACTAATGTCGGGGGGCAGCCCCCGAGTAGGGTCAAGATGACGAAATAAGCGTGGACTCAGAGTTGACCGGGTCAACCCAAACTAACATACCGTATTGCTGAACCCGGAGTTGACCGGGTCAAGGCCAGCCGACATACACAGATGTCGGATCATATAGATTATATGTCGGAATCTTCTTTGCTCTTCTTGTGTGCAGGAAGGGAGAAACCGAGTCATGAGGTATCTGGCATGCCTATGCCGGATCGAGAGGAATGAAGCTCTACCTCGGCATCTGGTCAAGGTTCACGTCTTGTCCCTACAGTCACGGAGCAGGCGTCCTGCCACTGGCACGATGGGACGCGCTGCCTAACCCTTGACTCGGTGGTCATGGGA
This sequence comes from Puccinellia tenuiflora, assembly GCA_012064385.1. Taxonomy (NCBI): domain Eukaryota; kingdom Viridiplantae; phylum Streptophyta; class Magnoliopsida; order Poales; family Poaceae; genus Puccinellia; species Puccinellia tenuiflora. The sequence continues at coordinate 468,620 of QRDG01000564.1, read as the reverse complement.
TGGGAAGTCAGTCCTCCATGCTGCTGACCGAAGCAGTACCAGGGAGCAGTGCATAGGAGTTGATGGATTGGACATGCCACGCGGGGATGACCGAAGCAGTCAGAGGACCGGACGTGGCCACAATGCTGCCTACGCCAGCACCAACGTTGTCGTGGTATTGTTGAATCTAGCCGCGGCAGGGGTGCCATCGAGCTAGGTAGAGAGAGGGGTTTTGGAGACGTGGGGTGATCCGGCGACATAAAGGCGAGTTTACCCAGCTTCGGATCTCACGTTGGTGGCGAGATCCTACGTGCTGCTATAATTCACTATAAGGCAATATCGTTGAGTTACAGTGGATTGAGGTTGAGATCGTACGTGCCCTAAGGCGTCCCAGGGGCCGGCTTATAAAGGCGTCCAGACCCTGGGCTTACAGGAGGAAACCTAACCGACTAAGAACAAAGTCCTACTCCAACCCGGCTTGGGCCTTGCCTTGTGGGCTAAGTCTTCTGCAATGCGGGCCGGCTTCTAGAGTCTTCCCTTAGCCGGATGGGCCTCCCGTGCTTCAGCATACTGGGCCGCCCGGTAAGCCGGATTCGGCTTACCACCACTTTGGGCCACCCTGGTCTACTAGCTTTTAGTCTTCTCTGTGAGGACACCTGTTCGGCATAACCCCAACAGTAGCCCCCGGAAAGCTTAAAGCACTTCAGCGGCAGGCTTCAATCTTCCGGCAATATGTTGTCCGGGAAATTCATCATCCGTCTTCAGTCTTGGAGCATTCCCAAAAACCTGAAATCATGGCGAACAACTTTGTCGATTTTAACTGTGCCGGCTTTGTATGCCGAAAAAACACTTGAGCGTGCAAAGACACTCGTCCGCCGATTTGACAATTACGTCAGACCCGGCAGTGTGAGTGGAGGAGCATCTTTTGAATGCAGGGGCTAGTTTCCGTTTTTCCCGCGCTGGAACCGAGGCATCGGAGAGAAGGAACCGTCACCAACGGTTTGATCCGAGACACGTGGCGAGTAACCCGGCTACGAACCATTGCACACATCTCGGCGCAGCACTATAAGTAGCAACCATCTCGTCTCCTCCGCGATCTCCACACCATTCGCAGCCCTAGCTCCCGAAATCGCATCCAGATCTCCTCTCTCTCTTGAGTTTCATCTCTTCTTTTATCTTCATGGCTTCAAGCTCTCCAAGCTCTCCAGCGGCTGACGCCACCGCGGCCGGTCCGACTCCGTCGATGGGTGGTGCCACATCCGCGGCCGCCGTCGCCGCCACCGAGCCATCTGCCGCTGCTCCTGCATCCTCTACAACTCCGGTGAGCTCCTCCACCGCTTCGGGCCATGATACAGTGGTGTTGCAAAAGCCGCAGCCGAAGCCGCTGCCACGATGGCTTCTGCCGCTCCAACCACTGAAGCCGCCATCGACGATGCAAGTGTCGGTGAGGAAGAGGAAGAGGAGGAAGCCGGCAACAAAGACGTGGCCAGCAACCCGTCCCGCAACTGGGCCTGCTCGGCTCTGGACGAGGTCGAGTTGAAGGGGATGGAGACCGATGGAGCCATTGCTCCAACTTCTGAGTCGGATCCGACTTGGCGATCTGCTTGCAGCGATCCCTACCCGACTCCCATCAGAGACGAGCGGGTATTACTTTCTTCCCATGTAATCAGGGGATTCTCCTTGCCGCCGTCGGCTTTCATGATAGATCTCTTAGATCACTACGGCCTCCAGCTCCACAACATAACCCCGAACAGCCTGCTGTACATCTCCGGCTTTGTAGCGCTGTTCGAAGGATACTTAGGCATAAAACCTAGGTTAGACTTCTTCGAACGCTGTTTCCTAGTCAAGAGGCAGACCGTCAACAAAGAGCTGCTGGTGGCCGGCACAATCAGCTTCAATTGCCACCGAGACATTGATTGGTACCCTCAAGTGCCAATCGTGGATTCGGCAAAGGGATGGGTGTCTACATTCTTCTACTGCAACGATGTGGCGACGCCAAACCGGCTGCAGGGGCTTGCCCCTTTCATAGACGAAGCCGGCACGCCGCTGCCCTCCTGGAAGAAGAAGCCGTCAGGTGTAATGCGGACGGAACATGCCGCCCTCCAAGCGAGGATTGCGCAACTGACGTCCGGCTCTCCTCCCTTGACTGGGGAGGACACCATTATTTGCTGGATGAAGAGACGAATTTAGCCTCTCCAACATCGTGCTCGCCTTCTCTGCGAGTACACGGATAATTCTGATACTATGAGGATCAACGAGAAAGACTTGGAGCAGGGCTTCTTTGAGGCTCGCTTCAACAAGCTCATCAAAGCCCGGCCTGGAGCAGGCCGGCAATATGAAGAATCATTGCCGATGTTTACGGTGACCAACCCTCCCCCAAAGGTACTTTGACTAAACAAAGTTCAATTCTTTGAGAGATTCGGGTTTGCTTTTGTTGGACTAACATGTAATATGTCAGATTGCTGGAATCACCGACGTCCGCCCTGCTGGGAAGCCATCATCCAGCAAGGCGCCCACGCGGCCCATCTCCCTTTCCTCGGCTACCGCAGAAAGCCGGAAGAGGAAGGGCCAATCGACCACCAGCGGCACTAAGCCGTCTGAGGATGATGACGCTCTTACTGGGCTAAACATCCCCAGCAAAAAGTAAGTCGACTAGCTACATCTCCTCCTCCCCTTGCAGTAATGCCGGATTTGCTGAACATCTTTTACTTTTGCAGGCTGAAGAAAGGCGCTCCGTTGAAAACAAAGACGGTCGCCACGAGGAAGAAAGCCTCTCCTGCCATCCCTCCATCAACTCCATCAGTTCCAAAGCCGAACCCAAGAGAAGAGAGCACTCGCACGATAGTGCCAGCTTCGCCTGTTGGGAGAGCCGGGGTAACTCCCCCCACACAATGGACAGAGATGACGGGGAAAGTGACTGAAACATCCTCTCCAAGGGCTGAAGCTCCGGCTGATGATGCCCCAATCTTTCCCCCAATCAAAGCCGAAGCCTTCAACGAGGAAGGGCACATCAAGCCGGAATTCATGAACCGGTTCATGAAGGCACCTTGGTTTCCCCGGAAGAAGGGGACAACCGTCCGGGACGACGAGCCGGATCACACCAAGGCCTATGACACCTTTGATGTCATAGAGATCCTTGAAGATCAGCAGAACTACTTTGCTGATAGCTTTGAGGCCGGCATGACGCTTCTCCGCGAGCACTACCAGGTAAAATATCTTACCCAGTAGCCCCCGAGCACTATGCCGGGTTAAGTTATTAAAACTAGCCGTCATAGTGATCCGAGTTAATGCGCATGCATACACTTAGCCCCCTAGCCATGAAATGTCGCCATGTAGCCACCTTAACTTGTAAACATAGCTTTAGGCTTTTAGCAATTCCTTACGCAGATCCACCGAAAATTGGCGCTGAAACCCTCAATTCTTTGGGTGTGCGAAATCAGGAGATGCGCCGGCTCAAGACTGAACTGGCGACCAAAGACGCCATCATCGAAGGGTTTGAGGCAGACCGGGTTCAATACCAAGGTACAAATGCCGAATCCTTAGCTTTGAATTCCAGGCTTGTTTTTATACTGCTGACATTTTGTCTTGCAGACGCCATCATCAAAGCCAAGGAGCTTGCCGAAAACGCCGGCATTGTCGACCGGCTCCGCAACGAAAATATTGAGCTGAATAAGCTTAGTCAATCGATGGCTGCGGAGCTGGAGACAACCAAGAAGAATCTTGCCAAAGCCGAACAACTTCTAGAATCAGAGAAGCAGAGCCATAAGGATGCCTTCAATGAAATCCAGGACCGGCTTAACAGGCGCCTTGATGAATCGCTGGCTATCGACAGCCAGCTTCTGAGTAAGTTTTAAAATAACTTAAACTCATTGGTTTCTGTCTTAGCCGAATATAATTGAACTTCGCCTTTTGCAGCTCCGGCGGGTTATGGCCATGAGTTAACAGCGGAAAACCGGTTGACCGGATTCTAGAAGTAGGGGAGCTTATCCTGAAGATTATCTCTTCAGGAAAAGATCTTGCTGAGAAGTTTTTTCCTGGCAACCCCGAGCCCCCGACGAACCTTGCCAGCTTAGAAGCTGAACTGACCGAAGCGGCTTCATTCTTCGATGAACGCCTTCGTTCCAGTGCTCGTGGAGGTGCCAAGACGGCCTTGGGCTTGATGATGGCACACTACCCGGAGGCGGAAGCGTGGCGAGTGGCATTCGGCTTCCCTCTTGAAAAGGAGGACGGCACGCCGCTAGACGACCAAGATCGCAAGAAGATCTTTCGGTCCGTCTCCGGTTATGCCAGCAAGATTGCCAACATGGTCTCCTTGACCACCATCTTCAAGGAAATGTCGTGTCCGCCAACTCCTGTTCAATCAGATGATGACACTGAGGCGGCGGAGAAATCGTCCTGAGCCGAATTTGCTCGTTGAGCCGGCTATCCTGAAAATGTAATGGGCAATATGTAAAGTTGTCCAAACAATGTATATGTCTAGAACTAACTTAGCCTTTTGATGTACGTTAATCAGCTTTATATTTTGCAAACTTGCAATTTTATGCCTCAGTTAAATCTGGCCTTGACACCTTAGCCTTTAAGCGCCGGCAAACCTATGGCGAAGCTAACTCGCTGAGCAACAGGGTACGCAATGACCAATCTGTTTAGACTCAGAACAAGTGCCGCCTTTCGGTGCCGGAACGCTTTGAAGCAACCCGGCGCAAAAAGCTAGCAGACAAACATTAATTTGGCAAAACGTTGATTTTTCATCACCTTAAGGCGGATTCAACATGAAAGAGTTTACCAACGAGAGCAACACAGGCAATTTCGGGTAAACAGACTAACAATAAGATCATAGGGAAATAAAGGATGGTACAGATTCTCGAATTCGACATGAGAGAAACCAATTTTTATTTCATGATCACATTGACATAGTTACAATAGAATTTGCTAAGTGTAAAAAGGACGTAGCTGAGCGATATTCCACGGACGTTTCGTCTCATCTAAGTCGTCATCTACATGCCTTTTTCTCTTGCGACCTTTCTTCCTGAGATCTTTCTTTGAACCCCTTAAGTCGAGGAGATAATATGACCCGTTTTTCAGAACTTTGCTGATAACGAAAGGCCCTTCCCATGGCGGGGATAATTTGTGCTGCCGGCTTTGCACAAGCCGAAGCACTAAGTCGTCTTCTCGAAAAGATCGATTCCGCACTCTACGGCTCTGATAGCGACGTAGATCTTGCTGATAGATGGCGGATCTTTGGAGAGCTAACTCTCTTTCTTCTTCGAGGATGTCTAAGCCGTCTTGACGTGCTTCTTCTGCGTCTTTTTCGATGTAGGCTGCGACTCGAGGTGAATCGTGGATCATGTTGGATGGGAGCACCGCTTCTGCACCATAGACGAGGAAGAAAGGGGTGAAGCCGGTTGATCTATTTGTGGTAGTACGAATACTCCACAAGACTGCCGGCAATTCCTCAACCCAAGCGCCAGCTGCTCGATGCAAAGGGGTCTCAAGCCTGGGCTTAATACTTTGCAGAATAATGCCGTTAGTGCGCTCCACCTGTCCGTTGGATTGCGGGTGTGCCACCGATGCCACGTCGAGCCGGATCTTTGATCGGCTGCAGAACTTCGCTAGCTCACCGACGGCAAAGTTTGTGCCATTATCAGTGATAATGCTATGCGGTATGCCAAATCTAGTTGTAATCTCGACGATGAACTTTGTAGCTATAGCTCCATCGAGTTTCTCGATGGGCTTTGCCTCCACCCACTTCGTGAATTTGTCGACCGCTACCAGCAGGTGGGTTAAGCCTCCCCTTGCCGTCTTAAAAGGTCCCACCACGTCAAGCCCCCAGACCACAAACGGCCAAGTGATAGGGATCGTTCGGAGCTCCTGAGCCGGCAAGTGAACCTGCTTTGCGTAGCGCTGACACCCTTCACAAGTCTTGACGATGTTGATAGCATCCTCCTTAGCCGTCAGCCAGAAGAATCCGTGCCGAAACGCCTTGGCGACTAACGCCTTTGCCGCCACGTGATGGCCACATTCGCCGGAGTGGATTTCTTCCAGGATTTGCCGTCCTTCCTCTGGAAAGATGCATCTTTGGAAGATGCTGGATGTGCTCCTCTTGTAGAGTTGTCCGTCAATAATCGTGTACGCCTTTGCTCGACGCTCAATTTGACGGCTTAGCACCTCGTCGTCCTTGGGTAGTTTCTTATTAATCAAGAAATCAATGTAGGGTGTGGTCCAATCTAGGGTTACCAAGCACACCTGAACTGATTCTGCCGACAAGGGGTAGTCTTCATCGCCGCCTTTGATGGACGGCTTATGAAGGTGATGGAGAAATACGTCTGGTGGCACTGCCTTTTTCTTGGATCCTATTCTGGCCAAGGCATCAGCAGCTTCATTGTCATCTCGGGAGATATGTCGAACCTCTAAGCCGGCAAAACATCTGCCGAATTCGTCGACTGTTCTTCTGTATTCCGCCATTGTGGGACTCTTCGTGTCCCAGCATCCATCAAGTTGCTGCACAACCAGATCCGAGTCGCCATAGCAGAGAATGCGTTGTACTCCCAATTCCTTAGCCATGTGAAGACCATGAAGGAGAGCCTCATACTCTGCTACATTGTTGGTGGCGTTGAAGTGGATTCGGAGGACGTAACTGAGCTTATCACCCTTAGGCGATTTTAGAACTACACCAGCCCCCGAGCCTTCCTTCATCTTTGAGCCATCGAAGTGCATTATCCAGTACTGAGAATCCGGCAAAGGTGTGCTTTCCATCGCCTCAGTCCAATCTGCAACAAAGTCGGCTAAGACCTGAGATTTGATGGCGGTCCTCGTCTTGTACTGGATGTCGAAAGCTGCTAACTCGATGCCCCATTTGGCGACTCGACCCGTTGCGTCGGCATTGTTGATGATTTCCCTTAATGGAGCCTTGCTGACCACCATGATCGTGTGATCCTGGAAGTAATGCCGTAGTTTTCTGGAGGCAAAGAATACACCATAGGCTAACTTCTGGTAGTGAGGATAGCGCTGCTTTGAATCTGAGAACACCTCGCTAATGAAATAGGCGGGGCGCTGATCCGGCCATTGATTCCCTTCCTCCAGGCGTTCCACTACAATGACGGCACTTATGACGAAATTCGTGGCCGACAAGTAGAGGAGAAGCGGCTCTTTTTCCCTTGGAGCTGCTAAGATTGGAGCATGTGTCAACGTATACTTCAGCTGAGCTAGAGCTGCCTGTGCTTCTTCTATCCAAACAAAATTGTCCGACTTTTTGAGGAGCTTATACAATGGCAACGCTTTGTCGCCCAGCCGGCTAATGAATCGGCTTACAGCCGCGGCGGAACCCGTAAGCCGTTGTATGTCTTTTAGACAAGACGGCCTTTTAATGTTCTGAATCGCCTTTATCTTTTCCGGGTTAACTTCAATTCCTCTTTGGGAAACAATGAAGCCCAGAAGCTTGCCTGCGGGTACTCCGAAGACGCATTTTGCCGGATTAAGCTTCATCTGGTACTCCCTTAGATTTGCAAAGGTTTCCGACAGATCGGCGATAAGATCGCCGCGCTTCTTCGACATGACCGCTATGTCGTCGACGTAGACGTGAACATTGCGGCTAATCTGCTTGTCCAAACACCGCTGCATACACCTTTGGTAAGTAGCACCAGCATTCTTTAAGCCGAAAGGCATTGTGACATAGCAGTAATTGCCATATGGCGTGGTGAAGGACGTCTTGATTTGATCTGACTCCTTCATCTTAATCTGATGGTAACCCGAATAAGCGTCCAGAAAACATAGCATCTCTGAGCCGGCAGTTGAATCAATGACCTGATCGATACGCGGTAAGGCGAACGGATCTTTAGGGCAAGCTTTGTTTAAGCCGGTGAAATCAATGCACATACGCAGCTCAGAGGTGTTCTTCTTTGGGACTAGCACGGGATTTGCCAACCAATCAGTGTGGACAACTTCACGAATGAATTTGGCGGCTGTAAGCCTTAGGATCTCCATTCCAACCGCCTTGCGCTTCTCAGTTCCGAGCCGACGGAGGCCTTGCTTGACTGGCTTTGCGTCCTTGTTGATTTTAGGGAGTGCTCGGCAAGTTTCCTCGGGACGCCAGGCATGTCAGATGGTGACCAGGCAAATATGTCCCGGTTCTCACGGAGAAACTTGACGAGCTCGCCTTCCTATTTGTCGTCTAGACCGGCACCGATGATGGCCTCCTTTGATGGATCATCCTTTGAGAGCTTGATTTTCTTGGTGTCATCCTTTGGCTTGAAGCTTGAGTCGACCTTAGAGGACGGCTTTTCAGTCGCCGGCATCTCATCGGGACCAATTGTTTTCTTGAGATCCTCCAACTCTTCCCTGCAGATTTCTTGCTCAGCATGGACGGCATTGGAGGCCTCGCATTCCTTGGCTTTCTTGAAGTCTCCCTTTACTGTGATGATGCCATTGGGTCCCGGCATTTTCAGCTTGCTGTAGATGTAGCAGGGCCGAGCCATAAACTTGGCGAAAGACGGACGTCCAAAGATTGCATGATATGCACTTCTGAAGGGAACCACCTCAAAAGAGACGTCCTCGGTCCGAAAATTATCGGCTTCACCAAAGGTGACCTTCAGGGTAATTTGCCCCATCGAGGAGGCTTGTCGTCCCGGCACCATCCCATGAAACTTCACAGTACTGTGGGTGAGTTGTGACTCGGAAATACGCATCCTCTTCAACGTTGCGGCATAAAGTATATTGATACTGCTGCCGCCATCCATTAGCACCTTTGTCAACTTGTACTTGTCGACTATTGGGCTGACGACTAAGGCGTAGGTGCGCTTTGCAGGAACTCTATCCGAGTGATCGCTGCGATCCCATGTGATGGGTGTGTCGGACCAATCCAGATATTGAGGAACTGCTGGCACCGTAGCGTTGAGTTCTCGCCAGGCCGCCTTTTCTTTGCGTGAAGAATCCGTTGCCAAGTTGACAATGAGACTTTCGGCATGCTTAGGGAATTTGCTGCCTTTTTCTTTGGAGGCCGCGTCATCCGACTCTGAAGCAGCTTCCTCCTTCTCTTTGTCGTCCTTCCTGGACTTGCGCTTGTTCCTTGACTTGCCGGCTTTGGGGTCCTTGGCGATGTGTCGATTGATGTGACATTGCTGGAGCGTGTGGGAACTTGTTCCATCTGGCCTCAGATGATGGACACAGGGGTTGTGCTTGATGTCGTCATACTTCACCGCTGGTGGCCGGGATGATTGGTTATTTGCCGGCTTCTTGCCTTGCCACTTGCCATTGCTTAAGCCACCCTTTCCAAAGGAGGCAGCGACTTCGTGAGAAGTGCCGGCTTGGTCTTCAATCTTCTTTTTCCCGGACTCGCGTCGGCGGCTTTCGGCATCCTCCCTGTTGTCATCATCGGCGGCGGCGTACTTGTTTGCACAAGCGAGTAAGCCCCCCAAAGTTTCCGACTCGTCGCTGTAGATCATGAAGCGGAAAGTCGTCCCCTTCCTCAGAGATTGCTTGAAAGCATGGATCGCCTGAGTTTCTGAGACGCCTTCGCAAGCGTTCTTGATTTCACTCCATCGTGAGACGAACTCACGGCTAGACTCGTTCTTTTGCTGCACGCACCGCTGTAAGTCGAAAATTGACTTTGGGCGCTTATATGTGCCCTGGAAGTGCTGGATAAAAACACGCTTCATGTCACCCCATGTATGAACTGTCCTTTCCGGCAAACCTTCAATCCACATGCGTGCCGTTCCGGTTAACATCAGGGGCAAAAATCGCACTGCGGAGTCGGCACTGCCTTGATATATGTCGCAGGCACTGACGTAGTCTGAGAGCCAGGTCTCAGGATTAGCCGTACCACTGTACTTCTCAACCATCTTTGTTACGTTCGACAAAGTGGGAGGTAGAATTTGCTCTCTGGTTGTTCTGCCAAAACAGTTGGGGCCGAGGTATTGGGCATCTCTGGCCGACTTCCTCTCCTCGATTAGGCTTCGAACATCATTGGCTGATGGCGGTTTAGCAACCGACTTTTCCTGTCTTGGTTCTTCCATGTGACGGCTTTGGCTCGCCCGGCTCGCGTTACGCGGAGGGCTTGGAGTCCTTTGCCGTCGTGGAGGGGGTATGTATTTGGGAGAGTTATCTCCCTCTTTGCGCGGTGGAGGCGGCGGTGGAGGTGGCATATGACCTCTGTTATCCTCCCTTCGGGGTTGATTTTCCCCTTCACGTCGTCGCTCCTGACGAGGTGGTGCCGCCTTTAGGCTGCGTGTCCCTCAGGTCCTTGCTGCCTTTGTTGTGACTGCTTGAGCCGGCCGGGTCATCGCCTGGGTCGGCAGGGACAGCAGCCATTGGCTTGTTGGCTGTTGACTTGCAAAGGCGAGAATCATCAACAAGCCGTCCTGTTTTGACTTGCGAATCGTTTTGCTGCTGCTGTGCAACCTCCAGTAGATAAGCCGAATACTTAAGCCGAGCGTCACGATCCAACGATTTGTTGAACATGACCTCTTGGGCAGCCTCCATGTTTTTGGCTGGGGTATTGAAGTAACACAGATTTGTCACCGGGTCACGTCGGTGGTGGTACTTCCTCCAGACTGAATCTACATGATCGGCTTCCCACTTGCTACGGAAATCCAACCTCTTATGCAGGTTCTTATCACGAGCCGGACAGAAAACATCGTCAGCCCCCTTTTCTCTCTGCTTTCGTATGAACTCCGTTTCCTTGTTTGTGAGCTCAACTTCACGCTCTACTATCTGGGCGGCTTGCTCCTCAAGTAGGGCGCGGCGCCTCTCAATGTCGTCCAGCGATGCGTTCAGAGGGAGTGGCGTTAACAGTTGCTTGTAGCTCGCCATCTTTCTTTTGTGCTCCCTCTCCGCCGCCTCGCCGGTCCTAGTGTCAATGTCGTCTCCTTCAGCTGGCACTCTATCTGTCCCCCTTAATGGAGCCAGTGGCGGCACGAAATCCACCTTGAGATTTCCGGCTTGCGGAGTTTTTTCTTCGCCATTGGCGGCTTTCGAGGTGTTGGGGCCGTCATTAGGATTCGAGACGTTTCCCATCAAGACATTGGCAGGGCGTCCTAAGCAAGATGCAACTTTCCAACTAGAATCGTCAGATTCTCCTTCAGATTCGAGGTCCTGCTCCATATGGGCGGTATCCCCTGATCCGGCTTCTGAATCAATCCCAGACTGTAGTGCAGGGAGGATAGACTCAGGCTCGTGTGAGCCGGATTCTCCTACAACGCCGACGAAGTGGAATTCTGGCGCCGCCCTGTTGGAACTTGCGTCATCTTCAGAGTCTTCGTCGTCAGCATCGAAAGCCAGATCCAGATCGGCTATCTCGTCAGAATCCAGATCCGACTCCTCGTCGAGGTTGCCTGGGTGGGTGGTGGGCAAGCTCGAGGTGAAGCCGAGATCGTCCAAGGCCTGGGCGGTGAAGCCGACGAAGATGTCGAAGCCGCCGATGGAGACCGTGGACCAGCCGGTGGGATCCTCCTTTGCCGGCGTCCAGAGGCCATCGTTGAAGACGTGGCCTGCTCCTGACTCGTCGAAGTAGCTCACCATGCCGACCGCAATGGTGTCGCCGACTCTGCCTGCAGCTCCTGGACGGATCAAAACCCCGGACATCTCCTGCCCCACGGTGGGCGCCAACTGTCGTGGTATTGTTGAATCTAGCCGCGGCAGGGGTGCCATCGAGCTAGGTAGAGAGAGGGGTTTTGGAGACGTGGGGTGATCCGGCGACATAAAGGCGAGTTTACCCAGCTTCGGATCTCACGTCGGTGGCGAGATCCTATGTGCTGCTACAATTCACTATAAGGCAATATCGCCGAGTTACAGTGGATTGAGGTTGAGATCGTATGTGCCCTAAGGCGTCCCAGGGGCCGGCTTATAAAGGCGTCCAGACCCTAGGCTTACAGGAGGAAACCTAACCGACTAAGAACAGAGTCCTACTCCAACCCGGCTTGGGCCTTGCCTTGTGGGCTAAGTCTTCTGACAATGCAGGCCGGCTTCTAGAGTCTTCCCTTAGCCGGATGGGCCTCCCGTGCTTCAGCATACTGGGCCGCCCGGTAAGCCGGATTCGGCTTACCACCACTTTGGGCCACCCTGGTCTACTGGCTTTTAGTCTTCTCTGTGAGGACACCTGTTCGGCATAACCCCAACAAACGTCAGCCCTAACTCTGTGCCTTGGGTTTCCCTATATAAGGAGCACCAGGGGCTCCTCTTACGGAAACGCTTGGACAATTCATTCTCTTCACGCGTAGACACTTAGACTTTTCCCTCAGGAGCCAACAGAAAGCCAGAGTGTCACTCCGAGACTCGGTAGAGAGCCTAGAGCTCGTAGTTCATCTCATACAGCTCAAGGAGCAGCTTGTAACTCAGTTGTAGTCTACCATATATAGATCAGACAAGCAGGAGTAGGGGTGTTATCTCCTCACGAGAGCCCCGAACCTGGGTAAACCGTGTGTGTGTGTTGGTGTCTTTCCGTGTGCGTCTCTACACGCACCTACCCTACCCGGTACCTCCAGCGTCCATCGGCCCCAAGATAAGCCTACCTATGGCATCTGTTTGTGTACCACCACGACATCGTTCACCCGCTCAACCTCTGAAATCAGGCTGCCCACCAACTGCTCATGCTCGAGCTCACGCTCCCTAGCTGCCCGAGCGGTCTGATCATGGGCGTCGACAGATTCCTTTAGCTGGCACCTCAGGTCTTCCCCATTCATCCGAAGGGTTTCGACTTCGCCCAGCCTCCGCTTCTCGGCTTCCTGCAGCCTCTTCACCTCTTCCGCTAGCCGGACAACCTCCAGGCGGCGCTCCTCCGACGTCTTCTCTGCCGCTTGGAGGTCGGCCACGACCAGTGCATGGGCGGCGTCCTTCCTCCCAAGGCCCCTGGTGAGAGAAATTGAAGCAGCCAGTTGCTTCTCCAAGCCAGCACAGGAGGTGGAGTCACCTGACAAAGCAAAACCATCACCAAGTCAAGCAATCAAGCAATCACCAAGTCAAGTAATCAAGGAAAGAACAAGACGCCAAGGCAGGAAGGATATGGCTGGGAAGAGAAATCAAACCTTTGGCGGCATCGAGCACCCATTTGAGCGTCACAATCTCCTTGGCCGCGTCAGAGAGGTCATATTCCACCGAAGAGCGGAGCAGCGAGACGTCGGCCAACTGCTCCTTCGCTCTCTTCTCCACCAACACGGCGAGGGGGAAGTGCCCCGATGCATCCAGCCGGGGCAGCATCGGTCCAGAGTACGGAGGGCTGCTCACCAAGGTCGATTGATGCGGCCCGGGGTATGAAGCCGCCACCACCGCCATCGCCAGGTCCTTGGTCGTCTCGGCCACAGACGAAGAAGGAAGAAGAAAGGCGACATTTTTGGCCTCTGGTTGCGGCCGGGGAGTCACCTCGAAGGCATCAACCCTCACATCGTCGCCACCACCGGCAGCTGAAGGACCAAGATCCACTACGAGGGGAGCTGTGTCCGGTGGCATTTGGCCGCCTGACGTAACGTCCGTCTGCGCCCTCATGGCCTCTGGAGGCGGACCAGTCGCCTGCGCTTTGGAGGCTTCATGAACAGGCTCCGAGGCGGGCCCAACCGCCGCGCCGGGCGCTGCTCGGCCAATCGTGACCGGCTCCCTGCACAATGACGAAAGCGTCATGACAAGAAGCATGGATTACGAAGATCCCTCACCTCAACGCGAGGGTTTACCCGTCACGTGTTCCCAAGTCCTCCGGCTTTCTCCTCCTCGAACACTTCGGGGGTGGAGCCGGCGCATCTCCAGGCGGATGCTTTGCACCTCCAGCGGGCGCTCTCGCGCCCTTCGCGGAAACGGCCGGTTCGTCAACCGGCTGCTTCGATGAAGCCGACGTCACCTCAGCCCCAACTCCGGCCTCCGTGGTCTTGCTGGCGTCCACATCCGCCTTCGCCTTCGCCTCAACTTCCCTGGAGGACAGCAGCTGCTCCACAGTCAGACCAGCGTTGAAAGCGTCCTTGGCCAAATCCGCCTGCGCCATACATGCATAAAACTCCTTTTCCAAATCATCCTGACTCAAGTCAAAATGAAGTCACCCCCAGGAGCGCGACCAATCACCTCGGTGCGGGCTCCGCCAGCGGGAGCATCCGGCTCCTCCTCAATCCTCGCGGCAATTTTGGCCCTAATGTCGGCCTCAATCGCATCCACCTGCGCCTCCACTGCGAGCTTTCCGGCGAGCGTCAAGCCGGCAGTGGTCAGCCGGCTGGACGCCGAAGATAACTTCTTCGTGGGCAGCGCAGCCCGCTTCGTGAAGGACCCCCTACGCTGGCGGATGACCTTGCCCGCATCTGAATCGGCAGCCGCTTTCGACCGCCTCTCCTTCACAATCTGAGGGGAAGGCATCGCCTGAGCCCTCCGGGCGATCGCCTCCAGCACCTTCAGTTTACGGCCGGTCACGGGCAGATTGGAGGCTAGCACGGAAGAAGAACCCTCAGAGTCCGGATCGGAGCCACTTGAGAGATCGACAACCACGCGCACGCCACCGCCACCGGTTTTTCCCGACGACATCGAGCACGGGACACTTACCACAACAAGACAGAGCTGGAGGAGCATCATTGTGGTCGAGGTCCGAGCCCTCGCAGGCGGCCCGGTCGGAACCGGAGTTGGCCGAAGCAGGGCTCGTCACGGCTTGACCACCATCGTCGTCACCAATGGCACCAGCATCGATGTCGGCGCCAGACGAATCCGTGGTATCGCCTTGCCCATCCGTCTGCTTCCCCGCGTCTGACGCAGCAGTGGAGTCGCCGTCCGCCTCACCTTCCGAGGCGGTCTCTTCATCGTCTGCAGCTTGCTCGGCGGAGGCGGCTCCCTCGCCGGGAACCGTCTTCTCCCCTGGGAGAGGACCCTTTCGGTCCTTCCCGAAGACGGAGTCAAGGTCTTCGGTCTTCTGACGCTCGCAAATCTGCAAAGAAGTGCCAGCCGAATCAACTCTCCAGTCGGCCAGAAAAAACCCGAGATAAAAAATGACGAAGGAAGCCAACCTAGGGAGCGCGCACCGCCCGTGAGAATGGCTCGAGTCCAAACCACCACTTCCGCTTGATCTTGTCAGTGATCATGGAGGCGGCCCAGCAACGCAGCTCGTCCACGTCCAGAGTCTCCGTGCTAACCCGGGTGGGATCCCGGACTCCCGAGTAGAAACACATCTTGTGTTCCCGGGCCTGCAACAGGAACAGCCGCTGGGACATCCAAGCCAGAGTCAGATCCCTAGAAGTCAGTCCGGCTCCAATCAGATCCCGCAGTTGAGCCGTCACGGCCGCCTCCAGAGCTTCATCAACAGGTGTTTTCCGGTTCCAAGACTTTTCGGCCTGTTTTGTGTTCGCGAAGCCGGGAATCCCAACCCGGTCTTCCGGCGTGAGATTCCGGAGATAGAAGTAGGTGTGTCGGAGAACTGTCCCAGGAACTGGGTGTGTCTCACTAGGTAAGGAATCAAGTAAGGGGCTGAACGCGGGATCAAACAATCCTCAACGTGCCTCGGCGACGGAGCTCGTCGAGAATTGCTGTGGGACGGCACTGCAGAGAAGAACACACGATGTTACCCAGGTTCAGGGCCCTCTTGGAGAGGTAAAACCCCTACGTCCTGCCTTGGTTGTATTGCACTGCTTGTGGAGGTTTCAGTACAAGGAGAGCTTGGGGAGCTCGAGGTGGCTACAATGGTTGTCGCTAGATCAACACTCCAAACCCTAGATCTCCGATCTTTCCACCCCTTTGCCTGAACGTGCTCCCCTTCCTTTTATAGGTGTTCTGGACCTCTTCCCCAAATATCTTGGTGGGAAGGGTTACCACATGGCGACGAAGGAGAAGACGGGTGCACGATAAAGGGAGAGTCCATGGACACGGTCCATGGCAGGGAGCGGCGTCAGCAAAGCTGGAAAACCCACCGTCCAGCCAGGACGGTGGGCTGGCGCTGCTGAGGTCGGGAGGCGCCCCACGGTGACGTCGCCCTTGGAGCGTAGCGGCAGACGGTCTCCTTATCACCAAAACGGCAATTCTTGTAGCGCCTTTGCTTGGTGCAGCATTGTTGATTGCTTTATACATGAGAACGGCAACTGCGGCGCTGTCGTCACCGCGCGCTGGCGCGCCCGTGACTCTGCGGAGGGCGTAGAGCCCATGTGCGCTTTGTCGCGGAGGCAGAGTTTGCTTCGAGGGTAAGGAACCCCGTGAGGCTGGAGGCCTCGCCGAGCCTTTTGGCTCGATCCTTGGCAGAACCGAAGGCAGCATCCAAGATGCCCTCTCGAGGAGAGGTCCCTCGCGAGGAAAAACCCTCACGAGGCTCGCCAGGCTTGGAGAGCCTGGTCCTTAGCGAAATCTTCTGAAGAGTGTCGTGGGCCCTAGCGGGCCGGCCCGTGGTACCCTTGTTTCCACTGTGCCGACAGTAGCCCCTGGGCCCACGATGGGCACGCCGAAGTCCGTGGATGCAGGCGCAGCGTTGGGGGCCCAACGATGCCTGCCTGGGCCGTGACACGCAGGGCGTAGCGGTTGCGCCCGAGGCCACGATCTCCTCGGCTCCAATAGGCGACGTGGTGGGGCCCGCCACGCCCTTGGTAATTGGCCAATAAAGCCTGCGCGCGATGATGGCGCCCGTCACTTCGCCCATTACTCCGCCGCACACTTCCTCCAAACGCCTCCTTCTTCCCAGAGCGCACCACCTCCAAGAGTTTCTTCTCCCCTGCGAACATGGCGCCCAAGAGAGCGGCCGGCCCCAGGAAGGGCAAAGCTCCGATGCAGGCTGGCAAGTCCGCGGCGGCGTCGCGGAGTGCTGAACCCAAGGCGGCGCTGCTGAAGTCCCGCATCAACTCGGTGGGGATCGACAAGGTGCGCCACCTGACGGCCGCGGGGACCAACGAGCACGGCGCCACAAGCAGGAAGCCGGCCGGCAGCAGGCTTCCCGAGGGGTACTACCCCATCTTCCTTCACACTCTCTCCGCCGGTCTCATTCCTCCTTTCTCCGACTTCCTCATGGGAATTTTGGAGACATACCAGATCCAACTCCTCCATCTTCATCCCAACTCATTCTCATCCTCTCCATCTTCGCCTACCTCTGTGAGGCCTACGTCGGCGTGCGTCCTTCTGTGGAGCTCTTCCGCAGCTTCTACGCACTCCGGTCCACCGCGCAGGACGAGCAGACCGGATGCGTCTCCTTCCGCATCGCCGACGCCAGGAGCAAGAACTACATCCCCATCGCGTGGAGCGGCGAGAATGCCATCACCAAGGTGACGAAAAAGGTGGAGGACTTCCGCCAGCGGTGGTTCTTCGTCGACACCAAGGTGATGAACCCTCTCCTGGATATACCCGTGGCGCCCCCGAGGAAGTGGGCGCGCTGGGCGAGCGAGGGCTTCAAGGGCCCGAAGCTTGACGCGGTGTACGAGTGCCTGAGGGGGCTCCGCGACGCCGGACTCACCGGCCAGATGGTGGCGAAGGACTTCACGAGGCGCCGCATCGCCCCCCTCCAGTGGCATTCAGAGCCGATGTGGACGTACACAGGCCCTGAGGATGGGATGCGCCTGTGCACGGACAACTTCGCTCCGGAGGTGCTAGACAAGGTCATGGGGACCCTTTTTTACCTTGGCGGCCATCCCAGCCCCAGCCGCCAACGAGGCCCGGCCGCTCTTCACCTTTGGGGAAGAGAGGGTGCACGAGCACCGCAGGGGCCTGCCCAGATTCGATGAATGGGGCATCGTGCCCGAAGGACACCGCGGGCCTCGCACAAACCCGTGGGCAGCGGAGCTGGAGGAGATGGACGAGTTGCCAGAACCGGATGAGGCGGAGGACTCTGGCGAGGGCGAGGCCTCGCGAAGCGCTGACCCCTCGGGAGGCTTCGCCGGCTCACAAGGAGCGCACCGCCTGAAGAGGACCTCCAGGTGATTTCCTCCAGCGGCGATGAGGATCCCTCTTGCGGAGCTCCGTCCCGACGCACCGCGGAGGAGGAGGAGGAAAGCCGCGGCAAGGGAGGGCACCGCGAGCCCCGCTCCAAGTCCGCCCACGACAGAAACGCCGGGGCCACGAGGGGCGCTCCTCGCGAGGAGGCAGGTGCGCCTCGAGAGGGAGCCAGAGCAAGCAACCCCCAGCTGCCAAAGGCGAAGAAGAGGGTGTGGAGGATGGCTGATGAGTAAGCCCTGGTCCTTCTTCTTTCCTTTAGTATTTTGCTTTCGAATACCCTCCTGAAGGATCTTCTATTTGTCTTTCTTTTTAGCAACCTCGCGGCGCCGAAGAGGCGACGACTCCGCAAGCTTGGAGAGACTGTCGGTGCCGCCGTGGCGACGCCTGCGGTTGACGAGCCGCAACATGTGGCTACTCCTCCCGCGGATGAACACCGCGCAGAGGGGGAGGTTGAAGAGGTGGCGTCGTCGCCAGCAAGGGCCGATACTCCTCCCATACTGCAGGAGGCAGCGACCATGGCCGCACGAGCCTCGGAGAGACCGGATGAGGTGGAGGCCCAAGAGGCCACCGTGGAGCCACCTCCGGAGGGAGGGGCCTCCACAAGAGGGGCTGACGAGCCCGAGGCCGCGGCAGGCGCGGCCACCACGGGGGGCTGAATCTGCCCCCGAAGAGCAGGAGGAGGAAACGCCTCCGGAGCTCACGGATACCGGAGCCGGGGGCGAGAGGACGCCCAGTCCCCAGAGGGCTCCTAATGCGGGCGGCGAAGGAGGCGCCCACACGAGCCCCCAGGTCGCACCTGGAGCGGCTATGAGCCCGAGGCAAGGTGCCTTGGGTGCCTCGCCAAGCGTCGAGGCCTCTGGACCCCGCGGCGATGCGGGGGCCTTGGCGCTGCAGGAGCCGCGCCGTCACGCAGCTCACCGCAGCTCCGTCTTCAGTCACGCGCGGCAGACGCTCGACGAGCTGGAGACGCAGTATGCCGAAGAGGAACTCGCCAAGGCGGAGGAGCGGGCGAAACTTGACGAAGCCTGGGCCCTCCTCCGCGAGAGGGTGGAGAGCTGCCACCGGCAGGATGCGGCGGCCCAGGCGGCGCGCGAAGAGGTGATGCGCTTCGCCAAGGAGACTCGCGACAGCGTGAAGCGGGAGGCGGCGGAGACCACGGAGCAGCTGGACGCCGCGCGGGACGCGCTCGAGGCGGAAACCGCCTCCAAGCAACAGGAGATCTGGGCCGCCGAGCAAAAATTCATCATGGACTCCAAAGTCGTCGAGGACAGCCTGAAGGAGCTCCGCGAGAGGCTGGACGCTCGCGGGGAGCAGCTGACACAGCGCGAGGCGGATCTGGCGCGACGCGAGGGAGAGCTCACCTCCCGTGAGGAGGAACTGCGCCGGCGCGAGGAGCAGGTCCAGCAGCTCGAGAGGGATCAGGCCACCGCCAAGGAGGCGCTGCGGGCTCGCGAGAGTCAGGTGGCCCAGGACGAGGCCACCTACGCGGAGCGCCTCGACAAGGCCAACGCCAGCCTCGCGTCAAAGCAGAAGAAACTGAAGGAGGAGGCCGACGACAGGGTCAAGCTCATCCGCCAAGATCTCGCCAAGAGTTTTGATGAGAAGGCCAAGAAGCAGGAGGAGCGCTTCACGACGAAGCGCAATAAGCTCCAGAACCGCATCAAGGGGCTCGAGAAGGGGGAGAAGCAGATGGCCTCCCGTCCTCAGAGCGCCATGGACGCTCAGGCTCGCGCGGAAAAGAAGGCCGCCGCCCTGGAGAAGGACCTGAGCGAGCTCCACCAGCAAGTGGGGCCGGTTGCGGACGCCGCGGAGGAGGCACAGCGTAATGCGCAGATCACGTGAACCATGTCGCGCCAGCGCCAGCGCCAGCGCATGCTCCAACACCTGGTGTCCCGCGCGCGTGCTGTTGGGGATCACCTGGGGACCGAGGTCCCCTCCTTCGCCACAGAGGGGAACGACGACGAGGCCGGGTATGTGTTCTTCTTCGAGCGATTCCTCACAAAGCTTGAAGAGACCGCAAAGAGCCTCGACGAACGCGTCGTGGAAGAGAGCCGCGATCTCCTCGTCCTTGCCACCTGCCGCATCTTTGCCAACCTCGCGAGGCTTCAGCCTTCCCTCGACCTCGAGGCCGTGATGGCGCCCGTCGACCTCAGCTGCCGCATCGCGGTGAGCGACAGGATGCGGAAGGCCGTCGAGGCGTATGCCAAAAATTCGACCTGGTCGAGGTGGAGGAGGACGAGGACGATGGCAAGGAGGACGCCGCGGAGGAGGAGTAAAGTGCCGCTGCGGATGACGGGGGCACCTCAGGAGGCCCGGAGGCATGAGCTCCTTCCTGCAGCTGGATGTGCATGGGGCACATATTATCTTAGTATTTTGCTTGCAAAACCTTGTAAAGACTTGTCTAAGTTTTATTTGAATGCGCTTGTGAATATCCCTCGGGAGGCTTTTATCTTTCCCTTCATGTCTTTTTCGCTCTGCGTCTTAGGACCCTCTCTTAGCGCTACAGCACCGCCGCTTCGGTATGTGAGAGTCAGGGCTCCACAAGGCCGGGGGGTGCGCGAGGCCTGGAGAAGTAAGAGCTCCCGAGGCGCGATGCTCGGGGATCCCCTTTAACGCGCAAGCAGCCCATGAGGCATAGGAGAGAGAAAAGAGGCTCGAGGGACAAAAACCAGCGAAAGGAAATTTAACCAAGTGTTTGGACTTAGCTCGCGAGGCGTTTTTGCCTTGGAGAGGGTGTTGGTTCCCTGATGAGGCGTTTTTCTCCCGAGATTGCCTGAGGCTTGTTTTGAACCTGCTTTCCTGCGCTTAGACAGATAGGCATACCCACAAGCAATACATAGCTAGATAACTCATGCGTGCTCGTAGGTTCCTTCATGCGTGTCTCGCGAGGAGAATAGGCACCAAGGTCCTTCGTGAGTTGACGTGCACGGGAGCCGGCCCATGAGTTCAGAGCTCCTTGAGAGTTGACGTACATGAGAGCTGACCCGTGAGTTCAGAGCTCGGATCCCTTGGGTTTGAGGCGCTGCTGGGATGCTCCCGAGGCACAGGCACCATGCTCAGCCCCGCTCGCGAGATGCAAAGGAGGGATCATACGAGCAAGGATGAAATGCAATAATATAACTGCTTACCGAAGCAACAACATATGCTGGCGCGAAGCGCAAAGGTTCAAAGTGACCTGAAACAAAGGTTCATTACACTGGCGTGGCCAGAAGTACAAAATCCACCATGTCTGGGCATGGGGTTCCACATGGAGTGGCTGAGACTCTCGCGGCCCGAGGCGACGCATGTAGAGAGAGCTCAGAGGGGCCCCCTATGCGGGGGTGGCTTCATAGAGCCTGTGGTCCGCCATATCTGGGCATGGGGATCCACCTCGCCAAGGCATGGTGCTTGAAAAAGTCACCTTGCCGAGGCGTGGTGGCTTGAGAGTCTTCTCGAACGGCCCGTGGAAACGTATAGTAGAGAGGGGAGCTCGAATATTTTCCTCGTGGAGGATGATGGCGCGAAGCTCTCCCTTGATGCAAAAAATTGCTCGTCGAGGACGATCAGGGGTAGAACTTGCACAGGTGCTGGATGTTCCAGGGGATTGGCGACAGGAATGCCGTCCTCTGTCTCGAGCCGCGCAGAGCCAGGCCTGGCGATGTGCACGACCCTGTAGGGTCCTTCCCACATTGGCGAGAGCTTGTGGAGGCCTGCCCTGGAGAGGATTCTCCTCAGGACAAGGTCTCCAGCTTCGAGGGTGCGCGGGCGGATGTGGTGGCTGTGGTAGCGACGGAGGTCTTCCTGGTACCTTGCCGCTCTCAGGGCCGCATTGCGGCGGAGCCCCTCGAGCAGCAGCAGGTCGTCATTGCGGAGTTCATCCAGCCCAGCCTCCTTGAAGGCCAAGACTCGTGGAGAGCCGTGGGTGATCTCGCTGGGGAGAACGGCTTCTGTGCCATAGACGAGGGAGAACGGCGTCTCGCCAGTGGGGTTTGTTGGCGTGGTGCGGATGGACCAGAGCACCGAGGGGAGCACATCGATCCAGTGCTTGCCGCTGGCCTTGAGGCGGTTGAAGCTTCTCGTCTTGAGGCCCTTGACACCTCGGCGTTGGCTCGCTCGGCCTGCCCGTTGATGGGGTCGCAGCATGGAAAACAAAAAAATTTCCTACGCGGCAAGCGGAATAAACCCCAAGGATCTAGATCTACGAGATGAAGATAGCGAAGGTGAGATCCAATCTCTTACCCTTGAAGATCAACAAACGCGTTTTGTCGGTGCAGGGGTTGGCTAGTCGATCCCCGCAACTAGACTCGTCTAGTCGCGAGGAGATGTATTATCCTCGAGATCCAATCCGGTGAAGTGCGGCAACGGGCAGCACCTCCGCAGCGTCCACACGTACGGCTCGATGAAGACGTCGACTCCTTGATCCCGCAAGCGAGAGGACGTGGCCTTGATGATCTCAGTAGCACGACGGTAGTGCCGGTGATGATGACGATCTCCGCAAGCAGGGCTTCGCCAAGCCAAGCAAGAGGAGAGGGAGAGGTGGAGGTGGCGCAGTAGCCCTTCGGGGAGAGGTGGTGCGGCAGCTCTAGATGGAAGAGAGGCGGCGGCAGCCCTTCGGGGTAAGGGGTCGCGCGGCTAGGGTTTAGGGTGGAAGGGTGGTGCGGCTAGGGTGTGTGGGGCGGCAGCCTCAAGGGTGTGCCGCACCCCTCCCTCCCCCTTTTATATAGGTGGCGGCTAGGGCTAGGGTAGGGGCCGGCCGGCCCCCTCTTGCCTTGCCCCCCAAGTTGGAGTCCATCTAGGACACCTTCTTGGGCTCCCTTTCCTAAAGGGTGGAGGGCCCAACTCCTAGTCCAACTAGGAGTGGGTCCCCCCCCCTTTTCTTAGCCGCAGCCCATGTGGGCCATTGGGTGGTGCGGCTGGCCCAAGTGGCCAGCAGCACCCCTTTGGTCCATGTGGGCCCCATACAATATGTGGTCCCACTTCTAGAACCTTCTAGAACATTCCGGAACCTTCCGGTACCCTATAAATAATTTCCGGAACTTTTCCGAAACCTCCGGAAACCACTTTCCATATATGAATCTTATTCTCCGGACTCCTCCGGAACCTCTCGTGATGTCCGGGATCCTATCCGAGACTCCGAATCACCATTCGTTCGTTTCATCATTTATTTCATCGCAAAACCTAATTTCATCGGAACGTTAAGTGTGTGACCCTACGGGTTCGAGAATGCATAGACATGATCATATCAATAATTAATAGCGGGACCGGGATGCCCATATTAATTCCTATACACTCAACGAAAAACTTTTCTCGATTGAACCACGATGCCGGAGATTCAATTAATCTCATATATGATTCCCTTTGTCTCACGATATTTTACTTGCCCGAGATATAATCGTTGACATCCCCATGTCTAGTTTAATCTCGTTACCGGCAAGTTCTCTTTACTCGTCCATAATATAGGATCCTGGTGATTACAACCTAATCACATGTGTGTAGACTTTTGATGCTATATTACCGAGAAGGCCTGGAGATATCTTCTCCGTCACATGGAGGGACAAATCCCATTCTCGATTCATATCACCCAACAACCCACCATCGGAGATACCTAAAAGCCACCTTTATAATCACCCAGTTACGAAATGACGTTTGATGTCCACAAAGTATTCCTCTGGTGAACGGGAGTGATATAATCTCATGGTCTAAGGAAACTATATTTGGCATATTAAAAGTGTTGACAACAAAACTTTTGTGACACGATTAATTGCAACTCTTTATTTGGGTCATGTCCATCACACCATTACTCCTAATGATATGACTCCGTTATCAAGTGACTATAACAAGTCCATAGTTAGGAAACTCTAACTATCTCTTGATCAACGAACTAGTCCTGTAGAGGCTCACTAGGGACTCCGGGTGTTTATATTCCACACATGTATTATGTTTCCATTTAATACAATTATAGCATGGATAATAAACTATTATCATAAACGTGAATATTCTTAACAAACCATTTTATTATTGCCTCTAGGGCATATTCCCAACACCCGTTGCTTCGTGGGTGAGCCACCGAGGCGTAGCAGATTTGGGCGCCGAGGTTGCCGCAGTAGGACTTGAAGGCGCCGCAGATGAATTGCGAGCCGTTGTCGGTGATGATGCGGTTGGGCACGCCAAAGCGGCTGACCAAGCTCCTGATGAATTTTACCGCTGATTTCGCCGGGATGGTGCGCACGGGTTCCACCTCAGGCCACTTGGTGAACTTGTCGATGGCGACGTAGAGGTAGCGGTAGCCCCCGAGTGCTCGTGGGAAAGGTTCCAGGAGGTCCAGCCCCCAGACCGCGAACGGCCAGGAGAGCGGGATAGTTTGGAGTCCTTGCGCGGGCTGGTGAATTTGCTTGGCGTGGAATTGGCAGGTGTCGCAGGACTGGACGATTGCGGCTGCATCTTGAAGCACTGAAGGCCAGTAGAAGCCACTCCGGAAGACCTTGCATGCGAGGGTGCGTGAGGATGAATGGTGGCCGCACTCTCCGCTGTGGATGTCATTGATGAGCTGGCGGCCTTCCTCGACAGGGACGCACCGCAACGCAACCCCATTGGGGTGCTTACGGTACAGGTCTCCGTCGTGGAGGCAGTAGGACTTGGCCTGGCGAGCAACCCTCTCGGCCTCTGCATCCTCCTCGGGAAGGACTCGATTTTGCAAGTAGCTCTTGATCTCGTCGATCCAACCAGTGTCTTGGCGTACCAGGGTCATCAGCAGGCGATCGCCTGAGGGCAGCCCGCAGTTTGGTGCTCCACTTGATGGGGCTGGTGGGAGCTCCTCATTGATGCTCATGTTGACCGCTGATTGCTTGACCGAGGACCTGGCGAGTCTCTCTTCGAACACTCCAGGCTTCTGGGCTTCCCTTCTTGCTGCTCGCCTGGGGAGCTCATCTGCTTCTTGGTTTTCCCCTCGCGGGATATGCTTGAGCTCCATGCCGCAGAAGTGCTTCTCGAGTTTGCGTACCTCTTCAAGGTAGGCTACCATGTAGGTGTCCTTAGGCGTGTAGCTTTTGTTGGAGAAGTTGACGAGGAGCTGAGAGTCGCCCTTGATGAGGACGCGCTTGATACCGAGGGCAATGGCAGCTCTGAGCCCAGCGAGGAGTCCTTCGTATTCAGCAATGTTGTTGGAGACCTTATCGCTGTCTTTGAAGCGCAACTGGACGGCGTAGTAGAGCTTGTCGCCTGTTGGTGAGGTCAGGATAGCACCAGCCCCTGCACTCCGGGCCGCGAAGGCGCCGTCGAAGTGCATGGTCCAGTAGCTGGGCTCCGTCCCTCCTAAGGCTGCAGCTTCCTCCTCTTGAGGCTCTTCTTCACGCGTGTCCGTCCATTCGGCCATTAAATCAGCCAGCGCCCTGCCCTTGATGACCCTGGTGGTGTCAAACTCCAGCTCGAAGGGTTGCAGCTCGATGCCCCAGCTTGCGACGCGATCTGTTGCATTTGGGTTGCGTAGGACTTGCTCCAGGGGGTACGAGGTGACCACCTTGATGGGGTGACCCTGGAAGTAGTGGCGCAGCTTCCGGGAGGCGCTGAGGAGCGAGCAAAGGAGCTTCCGCTGCATGGGGTAGCGCTCGCGAGCGTCCCGCAGCACTGTGCTGACGAAGTACACAGGATGCTCGACGAGGGTGGTTGTTGACGTGGCGGCGGTTGGCTCCTCTCGAGGCTCGGTGGAGTCCTTGTCGAGGTTCTCTTGAGGCAGGAGGCTTGACGAGGTTGTAGGCGTGGTGGGTCACCGCCATGAACTTGGCGAGGGCGGGGTAGCCGAGGATGGCGTTGTAGGGCAGGCCGATGTGCGCGACGTCGAAGTCGATCAGCTCGGTGCGGTAGTTGGCTTGCGTGCCGAAAGTGACCGCGAGCCTCACTTGCCCCAAAGGGGTCGTGAGACCCTCCGTCACCCCCGAGAAGGGCCTGGTGGGCATGAGCCGCTCGTAAGGCACCTGCAGCTTCTCGAAAGTCTCGACAGAGATGACGTTGAGGCCTGCACCCCCATCGATGAGCGTCTTAGAGACTGCGATGTTGTTGATGGTGGGGGTGCAGACCAGCGGGATGGTGCCAACAGTCGAAGTGGACTTGGGGTGGTCGCCGGAGTCGAAAGTGATAGGGTACTGGGACCACTTGAGGGGCCTGGAGGCCTCAACCCCGGGAAGCGCTGCCGCGATCTCGCGAGCGAGTTGCTTGAAGTGGCGGTTGGAGCTGGGGGCCTAAGCCCCGCCGAGGATGCAAGCGGCCCCGCGAGGCACCTGGTAGCCCTCAGGAGTCTCGGCAGGGAGGTTGTCATTCGCGGGCTGGACGGCGTTGGCTTGAGGGTTCTGCTGGTAGTTGTCGTCGTAGTTGTTGTTGTTCCAGCATCGCCCCCCGCGGCCATCGCGGCCGCCGCCACGGCCGCCGCGAGCTTGCTGCCGCTCGCGAGCCTCGCGAGCCTCGCGAAGCCTCTTGAGGTCATAGCAGTCCTCGGTGGCATGGGAATGCCTGTTGTGGTAGATGCAGAAGGGGCGATCATCTTTCTTCTCGGGGTCCGCGGCTGGAGCGGCAATGCGAGGCTGCTTGGCGTCAGGCTCAGCCGCAAGGACCGCAGTGGTCTTGCGCTTCTCGGTGGATTTCTTCTTCTTGGATCCCTCGGCAGGGTCCCCTGGCTCGTTCTTGACGAACAAGAGGCCCTCCTCATCCTTGGCGCACTTGTCCGCCAAGTCGAAGAGCTTGACGACGGTGGTGATGTTGTCGTGGATGCCAAGCTTCTCGAGCATCCGCGCGTCCGTGACTCCAGCCTGGAAGGCCGAAATGACCTGCGCGTCGATGGCGTTGGGGATCTTGTTGCGCACCTGGCTGAAGCGCTGGATGTACTTGCGGAGGGTCTCGCCAGGCTTCTGGCATACGCCGCGGAGGTCGTTGTACATGAGGCCGCGCTCGTACGTGCCCTTGAAGTTCGCGACGAAGCACCGGCAGAGATCCTCCCAGGTGTTGATGGACTCAGCGGGGAGGTTCGTGAGCCACGAGGACGCGGAGTCCTTGAGGGCCATGGGGAACCAGTTCGCCATGACTTTGTCGTCGCCCCCCGCGGCCTGGATGGCCAAAGTGTAGAGCTGCAGGAACTCTAGGGGGTTGTTCTTGCCGTCGTAGCGCGGAGGAAGATCCGGCTTGAACTTGACCGGTCAGACGACGCGACGGAGACTGTGAGTGAATGCGGCCGTCGTGCCGTAGGTGACCACGCCATTGGCGAGGGTGGCGCAGAGGTGGCGCCCTGCGGTGGCGACGTCCTGGACGGCGCTGTTGTGGCGATCCTACTGGCGCTCGATGTTCACGCGTGCGTCCTCAGGGGCTCGCTGCATGATTTGGCAGTCATGCGGTGACGACGCGTGCGATGCAGTGCGGTTGTCGCGAGGAGGAGCCCCCGCTGGAGCAGGTTGCCGTGGAACTGGTGGACCTGGAGCAGGTGCGGGATGACGAGGAGGTGCGGGAGGCGCGCCGTGCGCCACGTCCCCCACGCGCGCAGAGGGAACCAGCGAGCGAGACGGTGCAGGAGTGGCGACGCGAGCGGCGCCGACGAGCTCGGAGAGGCGGTTGAGCCAGGCTTCTTGAGCCTCCGGCGTGGGGCGGTACTACAGCAGCTCATACGCCATGAGAAGCGCAGTTGCTGGGCTGGGCGCAGGGCGGCCCAGCGAGGAGGCAGCACGGTCCCGCGACGGGTGCAGGGAGGAAGCTTCCTCTTCGCCAAGGTCGTCCTCGGCGTTGTCGTCGTTGTTGTCCTCTGGATGCTCGACGCGGGGCTCGGGGTCGACGTGGCGCTCTAGAGCAGCGCTTCCGCGCGGGCGGCCGCGCGGGTTGCCAGCAGGAGCGGTGGCGGCGCTGGCCGTCCGGATAGCGAGACGTTCGGCGCGAGAGCTCGCCATGGCAGTGTCGAGGTTGAAGATGCGCCTCAGCCCCCTACCTGGCGCGCCAAATGTCGGAGAACTGTCCCAGGAACTGGGTGTGTCTCACTAGGTAAGGAATCGAGTAAGGGGTTGAACGCGGGATCAAACAACCCTCAACGTGCCTCGGCGACGGAGCTCGTCGAGAATCGCTGTGGGACGGCACTGCAGAGAAGAACACACGATGTTACCCAGGTTCAGGGCCCTCTTGGAGAGGTAAAACCCCTACGTCCTTCCTTGGTTGTATTGCACTGCTTGTGGAGGTTTCAGTACAAGGAGAGCTTGGGGAGCTCGAGGTGGCTACAATGGCTATCGCTAGATCAGCACTCCAAACCCTAGATCTCCGATCTTTCCACCCCTTTGCCTGAACGTGCTCCCCCTCCTTTTATAGGTGTCCTGGACCTCTTCCCCCAAATATCTTGGCGGGAAGGGTTACCACATGGTGACGAAGGAGGAGGACGGGTGCACGATAAAGGGAGAGTCCATGGACGCAGTCCATGGCAGGGAGCAGCGTCACCAAAGCTGGAAAAGCCACCGTCCAGCCAGGATGGTGGGCTGGCGCTACTGAGGTCGGGAGGCGCCCCACGGTGATGTCGCCCTTGGAGCGTAGCGGCAGACGGTCTCCTTATCACCAAAACGGCAATTCTTGTAGCTCCTTTGCTTGGTGCAGCATTGTTGACTGCTTTATACACGAGAACGGCAACTTCGGCGCTGTCGTCACCGTGCGCTGGCGCGCCCGTGACTCTGCGGAGGGCGCAGAGCCCATGTGCGCTCTGTCACCGAGGAAGAGCTTGCTTCGAGGGGAAGGAACCCCGCGAGGCTGGATGCCTCGCCGAGCCTTTTGGCTCGATCCTTGGCAGAACCGAAGGAAGCATCCAAGATGCCCTCTCGAGGAGAGGTCCCTCGCGAGGAAAAACCCTCGCGAGGCTCGCCAGGCTTGGAGAGCCTGGTCCTTACCGAAATCTTCTGAAGAGTGTCGTGGGCCCTAGCGGGCCGGCCCGTGGTACCCTGGTTTCCACTGTGCCGACAAGGTGCTCTGCCACTTCTTGATGGAATCCGGCAAATGGACCTTGGGGAAGAGGACGTTCTTCGTGTATATGGAGACACTCCCGCAGTCGCGCAGTTTCTTGCCGGTGGTCTGTGCCCGGAGGAAGAAGAACATCCTAAACAGCCCCACGCTGGGCTAGAGGCCCAGGTATGACTCGCAGAGGGTGACGAAGTAGGAAAGCAGCGTGATGCTGTTAGCTCCCAGATGATGAAGCTGCAAGCCATAGAAGCCCAGAAATTCCCGGAAGAAAGGACTCGCCGGCAGCGCCAACCCCCTCGCCAGATGCGAGGAGAACACCACCGATTCGTTCGCCTCCGGGGCCGGTGAAATCTCTTCATCGTCAGGGACGCGGGTCCCGACCTCCTCCTTCGAGCCAATGAACCCCCCGCTGCGGAGCCTCCTGAGCTCCGCACCGGTGACACTGGAGCCCATCCAGGCGCCTGTGCCCGCCATTGATGTCCGGTTCCCCGTCGGAGGTGGGACGGCATCGGCAGAAACGAAAGCACCGGAAGAATGCGAAGGAGGAGGATGCGCTCAAGAAGAAGACGAAGAAGAAGGTGCAAGCAGGAGAGTGAGGAACGGTATCCCGAACCGTTCCCCCCTTCCTCCTCTTTTGAAGCAGGACGCCGCAAAGAAATCGCGTGCCCGCACGCCGCGTGGTGCGTGGTTACTCTTGAAATTTCCGCAAAAGATCCCACTAACAGACAGTTGCCACAAAAGATCCCCTCGACGAAGTCGAGGCACTCTGACTCGAATCCCGGGAGGAGCCTCTAGTCGGACGAAACGTGGAAACGTGGCTGACGTAAGCCACGAACCGACTCCTCCAGCAACGCCGCCAAGGTCTTCAGTTCCGGCTAGGAGCACCCGGACAAGCCATCGCCAAGATCTCCAAACGAGCCGGCTACTCGCAAGCCGGGCCCTTCATCTTCAACAACGCACAACAAAAATCGGGGAAGCTCGCGGAGCCTTCCCAGCAAGCAGACAAGACTCCACGAGCTCGGGGGCTAGTGTCGGGGAGATGAACCCCGGATACCCTAAGGATGCTCATTTCTTCAAACTCCTCAAGTCGGCTGCAACACGCCGGCTTCGTCATACCGGCAGCACTCGTCCGGCTGCATCTATCCGGATACATCCGTCCGGCTACATCTATCCGGATACATCCGTCCGGCTGGACTGAAGCCGGATCCACCAACCGACAATTCCGTACTAAGTGGGCCATCCCCGCGTAACCGTTGCCTGTGAATGGTACTTCCTGTCGGGTGTTTCCTGTACAAAATCATGACGACAAACTCCAGCCGGACCAGAGTGTAGTTGATGTCATAGGGATAGCCATGTAATTTCCTTGTAACCCAAAACCCTAGCCCGTTACCTATATAAGGCGGGCTAGAGCCCCCTGCGCAGGGCAAGCAAGCTAGAGGGAAGGAGAGGCATTGATTCTGCTCATGACGATCACCATCTTCCACCTCCAGCCGGCTGCCACCAGAAACAGCTCTAGGAGCATATTGTAGCCCGAATTCTGTGATCAAGTAATAGAAATCAGAAGAGCAGGACGTAGGGGTGTTACCTCCACAAGAGTTCCTCGAACCTGGGTACATCGCGTGTCTTTGCGTGCTTGTTACCCAATCCCGAGCGAACACCATCATTGCATTGCCCCACAATCTTCCCCATCACTGATGGATATGCCGTGCTATCCACCACGACACCATCTTCTTTGGATTCTCTCTTTTCAACTCCGAATGACAAGAAAGGTCCTACCAAACACAAGTGCCTTATGGACAAGGGTACATCCCCAAAGGTAACCCACTCACTAAAACCCTCAATTTCCTCTACTCCATTATTGTTGAATTGTGTTGAGGAACTTGAAGATAAAACTGCTAATAATCTCTCAAAAATTGTGAGATCACTTGAAGGTGAAAATAAAATTGCATTTGATGCTTTAATGACTCAACTTGGTAATGCATATGGTCTCATTGAAGAACATGAAGAAAGAATATGTGAACTTGAGGGTTTCGCTCGTGATGATGCTAATAGGATAGCGGAGCTTGAGGAAGCTCTAGATAATACACTATGCCTTAAAGATTCTATTGAGGAAACCTCCATTTTAGATCTATCCAAAATGATGGGTGACCGTGATCATGCACTATGTAAGCTTAAGCAATTTATGGATGAAAATGATAACATTATGAATGGTCACAATGAACTACTTAAGGATTTTGAGCACCTTGAGAAAGCTCACATGGCACTCTCAAGAGAGCTCAAGGTTCTTAAGGAGTCACATGACATCTCTCAAGATAAGGATATAAATGAAAATGCTTGTGCCACTAACCCCTTGTGTGTCAAAGCATCTCTCATAGTGGAGAACAATAGGTTGAAGGCTCAACTTGAGAAAGGTCTAGTCTCTTGCATCCAAGGAGAAAAGAACCTCAATGATCTTTTGAGAAATCAAAGGAGAGTTGTGGGTAAGGAAGGACTTGGATTTTGATTCTCATCCAAGAAGACCAATGAGAAGAACAAGTCAACTCCCTCCACTAATGCTATTGTTTTTGTGAAGGAGGGGGAGTTGGCTAATGATGAAGATGAATTTGATATCCTTGCTAAAAGCATTGTTCCTAAGAACACATCTTCACACAACAATTTTGCGGGAAAATATAATCCATCATATGTGCTTTTGAAATCTAATGATGGACATGTTTATGCAAAATATGTTGGCACTTCATATGGTAGTGATTATCATGTTTCTATTTGGGTTCCCAAGACCCTTGTGACTAACAAGAAAGGACCCATCAAAACACGGGTACCTAAGTCAAGGACTTAATTCATTGTAGGTATATCTAAGGTTGGCACCTCGCCGTCAAGTCACCACCGGCGCTGCCGGAATATCTAAGGTGGTCTCACGAGAGCATCGTTTACTCCTGCGACGATCACCACCCGTAGGTGCCACGGCTAGGGCACGCAGCCCTCATCCTCGACGCCCAGATCGGCGGCTTCGCGATGAGCCGCGTCTTCATGGATGGCGGTAGCGGCATCAACATCATGTTCGCCGACACGTTGCGCGGGATGAACATATTAACAACCAACCTCGCGCCATCGGTCAACACCTTCCACGGAATCGTACCAGGGTGGCCGGTATACCCCCTAGGCATGATAACGCTCGACGTCATCTTCGGCGAGCCAAAGAACTTCGGGAAGGAGAAAATAGAGTTTGAGGTGGTGGACTGGAAGTCGCAGTACCATGTCATCCTCGGACGACTAGCTTATGCCAAATTCATGGCAGTACCATATTACGCCTACCTCAAGATCAAGATGCCAAGACCTTTTGGGACCATCACCATCAACGATGACTTCGAGCAGTCCGACGAGTGCGACCGCAAGTTCAACAAGATCTCTGAGTTGTTTGGAGCCCAGGAGTAGCTCCAGGAGCTGACACTCACCAACGATCGCACCCTCTTCCCTTAGGGCAAAAAATCACCGTCTGAGTCGTCCTTCAATGCGACCAATGACACAAGGGCACACTAGATACACCCGACTGACCCCAAGAAGACGGCCCTCGTCTCGACGAGCTTGCCTCATGCATAGGAAAGTGCGCTCGTCGAGTTCCTATGTGAGAACTGGGATATGTTCACCTGGTGTCCAGCCGATATGCCGGGCATACCCAGGGAATTCGCCGAGCACGAACAACAAATCTTGCCTAACGCAAGACCCGTCAAACAAACTATGCGCCGCTTCGCCAAGCCGAAGCGTCTCGCCATCGGGCAGGAAATCGACAGGCTCTTGGCAGCCAAGTTCATCCGAGAGATCAAGAAGTCAGACTGGGTGGCTAACCCTGTACTGGTGCCAAAGAAAAACACAGACATACTCCGCATGTGTGTCGGATTCACTTCATTAAATAAGTGTTGTCCGAAGGATCACTTCCCCCTACCACGTATCGACCAAATTGTCGACTCAACGGCAGGCTGCGAGCGCCTCTGCTTCATGGACGCCTACTCAGGTTATAACCAGATCCGGACGAAGGAGGAAGACAAAGACAAAACAACATTCATCACGCCTTTCTGCATCTAATGCTACACAACAGTGCCCTTCGCGCTCAAGAACGCGGGTGCCAACTACCAGCGCATGATGCAGAACTGCCTCAGGCAGCAAATCGGACGAAACGTCCAAGTCTATGTTGACGACATAGTCATCAAGACCAAGAAAGAAGCAACGCTCCTTGACGACCTGCGCGAGACATTTGCCGCGCTCAAGAAGTATCATATCAAGCTCAACCCAACGAAGTGCGTGTTCGGCGTTCCAGCCGGGCAGCTGCTCAGGTACCTCGTATCCGCACGTGGTATCGAAGCAAATCCGGAGAAGATACAAGCACTCCTGAAGATGCCGGAGCCTTCAAAGCTTCGGGAGGTCCAGCAGCTCTCTGGGCGAATAGCTACACTCAGCAGATTCATCAGCAAGTTCGGCGAAAAAGCACTCCCGTTTTATCAGCTGATGAAGAAGACAGATCGGTTCGAGTGGACGCCAGAGGCTCAAGAAGCATTCATCAACCTCAAGCGCATGTTGTCGACTCCACCAATCCTGGTAGCTCCTCAGGAGAAGGAGCCATTGTACCTCTACATAACTGCCATGAACCGATTGGTTAGTACAGTGCTGGTGGTCGAACGCGCAGAAGAAGGAAGAGCCCATGGAGTGTAGAGGCCTATATATTACCTCAGCGAGGTCTTGTCTCTCTCCAAGCAAAGATACCCCCACTACCAGAAGCTTGCCTATGGTGTATTCATGACATCGCACAAGGTGGCACATTATTTCCAAGAACACCCGATCACGGTAGTGAGCGCGGCACCACTTGCGGACATCCTGAACAACTCCAAGGCAACCAACAGGGTAGCCAAATGGAGCATCCAATTAGGTCCTCTGGACCTAACATACAAACATCCAACATCGATCAAGGCACAAGTCTTACCTGACTTTACCACCAAATGGATGGAGATGCAGCTGCCCTCAGTACCTGATACATCGAACTCTTGGACCATGTACTTCGACGGCTCGAAGAGGAATGAAGGAGCAGGCGCAGGCGTTATTCTCATATCACCGAGAGGTGACAAGCTGCGCTACGTCCTGCAGATGGACTTTGAAAAAACATCCAACAACAAAGCCGAATATGAAGCTCTCATACATGGGATGAAGATGGCCAAGGAGTGCGGCACCGACCGCTTAATGATCTACGGCGACTCCAACTTGGTTGTACATCAGACCATGAAGGAGTGCGACGCTGCAACAGACAACATGATCTCCTACAGGAACCTGTATAACATCATGGAGGGCAACTTTGACGGTTGCGAGCTCCGTCATGTCGGGCGCAACAGCAATGAAGAGGCGGACACCTTAGCAAACATTGGGTCCTTGAAAGCTAAGGTGCCCCCCGGAGTCTTCTTGGAAAAGATAAACAAAAGGTCGATCATGGTGGCGCGACCTGCGGCTCCCTCTACACTAGCAATTGTGATGACCGAGGTTGACGCCTGGAGCTCCGAGGCACCCGACTCGGCAAATCGCCCAGTCGAAGTGTTCCTCGTCGAGCCCATATGGACGAAACCATTCCTGGCGTACATGCTACGACAAGAACTCCCAGAAGATACAGTCGAAGCACGGCACATCACTCGCCGTGCCAAAGCATTCACAATAATCAACGGAGAGCTTTATAAGCGAAGCATATCAGGCATCCTCCAGAGGTGCATCGCAACCAAGGATGGCAAGGCTATCCTCCTTGAGATCCACGCCGGCACATGTGGGCACCACGCCAGCAGCAGGGCCTTAGTCGCCAAGGCCCTGCGAGTTGGGTTCTACTGGCCCACAACGCTCCATGATGCCGAGGATATCATGAGGCGATGCATCAGCTGTCAGAAGTTTGCCACCAAGCCCCCACGCACCTGCTTCGGAGCTGAAAACAATCCCTCTGGCGTGGCCGTTTGCCCAGTGGGGTCTCGATATGGTCGGGCCACTAAGGAAATCTGCTCGTGGTGGACACACTCGCCTCCTGGTGGCAGTCGACAAGTTCAGAAAGTGGATAGAGGCTGTCCCAATCACAAACGCAGCGGCAACAACTGCCGTCAACTTCATCAGGTCCAACATCTTCCGTTTCGGTGTGCCGCACAGCATCATCACCGATAACGGAACAAATTTCACCGCTGAAGAGTTCCAAGACTTCTGCAAAGAACAAGGCATCAAGCTCAATTACGCCTCGGTCGCACATCCACAGTCCAATGGACAGGTGGAAAAAGCAAACGGCCTCGTCTGCAGCGGCGTCAAAAAAGCATGTTCGTGCCACTCAAGCGCGTGGCGGGTGCCTGGGTGGAGGAGTTACCCGCTGTCCTATGGAGTTTACGCACCACGCCCAACAGATCAACCCAGTACACCCCATTCTTCATGGTGTACGGAGCAGAAGCAGTCCTACCTCACGACCTGCGCTTCAACGCACCTCATGTTGTGGCATACGATGAAGACGATGCCAACGAAGCACTCAAAGACGACATCGACTTACTAGATGAAGCGCGAGACATCGCACTCGCCCGCTCCGCAACATACCTACAAAACTTGTGCAACTACCATAGCCGTCGACTGCGAACCAGGTCATTTGTGGAAGGTGACCTGGTGCTCCGGCTCAAACAAAAGAAGGTGCATAAGCTCGCCTCCCCATGGGAGGGACCCTTTATCCTCGCTGAGGTCATCGGCAGAGGAGCGTACCGCTTGAAGAATCCAAGAAACGGAGACCTCTCGCACAACCCGTGGAACGCTGCACATCTGCGACGCTTCTATGCGTAGCACAACTGATAATAAGGCTCTTCAGCCGGCGATGCAATCTTTGAGACTATGTCTCCTATAATAAAAGTGCAATGTTCCTCTTTCTTCGGAGTCGATATACTGCACACCAAAATACCCGCCTCCGTGGCACCCGATACTCGGGGGCTGTGTTGTATGGCCAACTGAAAATAAACTCCGGAACAGCACCCGATGCTCGGGGGCTGCGATGTTGGGTTCAACAAAAAAACAAAAGAAAATCGCCTCCGTGGCACCCGATACTCGGGGCTGCGTTGTATGGCCAACTGAAAGTAAACTCCGAAACAGCACCCGATGCTCGGGGGCTACGCTGTTAAGTTAGGCCAAACAAAAGAAAATCGCCTCCGTGGCACCCGATACTCGGGGGCTGCATTGTATAGGCCAACAAAAACAAAATTCAGATCGGCACCCGATACTCGGAGGTTGCGCCGTAAAGGCTAAAGAAAAATAAAACGCGGATGAGAACCTGGTAAACAGGGGCCGTACCGCCAAATAGAAGCAAACTACTCATATTCTACAAGGTACTTGCTCAAGGGCGCAGCTAGTCCTTCGGCTCCGCTTTCGGAACCTGCAAGGTCACATGCTCAAGCTGCAACTCGGTGTCATGCTCCAGTTTGTCGACCAAACCAATAGCCACACCCTCCACAGCTCGGTAATGGTGCTCCATTGACGTAGGTGCGCCGTCAGGTTGTGGAGGAACTTCATCTATCCCCGTCAGGCACATGTATGGGTGTCGTCTACGCACAAACGCCAAGGCATAGATGGCGCCACTGACCAGTTGGGCGCGAACAAACCCTTGCGCAGCCTCACCATTGCGGAACCTAGCCAGAAGAGCACCAAGTCCTCGTGGCTGCGCGTCCAGAGGAAACAGAGCTTTGTGCACCAGCGACAAGGCAGACTTGCAAGACCCAATAAAGGAAACCACCTGCTGCACGCGGTCCTCCAGCAGAACCAGAACGCGACCCCGAGCGCTGTCAGACTAGAAGGAGGTTGTGTCCCGCCCTACTATCTCAGCAACACACCGGAGTCGGCTGTTTACTCGGTCAGCTTCAGCCTGTGCATCCAGTTGGGCACCTGTCAAAAGAAGATAGCAACTGAACACGCGAAAAATCGGGAACTCGACAGCTCGGGGGCTTTTGGATAACTTACAGAGCAGTTCAGAATTCACTCTCTCCAATTCTTGAAGCAAGCAAGCTTCTCGTTCGGTGGGGCGAGGGTGCTTTGACCGTAAAATGGCGAGGACACCTCGAGTGGCTCGTAAGTCCTGCTCTAGCCTAGCGCATCGAGTTTGCAGCACTGAATACCAGTACTCATCGGCATTGCGGGTGCCCGGCGTCGCCGCAGCAGGTTCAGAGCCAGAAACTTGGTCGGAAACGGTCTCAGTGGATGGAGAAGTACTGGCAAGGCTAGCCTACCCACGAAGCAAAGCAAGAAACATAAGGAAAAACAATGGAATTGGCATCACTTTTGCCCTAGCCCCGCAAAGGAACTCGGGGGCTGGACGGAGGAAACAAAGATTCTCACGAGATTGCGCAAAAGGAATATCAATGGAGGCTCCTAGGCCAATAGTCATTACAAGTTAACAAAAGTGATAAGAAGATAAATTTTTATACAAGCTCCGCCGAACCGTTACAGTAACTATCTACGACCGCGAGCTGGTCGACTTCTTGGCCTTCTCGGCACGCTTGGCGGCCTCCTTCTCCATGGTGTCCGCCAGCTTCTGTGCCAGCTCGCGGGACCTCTCGAAAAATTCACCAAGGGGCAGCGGCTTGCCATCAAGTCCATGAGGACGACCCGATATAGCCTTGTCAAAGTCACCCTCGAAGCCGTTCCCTAGCAGCATAAGGAGAGTGGTCTGTGAACGACGTACCGTGCGCTCGCGGCGGAAGTCCGCGATGGTGGACGCGTCCGGGCCAAACAGCTCCGCTAGCTCGCCAAAGGAAGAAGGAGGCTGCGCCTTGGGAAACACACTGCCGTGGAGGCAGGTCAGTGCATCCCTTGCCTTCGACAGGAGGCTGCCTATTTAGCCACCAACACCCTCCAGGGCAACTAGAGCACCCTCCAGGTCCTCGGGAAGAGCTTGGCTGCTGCTGCCCGCAGGAGAACCCAAGTACCCTGGATGAAAATGAAGAGGAATATATTCACAAAAGAAGAAAGAACAACAACAAGATAAAGAATATAAGGACGGGAGGTTGGGCGAACCTGACAAGGAGTTCGCGACAGCCCCAAGTCGCTAGGCGATTACCTTCTCCCGATTCTCGGCTTCCTCCCTGGCGGATCGCGCGGCGTCATCCGCCCACGCACGGGCATCGGCGTCGGCAGAGTCGAGCTTCCCCTTCAACTCGGAGGACTGCAGCGCGGCGTCATCTCTCTCGCGCCGGACTCGCGCAAGGGATTCTGCAGATAATACACAATAAGGAAGAAGCACGATGGAAAAGCTAAGCTGAGCAAATAGGAGAAATTTACCTTGCAGATCAGCGGACTGCTGGCTGAGCCGGGCAACCTCTGCTTCCATGGCGGCATAGCGGCGGCCTATGCCCAGCAGGTCGCGCATAACCGGCTGCGAAAGAACAAAGAAAAAGTTAAATGCCTGTTTCTGAGTCCATACCCAACTGTGCCGACTTGCATATGGACTCGGGGGGCTACTCCCATCGGGAGCGCTGGCGCGCACCCGATCATACAAAGAGCACAAGACAAAATCAAAGAAAGTGGTTTGAGTCTATACCCGACTATAAATAGTCGCATATAGACTCGGGGCTACTCCCATTGGGAGCGCTTACGCGTACCCGACAACAGAAAACAAAGAGTAAACGACTTACATGCTCGACGGACGCCAATGGAGGAGTGCTGACGATGGTGACGAGGTCATCACCAGGGGCAGTTGCCGCAGAAGTGTCCGCCGCAGCGCCGCGATCGGGCGGCGGTGGAGGAGCCATGGTGCCCTTTGAACCAGGATCTGCGCTCTCGCACTCCTCCTCTGGCTTGCCCATGTCCGGCTGAGCGTGTTTCTCACCGGAAGAGTCGCTAGAAAGGACAGTCGAATTACTCCAAAAAGTACTAAACATCAAGGTCGCAGAAAAAGAAACAGAAGAAGAAAGGTGTCGACTTACGAGCTCAGCTCAGTCAGGAGGACGTCGGGGTCGAAGAAGTCTGAGGAAACACGGGCCCTTTTCGACGGAGGGGGCGTGGGACCTTGCACCAGAGCAATCTCGTTGCCGGCGTGAACAGGAGGTGAGGACGAGCCGGAATCGTCGGCACCGGCACTCTGCTGCGATTTCCTTGGCAGCTTCAAGCCGGTGGGGCAGACTCGTTTCCGGCGGGTCTCCAGCAGAACATCATCGCTGTCCGCACCTTCTGTGTCATCGGGTGACACAGAGGAGGAGACAGAGATGTCCCAGTCGTTAGGATCCACCCGCAAGTCTGGCACAGCGGATGTGCCCTTACACTCGGGCAGCGGCGGTAGACTAACAAAAGTGGAGAACCCCTTCAAAGGGCAACAGTAAAAAGGTTGAGAAAAGGCCAAAAGGAACACTGATTCAAAGCAAAGCAGTAAAAATAACACGATTACCTCAGGCATAGGGTGTTCCGTGCTGAAGGGGATGACCGGCGGATCGAAGACGTGCGCATCACCAACCTTCAACATGGTCAGAGCGCACACGCGAGCCTCGACTTCGCCCGCCGAAAGCTCCTCAGCAGATACGCATGTCGCGTCTGCGGCACCAACGTACTCATACAGCGGGTGCTCCCGAGCCTGAATAGGGTGCACGCGTCGTTTGATAAACGTGGCGATCAGGTGCACCCCGTTCACCTCCTTGCCCGTGGTCTTCAACAACGCGGACACACGAGACAACAACGGTGACGCTTCCTTCGCCTCCCAGACGTCGGGTCGGTGCGACCACGAGTTCTTCTTCTTCACGATGATGCCGCCTTGGAACGGCGGCACTCCGTACAACTGCCCCGGCTTACAGAAGTCGGAGACGTAGAACCACTTCTTCCTCTAGTTTTGCGCGGACTCGAGCTGCTTCAGGTCGAAGTAGTCGATGTCCCCGCGCGTCTGGATCCCGAAGCCACCCACGAGTTACACGTCGCGAGCACTGGCATTGTGCTTCATGTTGAAGATCCGCTGCCACAACCCCCAGTGCGGGTGTATCCCCAGGAAACACTCGCACAAGACGATGAAGCAGGAGATGTGGAGCATGGCGTTGGGGGTGAAGTCGTGCAGCTGTACGTCGTACGCATACATCAAGCCGCGGAAGAATTCGTGAACAGGGAAGGCGAATCCCCTGTTCACGAAGTCGACAAAGCAGACGCGCTCGTCATCTCGGGGACGAGGAGAAACCTCTTCGCCGGGAGCCCGCGTCTTCATCTTCTCAAGCGACGGCAGCTGGCCGTCGCGGTGCAGTGCGTCCAACTGACGCTCGGTCACGGACGACCTTTGCCAGTCGCCGTGCACTTTCTTCAAATCGTCCACCGCCGTGGCGTCGGCGGAGGTCCCGGTGGCTTTCTTGCCGCTGATCTTCTTCGTCATGGCGGCGCGGGGAGGAGTAGAGCTCTCTTGTTCTTTGTTTTGGCTGGGAGGTCAGCTGCAGGGCGCAAGAGGAAGAATGAACTGGGCGGTGAGAATGGGGATTTTTCACCCCGTTGCCCGTACATCCCTATTTATCCTCTAGAGCAGAGTGATCTTGGCCCTCGATTTTCGCATCGTGCGAAACGGCAAAGATCAAACCCTACACGCGGCAAGCGCAGAGGGCAACTGTCGCGGGTGTATCGCCCACTATGCACGGGAAACGAGGAGGCCACCATCATTGCGCCGCGTAAAAATCGCGACGTGTGGTCAATATGATGTGATGACCTGTCCTGTCATTTCGTGGCAGGCCAAGCGGTAGAGCGCATCGGTTGCGATGAGCACACCAATGATGTCGTCAATGATGTCATGGAAGGTCAGCTTTTATTCAAATCCTTCACAACAGACTCGACCTAATACAGCATCGGGTCCTGAAGGCACTCGACTAAATGTCGTAAACTCCATGTTACTCCCATCGGGAGCAACAATTCTCAGAGCAATCTACAAGGACAGCGGGTTGAGATTATCCCCAATTACAAGTAATTCAGCATAATCTCGGGGGCTACTCCCATCGGGAGTGCTGGCGCGCACCCAACAATGGGAAGACTAAAAGGCACTCGATAGGTTATCGACTCCGGTATAACCCGAGCAAAAACAAAGAAAATTCCCGAGATGAATCAGATACAATTGACCCTTGGATGCTGCATTTACCATGCAAAGGTAAGACCCACCGATTCATCATGTAGGGCCAGGGACTGACAGCAACAGCTGAGGTACCTGAAAACTGTGCCGCGCCAACAGGCGTGATGAAAATCCCGACGGACGCGTTGGGTACCCTAAAAGCTCAGTTCGACTCTGTGAGACCTCAAATATGGCCTGAGTCGAATGGTCAAGCTTCCGGACTCGAGCCCGGGGACTCGAGTCTGATGTAGACTGGTAGAGTTTGTGCCCAAGAGCACTTAACTGGTCCCGATACTGTCGAGTGAACCAGGCCTGACATGTCGAACATCCCACGACTAAAGCGCCCTGCCAAACGGGTATGAAACATACCATCTAAAGCTAAAAGTTACCTACTTGAACACCTGACTAAGGGTGGAGTCCCTGCCAGACTCCCTGAAGTCTACCAGGTCCTCGGGGGCTACTGACGTGGGTGTACCCTTCGGGTGCCCCACGGTTTGGATACCTGGTGTTCAAATGTCATCACGGCCCACGGAACAAGGCCAAAGAGAAGGCCCATACCGAAGGAAACAAGCCCAAGATTAGACAAAGACAAGGTCGGTTATGAATTGTAACCCTAGTCGGTAGAGGGTTCCCGAGACCCAGCCCTACTATTTAAGGGCTAGGAGGGCTACCGGCTAGGGACACGTTGATATGAGCCACCGAAACACTAGCGAGATCACATCTCTCGATCTCGCCATTGTAACCCCTCTGTAAGCTCCATCCATCAATACCAGACAAACAGGACGTAGGGCTTTTACCTTCGGGGGCCTGAACCTGGGTAACTCTTGCTTGTCAGCCGACGAATCTACCAACACCACCATCTTCTCCTCTTTTCTAAACCCAAGGATGACCTCCAAGGGATTTGGCGTGGTAACCCCACGTCATCAAGATTTTGGTGATTCTTCACCAAGAACTCCAGCCCACACTCGAATCAATCATTATCAAGAAGGAGATGATGATGATGCACCTCCTAATGAGAGACCCTCAGATGCCCTTTCTCGCCGAGTGGCTAGCAAGGCCGTGGCATTACATCAAAAATCTTTCTATCAGAAGAACATCATTGGTGGCCTTGGAAGGAGTGTGTCCACTCGGAGGCAACTATTACTATTTTGTGGCATTCACGCCCATATATCTCATATTGAACCCACCAAGGTGTATGAAGTTGATGATGAAGATTGGGTCCATGCTATGCATGAAGAGCTCCATAACTTTGAGAGAAACAAAGTATGGTCCCTAGTGGAAAGACCCAAGAACCATAATGTGATTGGAACCAAATGGGTGTTCAAGAACAAGCAAGATAATCATGGACAAGTGATTCGCAACAAACTCGTTTGGTTGCTCAAGGCTACTCTCAAGTCGAAGGACTTGACTACGGTGAAACTTTCGCTCCCGTAGCTAGACTTGAATCCATTCGTATATTACTTGCATTTGCCTCTAGTCATAAATTCACCTTATACCAAATGGATGTTAAAAGTGCATTTCTAAATGGTCCACTTAATGAGATGGTATATGTTAAACAACCTCCGGGGTTCGAAGATCCCAAGTGTCCTAACCATGTCTACTTACTCCACAAGGCTTTGTATGGCCTCAAACAAGCCCCATGTGCTTGGTACGATCACTTAAAGGAGTTTCTAGTAGACCATGGTTTTGCACTTGGGGTAATCGATCCCACACTCTTCACCAAGAGTGTAAATGGAGAATTCTTTGTATGCGAAGTATATGTTGATGATATCATATTTGGTTCTACTAATGCCTCTTTTGCAGACCAATTTGCTAAGCTAATGACTAGTGAATTTGAGATGTCTATGATGGGTGAATTAAAGTTTTTCCTTGGTTTTGAAATTGAGGAATATGAAGAAGGAACCTTTATTTGCCAAGCTAAATATATTCAAGACATGCTCAAGAAGTTTGATATGTCAAATGCAAGCCCATTGAGATTTCCAATGGCAACAAACGTGAATCTAACACTAGATCACGAAGGTATTCCGGTTGACCAAAAGCTTTATCTCTCTATGATTGTTTATTTGCTTTATCTCTGTGCATCTAGACCGGATATCATGTTTAGTGTGGGTTTGTGTGCAAGATTTCAATCTAACCCTAAGGAAAGCCATATAACCGCCGTCAAAAGAATTCTTAGGTACTTAGTTGATACCTCTCATCATGGTCTTTGGTATCCTTCAAATACAAGCTTTGATCTTGTGGGATATTCGGATGCGGATTGGGCCGGTGACAAAGTGACTAGGAAATCAACCTCGGGTGCTTGCCAATTTCTTGGTAGGTCACTTGTGTGTTGGTCTTCAACAAAATTGCATATACACTTCCTCCACGGAAGCCCAATATATTGCCGCCACAAGTTGTTGCTCTCAATTATTATGGATAAGACAATGTCTAGAGGATTTTGGAATTAAGATAAAGACATTGCCTCTTTTATGTGATAATGAAAGTGCTATAAGAATTGCTCATAATCCCGTACTCCATGGCAAGACGAAGCATATTGAAATACGGTATCATTTTATCCGTGATCATGTGGCCAATGGAGATATCTCACTGCACGAAAGATCAACTCGCCGATATATTCACAAAGTGTAAGCCCCACTTGGCGGAAAATACATTTCGCCAAGTAGAACCACAATTGGATTACATCGCATGCACAAGTACGACACAAAAAGATAAATAAACATAGTTCGAAATACTTTTATTACATCACAGGGGATCATATGTCCCGAATACAGCGGAAGCAATCACTCGTCTGAGCACAGACTACATCAAAGGCCAAAGGCCAAAAAATAAAAGAGGGTACCCGCCCACGGTGGTCTCAGGCTGCCGCCTAGGATCTCGATCTACTCATCGTAGTCGGCGTCGAACTCTACGTAGTAGCCTCCATCTGGATCGTCGAACTCTGATGTCGCTCCTGCATCAGTGAAAACACGGGCACCGGACACCTGATGGTATGAGTACGGGCGTACTCAGCAAGTCTTACGCACAGGGGTAAAAGTAGTACGGCGCACATGCAATTGGGGTAGGCAAGGCTGTTTAGTGGACTAGCAGCAGCAGCACCTAACAACTACAG
The DNA here is from genome assembly GCA_012064385.1 of Puccinellia tenuiflora. Taxonomy (NCBI): domain Eukaryota; kingdom Viridiplantae; phylum Streptophyta; class Magnoliopsida; order Poales; family Poaceae; genus Puccinellia; species Puccinellia tenuiflora. The sequence goes on along the minus strand of QRDG01000564.1, from coordinate 424,647 downwards.
AAGACACGCTACAACTTGCGTCTAATTAGAAAGAGGAAAGAGAGCGCTTGCGCTACTGGGCTATACTACTCACCAAGCAATACCCGTCCTGAGACAACTCCATCATATCATATACCCACGAGGAAGAAGTCCGGACACTCACACGTTGATCAAATTTTAGCAGGTTTATTATTTGAATATGGATATTTACTAGTCAATTTAGCTATTTAAGATATACGGTGATGTATATGATCTTTTTAGCCAGCACATTACCCAAGTCGTCCTTAACCGCGGACTCGGCTTTTCGAAAAGATATAACCCTGCAGGGGTGCCCAAATGTAACCATACATGTTCGATCAACCACATGCCACAAAGGCAAAAGGTATCTCAACACGACCTTCTCCATCACTACTACATTGGATAGGGAGCCACCTATCTGAGACTGATCCACGTCGGGAGCCCGGCCGAAACTCCTTTGCGGGCCCAAATGTTGCGAGGACGGCTTCGGGAGGAAAACACTCATACGATTGCTCCTCCTTCCGCACTCGATAAACAAACGTACCGCAAACCTATATGCGCCCCCATAGTTGTAACCTCTCATCTTCATCATGCATGCTTGTGCGTATGCTCCAAATGGTAAACACCCGAACTACTTTGTGGCTCCCTAACCAATATAGCAGATCCGGTACTGAGTTGCGGGGGTTCCATAAGTTTTCCCATGTGTGGGTAGGGCGCTCATTCTTGGATAAGCGGAAAAGAACGGTTTTTCCTAGGCGACACTAGCAGAACAAAACACCATAAACTGGCCTTCCGCCGGTGCCTTATCTTTAATATAATAAAGTGATTCCCACATAGCAAGTCTTCAATTATTAAGATATACCAGCTAAACATGTGATAGACCACAATCAACTCCTAAGCATGCTAGTAGATAGTAACTTCAAAACAAGCATAGGATATAGGCAGGCATATCAGGAATATCTGGACTTCTAACGGGCTATGCAATTCTAGTAGGAATCGTAAGACACAACAGAACAGAAGTCCTAAAGCATGCAAAACAGGAATAGGCATCACATGAGAAAGATGGGGAGGGACTGCTTGCCTTGTTGCTCAGTAGCCTGGTACTGGGCTAGATCCTCGGAGGTGTCGGGGTACTCTGTAACGTCGTCATCTACGGGTAACCCCAAAACATAACAAAAGGCAAATCAATACAAATGCATTCAATCAAGCATGATGACATGACAATTTAAATATGCAGCAAATTAAAGTGCTAAAAAAAATTTAGGCAAGTTAGATTAGGGCTTAGCAATTTAATAATTAAATATGGCAATTAGGTCATTTAATTAATTCAATTTCCAAAGAACCCGAAAGTTAATTTATTTAATTCATTCATGCAATTTTAGATTCAAACACTTTAATTTGATATAAAATTCATAAAATTTGAAGGTGTGGTTCAAAAGTTATGAATTTTATAAGTTTTAATAATTAGCAAAAGATTTAATTTATTTAAAACATTTGATTTAATTCCAAAATTGAAATAAAATTCATATTTGGATAGATTTTGTTTTTCTGATTTGAATACATATTTTTAATGTAATTTTTGACAAAAGAAACATGTGGTATTTATTATTTACAAAAATAGGACAGAAAACTAAAAGCATGGACTTAATTGTAAAAGGATTCGAAAACTGGGCTTTTATGCAAAAACTTAGATCTGGATCTAGATCTGGAGTCCTTTTCCACCGAAGTGGTAGCTACCCACAGAGGATGACAGGCGGGTTCCACGGGCCCACTTGTTAGTGATAGGAAACAAGGAAAAAGGAGGGTGGCTTATTTGCCGAAGGGGAAAGTCGAACTCGTGATCTCTCTGGCGCACAGGTTCGGTGACCAGTTGGGCTGCTAAGTGTTTGTGATACAAAGGTGTTCGATATCTACATATTCTAACTACTGACGTTAACTGAAACTCAAGACAGATGTGGATTCAGAGTTGGAGCAGCGAACGACGGCAACGATAGGCGACGACGCGCTGCTGCTGGCGGCAACCGAGGACGGGCGGCGCTTGTGGGACGTGTGGGTGTGGTGCAGGAGCTGGTGCGTGGCGTGCATGTGCAGGGAAAAGGCAGGTAGAGGAGCTCGAGCTCGTGAAGCGCACGACGACAGAGCACACGATGGTGATGTCCAGAGCAAGAGGGAGAAGGAGAGGAAGGTGCCCGGCGGTGGTGGTGCTCACCAAGGCGTCGGGGAAGAGAAGATGCAGATCGGCGAAGGGGACGACGACCGTGACCGATGGCGGGGTAGACGACGGTGGCCGTAGGCGTTGGAGAGGAAGAAGACGTAGTAGCCCTTGGTGTGGTCGTTCTGCTCCGGGTCCGCGCGTGTCGAGGATGTAGACGTGCTCCTCCTCCGCTGCTAGCCCGGCGCGGCTACTTCCATGGCGGCTCCTCGGTGGTGGTCCTCTGGCTATGGCGTGTGGTGGTCTCGGTAAAAGAAACGGAGAGGAGGAAGAGGAGATGGGGCGGCGGCGGAGAGGAGGGAAAGGTGGAGAGGAGGCGTGCTAGGGTTTGGGGCAGGGGGAAGTGAGCCCCTTGCTTTATAGAGGGGAAGGGAGCAGGTGGAGCGGGTGGTGCCGGGGTGGCTTTGGCGGAAGTGGCGTGGGGATGCGATGGCGCAAAAAGCGACGTCGATCGTTCCATACAGACAAGAAGTTGGCGAAGAGGTAAGTGGGCCGGTTCGGGAGAGAGATGGGCCGGGAGGAAGAGAGAAGGAGCTGGGCTTCGGCCTGGCTCCTGTTTTCCTTCTTTTTTCTTTTTTTCTAGGAATTAGAAAGAGAAGAAGAAAAGGAGAAAACAAAATAAACTAGGGTTTTGTTTTCCACCAAAATTATTTTGTTAATTTGCAAAATCAAAATAACATTTTAATTTGCTTTGTCCAAAATAGTTTTTGGTTTTAATTATTTTGTTTTTGCAATTTATAAATTAGGTATTGCATGTGGTAACACATGAAAAAGCAATTTATTTTTATTTGTTTTCTTTTATTTTTGCAAAACCACAAATGCAACCAAGGTGGCATGATGATGTCATGATGATGCAGCAATTAAAATCAACAAGCAATAGAATTAAAAGGGGATTACTTTGGGGATGTTACACAAAGCCACTTGATGAGAAGAGATTCAAGGAATTGAGGGGACAAATAAATGTCGTATGTGCAAGCAATTTTAGTTGATTGAAAATCTTGCATACACACCTTAACTAGACTTTTATTTGGATTCTAGATGTAGGCATGGATTTAGGGGGAGTGTTGTCCTAATTAATTTGACTCTCCCTCCCCCTATTATGTCAACAACAATGTTTTCATTGATGTCTCAATGCTTGATTCATGTATGAGCTTAAATGATGAGTTTTGGTTATGCACCCAAGATATATCTTCGCGGTGTCATGCCATACACTCATATATGGTGGCCTAGGCCACCGACCTTTTCTCAAGAAGAAAAGTTGGCTCTTATTTGAAATTTTGCTATATACATGTTGCCCTCACTATCTTTCCAATTACATCCAATGTCGTTTAATTCATGTGTTTGTTTTTTTATTGGACGTATGACGAAATCATCATGTTTGCATTGCATCTCCCCATGTCACTCAACAATACCTCATGATCTTATTGAAAAAGGATGTCAGCAGAAAATACAGCGATGACAAAGGAATTGAAGAATTAGAGAAGAGAAAGTTTTCAGCAAAAAAATGGTGGAGGCCGGCCTGGGCTGGCCTGGCCGGCACGAAGGCTGGCTCCCTCGGGCAGGTACCCAGCCCTCCGCACTGATTCACCCGGCCTAGGCTGGCACCGAGGCCGGCTGGCTCGGGCTGTGCCCCGGCCTTTCCCCATCCTGCGGCCGGTAAGGCCGGCTCCAAGGCCGACCTCCCAGACTAAACAGATCGAACAGGGCGAGGGATCGGGCGTGAATAATTTTCTTTCTTCCTCCTCTCCCCAAACCGTATCCCCTTCCATTAGAGCACCTTCACACACCACCTCCACCCTTCTCTCTCCATTAGAACCTCTCCCACATCCCCTACTCCCTCAGATCTAAAACAACCCTTCCAGATCTTCATTCCCATCCAAGCAATTTCCTCATTCCTCAAGGTTTTGAGGAGTCCTCCTCCATTTTTGGTGCCCTCAAGCTTGCATTGTTCCCGGTTGAAACTCAAGCAAGGATGGCCACCGATCCGGACTATGATGACCTAGAGGACCTTGGTGCTCAAGGGCAAGAACAAGGTTGGGGCTTCATCATCAACTGCCTCCTCCAAGAAACGCAAGGTAACCTCCAAGAACAAGCAAGCCCTCCCCGTTAATCCGGATGAACCAGTTCGTACAACTTGGGTAAAGATTCCTACTGATGAGTTTGAGCGTGATCGCTTGGAGTTCAATCCATATGACTTTGGGGAGCGCACCTGTAGTGATAGTCATTTCTATTGCAAGATGCATCAACAAGTGTATGAGTTCCTAGTATGTCGTCGCAAGAACACTCATGTCCCTCAGCATTGCTTTGACTTGAAAAAGGCTCGGGATGTTTGGCCGGAAGTGATGGAAGTTATGGATTTTCATGGCATTAGTGCTCTCATGAAGTGTGATACGCCATTTTCTCCCGTGATGCTTAGGGAATTTTATGCCACAGTTTATTTCTCCCATGAAGGAAAGAGGACCATGACTTGGATGAGTGGAGGTGTTCAGTGTGAAGCCTCTCTTGCTGAATTTGGTGCTCTATTTGAGATTGAGGAGTTACCTTTTGCACCTATGTCTTATGTCCGTGTTCATGGGGGAGAAAACCAGCTTATGAAGGATCAAGACGGTATCCGTCATTGCTATCCTCCCGGAACAGGGCTTTGTCTAATCCCCAAGGTCACTCACATGTCTCCTTTTTGGAAAGACATTAATTCCATTCTAAGGAACACTATTGCTGTCAAGTATGGGGAGAAGGGTGAGGTCCGCAAGTGGTTGGTTAATCTTCTCTACCACATTGTAAGTGCTAAGGAAAATGGCAAGAAACTTTATGTCCTTGACTACATGTGGCAAGAGATGCACTCTGTTGTTCTTGAAAATAAGGTCCCCATCTATGGACAATACCTTCAGAAACTCTTTAACACGAAGATACCTGCCACTATGTTTGTTGCATATGAGATGATTATACCACCTTACCTCTCTTTGCCTGCTCCCGAGATTGTTGTTGCTGTCTCTCCTCCAGCTCATGATGAGGAAGAAGCTCATGTTGAGGCTCCTAAGAAGAAGGTTCATGGTTTAAAGTCTATTCTTCAGAAAATGAATTGTTTCTTTGCGGAGAAGGACTTCAAGGCCTATCAAAAGGCAAAGATCTCTAGTCGCAACCAACGAGATATCATGACTAAGCTTGAACTACCCTATCCTGAGAGCTCCGATGAACTTACGGAGGCTGCCTACAAGTCCAAGAACAGATATTAGTTTGGTGATGATGCATCCTCCCTTGGTCCATATTGGCATGGTAATGTTGCTGCGTCGAGCTCCGGTCCAGCTGATGGTGAAGATGATGAAGAGGGGCATGACGACATCGAGTGATCAGTTGGCTTCTCACCTTGATTTCCCCTTTTGGTGTCTTGATGCCAAAGGGGGAGAGAAGCTCTCCGAGGATTTGCATTGCATTGAATTCATCCATTTGCGTGTTTGTTTCCATTCGCATTGCTACCATTTTAGTTGAACTCTATTTGCTTTAAGGTTCGTGGAACTTGGCTATATTTATTGTATGCAATGGTTAAAATATTGTATGAGACTATGGATTTCGGTATTCGGATTTATCTATGGTTGAGACTACATATCGTGCATTGACATAATCATTTGGCACAAGGTATGATCATCATCTCAAAATCTCAACCTAGTTGGATGTGTCTCATACTATGCGATTTTATATCATGTTGTTTATATCGTCACGGGAATGTTCTCCCCCTTATGTGTGTATTTGCATTCAAAGACAAACAAACTATATGCACACCTTTAGGGGGAGTTTGTTTCATCTCGTCAAAAACATGATCTAGTTGTGAAATTATATTGCAAATCCTAGTGTTGTCATCTAACACCAAAAAGGGGGTGATTGAAAGAACATTTCGTAATCCCTTATGTTTTGTGTGTTAGTTAACAACACTAGTGATAATTTAATATGGTGCTAAGTGTTGCAGGCTTTGAATATATTTAGTTAAATATGCCTCACACCAAAAAGTCTTCGAAAGTCATCAAAAGGATAGCCAAATCGTCATCGGGCATCGAACCCTGTCTGGCCGGCCTCCGTAGCCGGCAAGGCCGGGGTCAAGGCCGGCGGCTTCGGCCACCATGCCGGCCTCCTGTGCGGGCTAGGCCAGCCTCGACCGGGGTCAAGGCCGGTGACTTCGGGCTGCCTGCCGGCCTCCTGCGCTGGCTAGGCCGGCCTCGGTCGGGCTCCAGGTCGGCGGCTTCGGGCTGCCTGCCGGCCTCCTGTGCTGGCTTGGCCGGCCTCGGCTGGGGTCAAGGCTGGCTAGTCAGCGCTGAAGATTCCACGCCAGCCTTGCGGCCGGCCTCCTGGCCGGTAAGGCCGGCTTCCCTGCACAGTGAAGAAAACTCTTCAAAACGGCTAGTAAGTGGAGAGGGGTATAAATATCCCTTCTCCTACCTTGGAAAATGTACCACGACCAGAACAAGAACACCACCATTGTTTGAAAGCTTCAAATCCCTAGATCTCTCTCTCTAGCCACTCAATCACTTAGCCTTTGGGGATTTGAGAGAGAAGACCTAGATCTACACTTTCACCAAACCGATTTGATTTCCCCCTTGATTTGTGAGAGGGGGCTTGCTACTCTTGGTGTTCATTGGAACCCTAGAGGTTGTGGTCCTTCGGAGCTTTGGGAGCTACGAAGATATTGTCAGGAGCCACCAATTGAGTTGTGGTGTGTGCCCTGGCCTCGGGCATCGAGTCTTGGCGGCTCGGTGCATTTGGTGAAGACCCTCCAACTTGTGGAGTGTGCTTCATCCTTGTAAAGGTTCTAATTGTCAACCTCAACAGCAACATAGTGACAAGTGCCTTGTCACATCGGTGGTAAGACACAACGGAGATACGGTGTGCCATATCAAGACTACTCGGTGTTTCACGTTGGTGAACACCGCTCCGCTCCAACGGAGATTAGCTTCCATTGGGAAGTGAACTTCGGGATAAATCTCCACGTCATCTTGTTGGTTATTTCTCAACTTACCTTTACTTATTGCCACTAGTTTACTCTATTATATATCTTGTGCTAGTGGTAGTTTGCTCAACATATAGGGTTGTTCACCTAGTTGCATAATCTAGAGAACTTATATTTGAGCAAGACCAAATTAAAAGAAAAAGAAGTAAAATTTGTAGTTAACCTATTCACCCCCTTCTAGTTAACCTCATCGATCCTTTCAGGGTGTCTACCCGAAGCTTGGGGGAGGTTTTGTGCCTTAATCAGGGCTCGGCCTGGACACATGCTACTTAAAATGAGCTCATGGATATCTTTTATAATGGACTAACCGATGAATCTAGAACATATCTGGATCTTTTTTTACCTGGGTTGCTAACTCGATGGTAGAGTACTCGGCTTTTAAGTGCGACTATGATATTTTACACATTTGGATGGAGCAACAAATTCGTCCAGACTCTTGGTAGAGTCTAGAAGACCACGACTGATAGTTCTGTTTTCAGGAAAAGAACTCCGGATGAAGCTGAGGAATTATTGGTTAAAATTAGCCAGAAACATGATGATTGGTGTACACCTGAGCCGCCATCAGCACCTCCACAGGCTCCTACTCAGCCAACGAAGAAGAGGGGCATTCATGTGCTTAATCTTGAAACTATGCAGGAAGCAAAGAAATCTCTTAAGGAGAAAGGTATAAAAGCTAAAGAAGTGAAAAATCTACCACCTATTGAAGCATTATGTGAGCCTACCACTCACCCGCCTATGGTAGAGGTACACTCCCTCCTTGATTTTAATGCTAGTGATATTCCTTATAGGAAGCCTCGTGATCAATGTCTTGATGAATTTTATAACTCTATTATTAAGCAAACTCATTTCAACACGCAAGTTCAAAATCAACTGCAAGAAAAAAATTATATTGTTAAAAATTTGCATGATGTCTTAGAAAGAACTGCTAATGATGTTAAGGGAATCACTAAGCATTTGACCATGGTTCAAACTCAACTTGAACAAATTACTAAAGTGCAAAAGGATCTGCTTGCTGAAACCTCTAAAAAGAGTGATAACCCAACTTGTGGAGTAATAACTAGAGGTGGTACTGCTACTCAGGATCCTTTATATCCTGAGGGACATCCTAAGAGAATTGAACAAGAGTCTCAATTAGCTGAGAAAAACATTGTTATTCCTCCCAAAAAGAAAAAGAAAAAGAAGAAGCATAAAGAAGTAGGAGAGACTAATGAGTTAGAAATTGATAAAGAACCTGTCATAGAAAATCCTAATAATATTTGTATCTCTGATGCTGAAACTAAAGATGATAATGAACCTTTTAATGATATTGATAAGGACCATGAGCCTAATAAAGAAGGAAGTGGTGTAGAATCTGAAAAAACCTCCTAAAAATAGGAAGTATAATAAGGAAGAACTTGTTGCTAAAAAGCATGGTGGTGAGAGGGAACCTTGGTTGCAAAAGCCTATGCCCTTCCCTAACAAGCATTATAAATCAAAGGAGGAATAGCATTATAATAAATTTTGTGAATGGATGAAACCTCTCTTTTTGCAAATTCCTTTGGCTGATGCTATTAAACTGCCTCCTTATTCCAAATACATGAAAGATATTGTTTCTAACAAAAGAAAAATTCCTAATGAGGAGATTTCCACTATGCTTGCTAATTATTCTGTTAACGGCAAAATCCCAAAGAAGCTTGGAGACCCAGGTATTCCAACTATTCCTTGCTCAATTAAGGATAATTATGTTAGAACTGCTTTATGTGATCTTGGTGCAGGAGTAAGCGTTATGCCTTTTTCTCTCTATAAAAGGCTCTACTTGGAAAAGTTGATACCCACTGATATTTTCTTTACAAATGGATGATAAATCGACTGCTGTCCCTATTGGCATTTGTGAAGATGTTCCCGTTCAAGTGACTAATAATTGTCTTATCTTAACTGATTTTGTGGTGCTCGATATGCCTGAGGATGAAAATATGTCTATTATTCTTGGGAGACCTTTCTTAAATACCGCAGGGGCTGTTATTGACTGCAACAGAGGAAAGGTTACTTTCAATGTCAATGACAAAGAACATACTGTTTATTTTCCAAAGAAGGTTGACTAGGTTTATGGTTTAAATTCCATTGCAAATATTAAAACCGTCAAGATTGGAGATATTGATTGCCCCATATATGATCATCACAAGGAATATAAATTTTTGATGATTGGGACAATAGCCATCAAGTATGAGGTAACATGATTGTTTGGTGGAACTCAAAAAATTTGTGTTATATAAAATAAGCTTGAAGTAAGACTTGATCAACCTTGGTCTCAAATTTATTTTATATACATGAAACTATGATTTCCATGTTATTATTGCTGTGATTATTGTTTTAGCACTTCTTTGATTCTAGTTTTTGGTTAGTTTTGCATCTTTTAAAAATTCGTTTTTGAGATTCCGAGCCTTTTTTTATAACCCTAAAAATGTCCAGAAATCAAAGTTGTCAAAAAATTCTGAAAAATTTATATAAAATTTTTACGCATAAAATGGGGCCTTGCAGCACCAGGGGCTGCCAAAGGGGACCCACCATGTGGGAAGGTGCCCCCTGGCCGTGGCCTGGCCTTGGCCGCGCCTAGGTGACACCTGGGGCCCACCAGGGCCCCCACATGGTGAGTTTCCTCCCCATTCTTTCTCTCTCCTGAGTTTTCACTTCACCATTGTCCAAACCTGAGTTCTTGTTGGTCTTGCTCGGGATTTTTTATCTACTTGCACAGCCCATCATTTCTGCTGAGATTTGGATCATTTGCTCTCCAGTATGTGACTCCTCCGCCTATCCAATCGAAATTTTGAATGGTTGAGTATATCTTGAGTATTTTGCTGCTGTAGGTAACTTGTTTAGTGAGCTTGCATGCTTGTGTTTGAGCTTGATATTTAGTTTTGATGCATGGTTTAGTTCTCTTATAGTTCTTATAGTGTTACCCATAAATTTTGTGCTCTAAAATCAAGTTTTATGAGGTTTGTTTAAAAAAATTCAGAATAGGAAGATGGATTGGTTTGGCTATGGAAGCCCTCCATTTGAGCCAACAAACCCAGTGGAACCCCAGGTTATGGAAGTTGAACATGAAGAACCTGTGTATCCTTTGGTTTTTCCTTGCAAAGACTTTATGAGAGCTGCATGTATTTTAGAGGATTTCAATGAGCTACTCTCTAATGCAGGTTTGGAGTACTTTGTAGCTGATGAGCTCCCGCAATATGCAAAATTAACTATGTCATTTGTGCAAAGTTTTAAATTTCACAATTCAAGAGATAATCCCACAGTGTCATTCAACATTTACCACAAGGCTGTGGATATTTGACTTTCTGAGTTTTGCAGGGAAATTAAGGTTCCAAGTTGGGGAACCTTCAAGAAGATTACGGAGGACTCTAAGGAGTTCAAGAACCTCATCTTAGGATTATGCCAAGGGGAAGAACCGCGTCGCTGACAAGGGTAAGATTCGGAATATTCAATTTCCAGCCGTCAGGTATCTTGCTCACTACATCTCCAGAGGAATTTTAGCAAGAGGTAATGCAAGCAAAATTTCGACTCCTGACTTGGTTATTATAGATGCCGCACTCACTGGTAATAGAACTTATAACATTGGCGCTTTGATTGCTCAGCGTCTTTCCAATAATATTGTGAAAGGATCATTCTATGGGGGCATCATTGCCTTGTGTTTGCTTGCTTACTCTGGCTTAAGTATTGATCCAACTGATATTATGTTCTCAGACTCTAGACTTGACCTTCATTCCATGAAGCTTCATCATTTTGTTACTCGTTCCTCCACTATCGATAACATATTTTATGAATTGTTGTTTGCTTCTAACTCTGAGCGACTAGTTCGTCTTCCAGCACCCCTTTTGTTTAACCATGATGCTAGGGGAGGATGGACATTTCAGGAAAAGGAGCCGGATGCCTATTTGGAGTCCCAAGAGGGGCAAGAGGAGCACACGATGGAGCAGGAGCTTGCACCAGCTAGAGGGGAATACACCCCAAATTATTTTGGTGAAGGCTCCTCGCACTACTACCAGGATGCAGGGACTTCCTCGTCGCAGCCACTGGAGCCGAACTACCCCACCTACGATGCACCAGGGTGGAACCCATGGGGCGGCCACTACTGAGTTCCAACTTAGGCCAAAAGCCTAAGCTTGGGGGAGTACGTATTCTCACCGGCACTTCACTCATTTATATATCTTAGTCAGTTTATATGTCCTTGCTCTGTATATCCATTTTATGTCTTGTTTGTTTAGTTGCTTGTTGTAATTTTTGTCTTTTAAAATTCAAAAACCCAAAAATATTTTCTTTTATTTTAATTTTCGGTTTGCTTTGGCTTACTCTCTATTCTTTTCCTTTTTCGGTTTTCTCGTTTTGTTCTTTTCTTGCTAAATGGAAAATCCAAAAAGATTTCCTTTGGTTATTTGTTTGTTTCTCTTTTCTCTTAAAATTCGAAAAGCCAAAAAGATTTTTCCCTTTTCTCTTTTATTTTGTATAGTGGATGCAGGGTTCAACTAGTTCTCGCAGCGTCGTTTGGACTCGATCTTTATTTTCATATCATTCGGTCATGCAAGTGAAGGAGCAATAATGACGATATTTGGTGAGACATGTTAAATGAGCTGGTATGAACTCTATTTGTTTTCTCTTTTGTACATATACTTGTCCGGATGATCCTGCTTTGGCTCGTCTTGATAATTAGTTGTATTGGTAATGTACACTTGGTAGTTCATATTTTCCTATGATTAGTTTCAATTATCTAGGAGTGAATAATTTGTCATGCAGAAATTGACATGTATTGCTTCATTCATAATTTAGTATGGTAATGTGGTATCCTGCTCTGGATAATTCATGTTGGATTGACTTGGCACATGTTTATACATGATTGACTAAAAGAAAAGTCTTTTGCCTCGTTGTACTTTTTGCTCCAATGGTATTGATATCACTCTTATGGCTTGTTTAATACTCCCTCCGTTCCTTAATATAAGGTGTCTAAGGTTTTGACACGGATATCAAGATATCAGTATTTTACATGTGGTGGATTTATTTTCTTATGAAAAAAATCGAGAAATAGGAGTCCCTAATAGCCACAAGTAGAAAACAATCCTTCAAATCACTCAATTCCATATTGTAACTCATTTTTGAACGGATACAATTGTCAATAAATCACAATACACCTTATATTTTGAAAATTTTCTCAAAACCTTAGGCACCTTATATTAAGGAACGGAGGGAGTATTGTTTTGTTGCAAAGCATGATTATGACAAGTATTGCTCCCCTAGTTGTCGCTTCCTAGTCTTTTGCTAGCCTTCACTTGTACTGAGCGGGAATGCTGCTCGTGCATCCAAAATCCTTAAAACCAGTCTTCCCAAAGTGTCCACCATAAATTCCTATATGTGGTATTTCCCTGCCATTCCAAGTAAACTTGTCATGTGCTATCTTTAAAATAATCAAAATTCTCTTTTTTTGTGCCTCTGTTTTTAAGCTCATGAGGAAGCAGTAAGAAGTTGGTTATAACTTGTGACAGGCAAGGTCATTTCCCCCCTTTCACCCTGTGTTGATGGTTTATGTCCTCACTTGAATCAACCCAAAAGCGGCTTAAGCAAAATATAAATATAACTCACCATTCTCCTCCGCACAATGAAAATCTGAGAAATCAGCTCAAACCTTGGTTAGTGGTGAAACAAAGTAGAAAGAGGAATGTACCCGTTCCTCTAAAACCATTCGCTCTCACAAGTCTAAAAGCCTTGCTTGTCATGGGGGACTATCTAGTTTCTTTGCTGTGAATTCGTTGACGAAAGCACGCATGTCCCAAAACTGTTTTACTTCTATAAAAAATAAAAATGAAAAACTCTAGCACATGACTAATCCCTGCTTCTCTCTGCGAAGGGCCTGTCTTTTATTTTCATGTTGAGTCACCATATCCTTCTTTGAGCACTTCTTCGAGAGCATAGTTGTCATTCTTAGCATAGTGTGCTTTGTAGCAAAATATTAACTAAGTTATAGTTGTGATGTTTATATCTTAAATATCTTTGTTCTAGTATCCACTTGGATTTCAGAGGTGCTCTGCATTTATGTTTTGCGGTATCAGAAAGGGCTAGCGAGATACCATTATACCATACTTTAGTTTGAGTATTGCAATCTTGTTGATAGTTGTATGCCTTATTATTAATTCTTAGTTTGTTGGAATCTTTTCATATGTCTCTATGGTTGCTAAGTTGCATTTCTATTATGACTTTTATCATGCACTTGTTAAGGTCTTGATCATAAGCACAAGCATGTTTACATCATGAGAAGCCAAAGTGTTTGTAAAAGTTTCTTTTATCGCGTTCAGTTTACGAACTGAATTGCTTGAGGACAAGCAATATGCTAAGCTTGGGGGAGTTTGATACGTCCAAAACGTATCTACTTTTCCAAACACTTTTGCTGTTGTTTTTCCTCTAATTTGCAAGATTTGAATGGAACTAATACGGACTGACGCTGTTTTCAGCAGAATTGCATTGGTGTCTTATTTTTTTGCAGAAATCAAAGTTCTCGGAAAAATCTGGAAAAATTCCAGAAATTATATTTTTGCAGAAGACCCACGAGCCAGAAGGGGGCTACGGGGGCCAGCCACAACCCCCAGACGCCACCTGGGCGCGGCCCAGGGCAGGTCGCGCCTGGGTCCCACCTGGCCAGGTGGTGGCTCGGCTGGCGACGCCCCTTTCGCCTATTTACGCCCTTCGACCTAAAAACGCCAGAATCCCCGATCGTTTTTCCAGAAAACATACAGAGCGCCGCCGCCTTGAAACCTATTTCAGGGACCAGAAGTTCCTATTCCGGCACCCTGCGGGAACAGGGATTGAAAGGGAGATCGTCGCCATCGCCATCAACATCGCCTCTCCATCGACCATCCATGTTTTCCCCATCCATGTGTGAGTAATTCCCCGCTGTAGGCTAAGTGGATGTTAGGGATTGTATGAGATTGTTCATGTAATAAGATGCCGGATTGTTAGGGCATGATGTCTAGTATTTGTGTGAGTGCTTATTTATCGTTGTTGCAACTTGGTGTGCTCAATGCTTGACACTTAGGGCCCAAGTGCCATGTTTTCAGATCTGAACATATTATGATAGATGTTGTTTTGGATCATATCTACAAGTTGTTTGCACCTGTTATTGTCTGGAACCCGAGGCCCCAAAGTGACTGCTTATGGGAAAACCGGAGGGGATGGTTTTGACTTGAGGATTACATGTGTTCATTGAATGTTAATGCTTTGCTCCGACACTTTGTAAAAGAAGTGCCTTAATTATCTTTCGTTCCTCATAAAGGCCCCGCTGACACGGGGAGGTTGGACAAAAGATGTCGTGCAAGTTCTCATTGCGAGCACGTACGACTACCTACGGAACACATGCCTATGTTTATTTAGCACCACGATACTGTTTATTTTGTTATCTGCTTATTGCCCTGAGTAATTATTTCATGAACTATCTCATCCATGCAGCGCCCATATTTATATCCCTACGCCTATGGTGTTTTAATCCTACTGTCATTACAATTGCTACTACTGTTGTTTTCATATTATTACTATTGTTGCTTTATTATTACTGCCGTTATACTACTGTTGCTACTGATAAATTGCATCAAGTGAGTTGCTTTCCAGGTGTGGCTGATCTGACAAATCAGCTGCTAAGGCTTATAAATATTCTTTGGCTCCCCATGTGTCGAATCAATAAATTTGGGTTTTACTTCCCTTGAAGACTGTTGCGATCCCCTATACTTGTGGGTCATCAGGCGGCGACTGTTTCTCTCCATGATTGTCTCTCGTAAAATCGCGGTCGCTACCTCCACCTTCGAAGCCTCGACTGCTAATCGGCTCTGCCTATCGTCGACCTGGATCCACCTCGCTCTCCTCTACCGATTATCAGTTGTCCCCGTACACGCCCCTGTGGAGAACCCCAGCCGTGGGTCCTCTTCCTTGTACTTACACATCCATGTAGTGAGACACAGTCACACAACTTGTGGTGATCTCTCCGTGCTACCGTGGAAGATCGATAGATATAGATATTGCTTACAAAAGAAAAATCAGAACATTGTGCGTGTCGTGGGATTGATTAAAACCACATCAGATCAAATTCAAGAGATAAGGGAGGATGATTGAGATGAGCTCCTTAATAAAGAGGTAAATGACTTTTTCCTCAAGTACAATAATGTGGTGCCAAATATGGAAGAGACAAGAACTGCTAATGGCCGTTCAAGGACTTGGGGTGGTCAATTGGTAACTTATTGTCATTATTTCAAAAATGAAATATCAATGTGGTGCATGATCACATTATTGTTGAGTTAAACAATCGCTTTGCTGAAAGATCAACTCAGTTGTTGAGATGAACTGTTTGTCATGATCCTAGGAATTCTTTTGACAATTATAATGAAGATAAGCTAATTGATCTTGCTAATATGTATGTTGTTGACTTCTCTACATATGAAGTTACTTTTGTCCTTAGAAACCAATTGGAATCATTCATTATATAAGCAAGAGTTGATCCACATTTGATGAACTATAATGATCTTGGTCATCTTGCCATGAAGATAGTTTTGGCTGATATGCACACAACGTTCCCCTTGGTTTACTGCCTTGTTGAGTTAGCATTGATTTTGCCCGTTGCAACTGCAACTGTGGAAATAGCCTTTTCAGCTATGAGCATTATCAAGACTGGGTTGAGAAACTGGATGGGTGATGATTGGATGAATCATAGAATGGTATGTTACATTGAGAGAGACGTATTTGTTAGTATTGAAGAGTCAAAGATCATAGAGCGATTTCAAGGTTATCGTTCGTGGAAAGACGTTTTACCTCGTCCTAGAAGTAAGTCAAATACATAGTTTGCATCCGTTATTAATTATTTTACTTGTTGTTTATGCACTTACTAGAATCTCAAATTTTATATTTGAAGGTTTAGCTTCTTCTACCATTGAAGATGTAGTCATGGGAGGCTCAGATCAACCGAATCCTTGATTTGGCACCACCTTTTGTATCATTTATGCTATATATTGTATTTTCTTATATACTGTGTTATTAGTTGAACCATCTTGAATATTGTATTCCAATTAATATTAGTTATCCAACTAAGCTCATCTTTTGCTATGCCTTAAATATGGGGTAGTTTTTTGGATAATTTTTGGCCCTCAATTTTTGGCCTTGGGTGTTGACCCACAAGTGTAGGAGATCTATCGTAGTCCTTTCGATAAATAAGAGTGTCGAACCCAACAAGGAGAAGAAGGTGTTGACAAGTGGTTTTGAGCAAGCTTTCACTACAAGTACCAAAAGGCAAATATTTATGGGTTTTTGTAATAGTGAGTAAATAAAGAACGAGTAAATAAAAGTGAACAACAATAGTTGCTACAAGTGGCCCAATCCTTTTTAGCACAAAGGACAAGTCGGTGGTGTTACTTATAATGATTTAAACGTTACTGAGGACACACGCGAATTTTTAAGTTACTTTTATCACACGCTGTTGATTAATCTTCAATGCTTCGATAAGTGTTGTGTGGGTGAACCTATGCTGATGCACTGCCCTTACTTGGACTAATGCACACTTGTGATTAAACTTCTTGCAAGCATCCACAACTACAAGAAAGTAATTAAGATAAAATCTAACAACATCCTTAAACTCTGAGATTCTACACTTCCTAGCATAAAAGCTTACAAACCTGGGTTTAGGTCTTTGTCAACCCTGCCATAAGCAAACTAAATACACCATACATTCTGCTAGGCTCTTAAAGGTGAAGTATAATGCAGTTGGCTTTCACACGATACCACTAGAAGAATGACGCCACAAATTATATATCAAACCATTGAATATTACTCAACATAACATGATTACTAGTAACAAGGCTTTTCCCATGTCCTCAAAACTAAATGAACTACTCACGAGACATCATATAGATCATGATCAAAGGTGATATTAATATGGGTAACAATCTGATCATAACAAGAATTTACCGATAAAACTCACAAGCATCAACTACAACAAGATAATCAACACCGGGAGAGTGATCCCAACGAATATAAACAAGTTACATTAATAATTATTACAATGGGATGAGATGGGATGGTGATGGTGATGGTGAAGGTGTCGTTGGTGGAGATGATATTGATGATGATCCCGATGATGCTCGGCCTGATGACGATGATGACGACGACGATTTCCCCCTCCGAGAGGTAATTTCCCGCCTGCCGGAGAGTCTTTTCTCTCTGACTGGTTTCCGCTTCATAGCGGCGGCGCAAAAATAATTGGAGGTCCGTCCCGATGTTTTTAGGTCAGAGGGAGTAAGTACGTGATATGTCGCAAACGTATCTACTTTTCCAAACACTTTGCTATTGTTTTGCCTCTGATTATTAATGAATTTGTTTGGAACTAAACCGAACTGACGTTGTTTTCAGAAGAATTGCATTTGGTGTCTTTCTTTTGTGCAGGGTTCAGAAGTTCGCGGAAGATTCCAGAAAAAAAAAATAAAAAGGATTTTTGAAGAAGAATAAGCCTCGGGAGCGGAAGACCCCGAAGGGGGGCCACCCCAGGAGCAGGGGCGGGCCCCACCCACGGGTAGCCCCTAGGCCGCGGCAGGGGGGCGCCCCTGCCCCTGGGACCTCCTCTGGCGATCCCCCTTCGCTTATAAGCTCCCTCTCGACCTAAAACGACGAGCCCCCGAACACTTTTTCCAGAAACCTTATGGAGCTCCACCGCCATCATGAACCCTAAATTCGGGGTCCAGGATCGCTGTTCCGGCACCCTGCCGGAGTTGAGATTGCCGCCATCGTCACCGCCAACGCCTCTCCATCAACCATCCATGTCGTCCCCCTCCATGTGTGAGTAGTTCCCTGCTGTAGGCAAGGGGATGGAAGGGATTGAATAAGATTGCTCATGTAATTCGATGCCAAATTGTTAGGGCACGATGCCTAGTATCCTCTATTTGTGTTAATCATCGTTGGTGCAACTAGTTATGCTTAATGCTTGTCACTTTGGGCCCGGGTGCCATGTTTTCAGATCTGAACACTTATGTTTGCATGAGTATAATTGTTGTTTGGATCCTATCTACTAGTTGTATGCACTTGTTGTCAACCGGAACCGGAGACCCCGAGTGATAGAAACGGGGACATCGATGGGAATGGTTGGCAACTCGAGGGTTACATGTATTCATTGTGTGTTAATGCTTTGATCCAGTGTTCTATTAAAAGGAACACCTTAATTGCCATTTTTTCCTTAATTGGCCCGGCTGAAACCGGATAGCAGGACAAAAGATGCCGTGCAAGTTCTTATTGCAAGCACGTACGGCTAAATTGGGAATACATGCCTATGACTGTTTGATACTTGGATGCTATTTATATATTTATTTTCTTCGTGCTTAGTTATGTTCATTTCATGAGCTATCTTATTCATGCAACGCCCGTCTATCTATCCCTATGCCTACGGTGTTTTAATCCCGCTGTTTACAATCATTACTTTTACCGTCATCATTGCTGTCTTTATTTTATTACCGCTGTTACTATTCTACTGCTACCATCAAATCACTGTTACTACTGATAAATTGCTTCGAGAGAAATCCTTTTCAGGTGTGGTTGAATTGACAACTCAACTGCTAAGGCTTATAAATATTCTTTGGCTCCCCTTGTGTCGAATCAATAAATTAGGGTCAAACTACCCGCGAAGACTGTTGTGATCCCCTACACTTGTGGGTCATCAATACTATTTTCTAGCACTGTTGCCGGGGAACATAGCTCTATTTATAAGCTCACCTAGGAGTTTTTCTGTCTGCTGTAATTTACTCTTCATCATGAAGGGTAAGCGAGATCCTAAGTTTCCAATACTACCTTCCACCACAAGGAAAGGTACTGCTCTGAACTCTAAACCTACTCTTGATTCACCTAATGTTTTAAGTCAACTTCTTACACCACCTGTGAACGCTCGTCCTACTGTTGATGCTTTGCTTTCTGAGTCCGCTACTGCTTCTGATGAATTTGATGATGCTTCTGCTGTGCTTGATGATGCTGGTTCTTTAGGCCCCTTTTTAGAATCTCTTGTCACTAGGTCTAAAGAAATTACAATGCCCAATGAAAATCTTACTACACCTGTTAGCTCTCCTAATCCATATAATTATGAGAGTAGGTGTCCTGATGATTCCTACATTGATCTTAATGATGAGTTTATTAGACAATATATGGATTGCTCTACTTCTAAAGATCCTGATGCTTTGAGAAAATTGCTTGAAAAGCATGATGTTAAGAATTATTTTACACCTGATCCTGAGTTTGCTACTTCTCCCATATGCATTAAAGATGATGATTTTAATTTCTCTGTTGATCTTTCACTCATATCTAATGTTGAATCTGATCCTTTTTGTGGAACTAAGGATGACAATGCTCTAGAACACATGAATAAATTAGCTTCGCTTAGCCTTATATTTTCTGATGATAAAAAGATACAGCGTTACTATTAAGTAAAGTTGTTTCCTTTCTCATTAAAAGATGATGCCAAAGTGTGGTATAATGCTTTACCTTATGGATCCATAAAAAGTCCTTATGAATTGCTTGATGTTTTCTTTGCAAAATATTTTCCCGCTCACATGCAGCATGAGGCTTTGCAGAGAATTTTCAATTTCAGACAATTGGAGGATGAGCATCTCCCTAAAGCTTGGGGGAGATTTGGATCATTACTCAGGGCTCGGCCAGGGCATGATATTCCGAAGAATGAACTCTTTGATATATTTTATAACGGACTAACTGTTGAATCTAGGACATACCTAGATAGCTGTGCTGGTTGGGAAAAGGACTGTAGATGAAGCTGAAGAACTAATGGCTAAGATTGCTAAAAATCATGATGAATGGAGCATTCCTGAACCTCCTCCATTACCAACTCCGAAGAAAAGGGGAGTGCTCTTCCTAAACCCAGAAGATATGCAAAAAGTCAAAAGATCTATTAAGGAAAAATGTATTAGAGCTGAAGATGTGAAGAATTTAACTCCAATTGAAACTTTATGTGAGCCTACCACTCACCCACCTATGGTAGAGGTACACTCTCTTCATAATTTTATTGTTAAAGATATTCCTTCTAGTAAGCCTCCTAGTTAGTGTTTGGATGAATTTGATAACTTTATTGTTAAACAAACTCATTTTAATATGCAAATTCAAGAACAATTGAATGATAACACCCTGGTTATTAAAAATTTGCATTCTGTCCTGGAGAAAACTGCTAATGATGTCAAAGGTCTTGTTAAGCATTTTCATATGGTCCAAACTCAACTTGAACAAATTACTAAAGTGCAAAAAGACTTGCTTGCTGGAATTCCTACACAAAGTAATAAACAAACTTGTGGTGTTTTAACTAGAGGAGGTATCTCTACTCAAGATCCTCTTTATCCCGAGGGACATCCTAAAAGAATTGAACAAGAATCTCAACTGGTTGAAAATAATATTACTAGTTCCCCTAAAAAGAAAAAGAAAAAGAAAAAGAAAAAGAAGAAACATAAAGAATTAGGAGAAGCTAGTAATATGGAACTTGATAAAGAACCTACAAGTAATAATCCTAATGCTGTCTCTAATTCGGATGCTAAAACTGAAAGTGGTAATGAGCATGATAATGATACTAATGAACCTAAAGAACAAGAGGAGGAGACTGCACCTCCTGTTGCTAAAAAACATGGTAAAGAGAGAGAGCCATGGGTGCAAAAACCCATGCCTTTTCCATCTAAATCTCAGAAGGCTAAGAAAGAAGAACACTATAATAAATTGTGTGAATGGATGAAGCCCCTCTTTTTGAAAATTCCTTTGACAGATGCTATTAAGTTGCCTCCCTATTCAAAATATATGAAAGACATTGTTCCTAATAAAAGAAAAATCCCTAATGAAGAAATCTCCACTGTGCTTGCTAATTATTCTTTCCATGGCAAGATTCCTAAAAAGCTTGGTGATCCAGGTATACCTACTATTCCTTGCTCCATTAAAAATAATTATGTTAGAACTGCTTTATGTGGTCTTGGTGCAGGAGTCAGTGTTATGCCATTTTCTCTTTATAAGAGACTTTTATTAGATAAGCTTATTCCTACTGATATTTCCCTTCAAATGGCTGATAAGTCCACTAATGTGCCCATTGGTATCTGTGAGGATGTTCCTGTTAAAGTTGCTAATTGTTTAATCCTAACTAACTTCGTGGTATTGGAAATGCATGAAGATGATAATATGTCTATTATTCTTGGGAGACCTTTTCTTAATATTGCAGGGGCTGTTATTGATTGCAATAAAGGAAAAGTTACTTTTAATGTTGATGATAAAGAACACACGGTGTACTTCCAAAGAAGATCAATACCAAAATTGGTTTGAACTCCATTGAGAATATTGAATCCATCAAGATTGGAACTATTGATTGTCCTATTCATACACATTCAAGAAAATATGAAACTCTCATGATTGGGACAATTCCTATTCAATATGAGGTAACTTGATTGTCTGTTGAATATTGAATAATTTATGTCAAATAAATTTGGTGTGGTAGCAAGACTTGATCAACCTTGCTAACAAACCAACTTTAGCAACATAAAGATATCAAGATTCATTAAATTTTCTTCTATTGCTCATCTTTAATTTTTCTTTAATTTTTATTTCTTGCTTAGTTTGTCCTTTTTAAATACAATTATCCTGTTTTATTAGCTTATTTTGATTTCATTTCAGTTCTTCTTAAAAGTTTTCGAAAAATTCCAGAAAAAATACATGAATTGTATTATTTTTAAAGAGACACAGGAGTGCTTGGGGCTGACCTGGGGGACACCCCAGGGGCACAGGCGGGTCCCACCCACAGGTGAGGCCTTGGCCGTGGCCAAGGGCCGCTTGTGCCCCCTGGAGGGCCCCACCAGGTGAGCTGCCTCCCACACACTCCCTCTCTCTCGAAAAATCACTCCCCCATTGCTCAAACCCGAGTTTTTGTTCTTGAGTGCTGGGATTTTCGATCTCTTTGTTCATCCCATTATTCTTGCTAAAATTTGGAGCAAATCCTCTCCGGTATGTGACTCCTTCACCCCTCCAATTAGAATCTTGAATGGTTTTGTATAAGTTGAGTATTTTGCTGTTGTTTATGACTTTGAATATGAACTTGCATGCTTGATTTGTAGCTTGTTAGATGGAGTTGATGCATGTACTAGTTGATATTGAGTTGTAGGAATAGTCTAATGCACTTCCTATATTTTATTTTCAAGTTTTATGAGGTTTGTTGAAAAATTTCAGAAAAGGAAGAACATGCCTGAGTTCAATTTAGGTGGGATCTTTAAGAAGAAGGAGCCCTCTTCTCGTCGAGAAACGAGAGGGTCAAGTTCTAATGCACCAATGAGGCTTTCATATAATTAAGATTTGGAGCCACTTGGTGTTATTGTGCTTGCTCGAGAGACGGATGTGCGTTCATCGGTATACCCATGTTATGAATTTCTACAAGCTGCAGGTATACACAATGAATTTACTAGTCTTGTCACTAATGCATCATTGACAAATATTGTATCAGTGGAGAGGCCCCAATATCTTAAGCTCACTAACATCTTTGTGCAAAGCTTTAATTTCAATGATGACCCATATCACCCTAGTGTGGAGTTCATGCTATATGAGCGACCTTGTAGAATGCCTTTGTCTGAGTTTTGCAGCGCTTTAGGAGTGAGGAACTCGGGGCTCACAGGCAAGATGAACACGCAGCCCCAGTACCTCAAGGAGCTCTATGCCGCAATCTGACATGATGATTGGAGAGACTACGCGTGCAAAATATGGGAACATTCAGTTTCCAGCTGTGAGGTATTTGGGCTATGTCATTGCTCGTTGTATCCTTCCCCAGGATAACACGAGTAACATGACTAGTCTTGATCTTGTTATTCTTGCCGCCGCTATTAATTGTGATGAAACTTATAACATTGGCGCTCTTATCGTTCGTCGTCTTAGCACTAACAAGGTTAGAGGGCCTATTTATGGAGGCATTATTGCTTCGATCATGCTTGCTACTGCCATGCTTCCTCCTAGAGAGGATGATCTAGAGTTGGATTTTATTAGGCTTAATCTTGCTGCAATGAAAACTCACCACTATGTCACTTATGATTCCACTTTGGACAACTTGCAGTATAGATTGTTATTTGGTTTTGATTTGGATAACCCACGCTTTGTGATATTGCCTGCTCCTGTTTTGTTTAACTCTGCTGCTAGGGACGGATACTCGTTTCCTGAGGAGGTGCTGGATGAGTACCTCGCATCACTAGCCCCTGAGGAGGAACCGGAGGAGGAGCCACAGGATATGCAGTGGCAGCCACAGACGGCCGCCAACTGGGGCGTGCCGCCGCCGTGGTAGATGGATCCCGCTTAGACCTAAAGCCTAAGCTTGGGGGAGTACGTATTTCTCACCGACATCTTTTTATTTTGTTCACTCAACTATCATATATCGGTGTCTTCGTTATTCCTTTGTATATTCATTAGTTTTCTTTCTGCTTTCTTTTCGCTCTTTTCAATATGCTCAGTCGCCTTAGTTGTTCTTTTTGTTTATTAATCAAAAACCCAAAAAAGATTTCCTCTTTGTTTGCCTCTTCTTTCTCATAATCAAAAAGACCAAAAATATTTTCTTTTGTTTCTTTTTCGTTTGTTTTCTACTTCGTTTTTAGTCGCTTCTTCCCAAATTGAAAACAGCAAAAAGATTTCTCTTCTAGTTTTGCGCTATTCCTTTCACTATTCGAAAAACACAAAAATATTTTCTCATCTTCTTCGTTTTGTAGTTGTTTCAGAGTTCAACCAATGTTTGTGACGACACTTGCACATTTTTATTATTTCCATATCTTTCGGTTGTGCAAGCGTCTATGCAATAATGATGATATTTGGCGACGCGGATTTGATGAGGAAATTCGGTATGAACTCTATTTGTTTTCATTTTTGTACAGATGCTTATCCTCATGCTCATGTTTTAGTTTGCTATGGTAGAATGTTGCGTAGATGATATTACTTAGTTTTTATGGATTCCTATGCTTAGCCTCAACTTGTTAAGAGTGAATAATTTGTCATGTAGACATGAGCATGTTTTGCATTGTTTATAATATGGTATGGTGAAGTGAGATCCTCCTCCAAAAGATTTATTTGGACTGACTTGGCACATGTTCACACATGTAAAAGACTAAAAATAAAGTCTGTTAAGCCTTGATGGTTTATTGTGCTTAGAATTGTACTATCACTCTTATGCTTTATTCATTGATTGATTTTGTCGCAAAGCATGATTATGACAGTAGTGCTCTTGATCGGTCGCTCCCGAGTCTTTTGCTAGCCTCCATTTGTACTGGGTGTAATTGTCCATCCGTGCATCCATTTTCCTTAAGCCAAAGTATTCCATTTGAGTCCACTATATCTTCCTACATATGGTATTTCACCGCCATTCCAAGTAAATTTGTCATGTGCTACCTTTAAATCATTCAAAAAAAATGCTTCTTTTTATGTCTCTGTTTTTAGCTCATGAGGAAGCAGTAGAGGGCTAGATATAACTTGTGACAAGCAAGGTCATTTCCCCCTTTTCACCCGGTGTTGATGGATTACGTCTTCACTTGAATCAACCCGAGAGCGGCTTAGGCTAAATATAAATATAACTCACTATTCTCCTCCGCGCAATGCAAAATCTGAGAAATCAGCTCAAACATTGGACAGTGGTGAAACCAAGGAGAAAGAGGAGCGTACCCGCTCCTCTAAAAAACCAGCTGCTCTCACAAGTCTAAAAGCCTTGCTTGTTATGAGGGACTAGATAGCCTCTCTGTTGTGAAATCGTTGATGAAAGCATGCATCTCTCAAAACTGTTTTACTTCTGCTTATAAAAATAAAAAGCTCTAGCACATGATTAATCCCTGCTTCCCTCTGCGAAGGGTCTTTCTTTTATATATTTATGTTGAGTCTTCATCCTTCTTTGAGCACCATCTTATAGAGCATTGCTGTCATTCTGAGTATAACGTGCTTTGTTCCAAAAATTTAATGATTGGAGCATGTTTGAGATACTTCTCAATTCTGATAACTTTACATCTAGTTACCGTTTAATGTCTTAAGGGGTGCCCGGTATTTATGTTTTGCCCCCACAAAAGGGGCAAGCGAGAGATCACTTTACCATGCCTAGTTATATGCATTGCATCGGTGCTATTTGTTTGCATGTTTAAATTATTACTTGGTAGCATATTGTGAGTTTTGCATAAGTCTCCATGATTGCTTTAGTTCTATTGTTTTTGTAACTTCTCTCTTGTGCTTATTAAAATACTGATCATGGTATAAACTTCTATGCTCTAAATGAAGCAAATGTGTTTGTCAAAGTTTCTTTTATCGCATCCAGTTTGTCAACTGAATTGCTTGAGGACAAGCAATAAGCTAAGCTTGGGGGAGCTGATACGTCGCAAACGTATCTACTTTTCCAAACACTTTGCTATTGTTTTGACTCTAATTATTAATGAATTTGTTTGGAACTAAACCGAACTGACGCTGTTTTCAGCAGAATTGCATTTGGTGTCTTTCTTTTGTGCAGGGTTCAGAAGTTCGCGGAAAATTCCAGAAAAAATATAAAAAGGATTTTTGAAGAAGAATAAGCCTCGGGAGCGGAAGACCCCGAAGGGGGGCCACCCCAGGAGCAGGGGCGGGCCCCACCCACGGGTAGGCCCTAGGCCGCGGCAGGGGGGCGCCCCTGCCCCTGGGACCTCCTCTGGCGATCCCCCTTCGCTTATAAGCTCCCTCTCGACCTAAAACGACGAGCCCCCGAACACTTTTTCCAGAAACCTTACGGAGCTCCACCGCCATCACGAACCCTAAATTCGGGGTCCAGGATCGCTGTTCCGGCACCCTGCCGGAGTGGAGATCGCTGCCATCGTCACCGTCAACGCCTCTCCATCAACCATCCATGTCGTCCCCCTCCATGTGTGAGTAGTTCCCTGCTGTAGGCAAGGGGATGGAAGGGATTGAATAAGATTGCTCATGTAATTCGATGCCAAATTGTTAGGGCACGATGCCTAGTATCCTCTATTTGTGTTAATCATCGTTGGTGCAACTAGTTATGCTTAATGCTTGTCACTTTGGGCCCGGGTGCCATGTTTTCAGATCTGAACACTTATGTTTGCATGAGTATAATTGTTGTTTGGATCCTATCTACTAGTTGTATGCACTTGTTGTCAACCGGAACCGGAGACCCCGAGTGACAGAAACGGGGACATCGATGGGAATGGTTGGCAACTCGAGGGTTACATGTATTCATTGTGTGTTAATGCTTTGATCCGGTGTTCTATTAAAAGGAACACCTTAATTGCCATTTTTTCCTTAATTGGCCCGGCTGAAACCGGATAGCAGGACAAAAGATGCCGTGCAAGTTCTTATTGCAAGCACGTACGGCTAAATTGGGAATACATGCCTATGACTGTTTGATACATGGATGCTATTTATATATTTATTTTCTTTGTGCTTAGTTATGTTCATTTCATGAGCTATCTTATTAATGCAACGCCCGTCTATCTGTCCCTATGCTTACGGCGTTTTAATCCTGCTGTTTACAATCATTACTTTTACCGTTATCATTGGTGTCTTTATTTTACTACTGTTGTTACTATTCTACTGTTGACATCAAATCACTGTTACTACTGATAAATTGCTTCGAGAGAAATCCTTTTCAGGTGTGGTTGAATTGACAACTCAACTGCTAAGGATTATAAATATTCTTTGGCTCCCCTTGTGTCGAATCAATAAATTAGGGTCAAACTACCCGTGAAGACTGTTGCGATCCCCTACACTTGTGGGTCATCAATTGCTCATGTAATTCGATGCCAAATTGTTAGGGCACGATGCCTAGTATCCTCTATTTGTGTTAATCATCATTGGTGCAACTAGTAATGCGTAATGCTGGTCACTTTGGGCCCGGGTGACATGTTTTCAGATCTGAACACTTATGTTTGCATGAGTATAATTGTTGTTTGGATCCTATCTACTAGTTTTATGCACTTGTTGTCAACCGGAACCGGAGACCCCGAGTGACAGAAACGGGGACATCGATGGGAATGATTGGCAACTCGAGGGTTACATGTATTCATTGTGTGTTAATGCTTTGATTCGGTGTTCTATTAAAAGGAACACCTTAATTGCCATTTGTTCCTTAATTGGCCCGGCTGAAACCGGATGGCAGGACAAAAGATGCCGTGCAAGTTCTTATTGTAAGCACGTACGGCTAAATTAGGAATACATGCCTATGACTGTTTGATACTTGGATGCTATTTATATATTTATTTGCTTCATGCTTAGTTATGTTCATTTCATGAGCTATCTTATTCATGCAACGCCCGTCTATCTGTCCCTATGCCTACGGTGTTTTAGCCCCGCTGTTTACAATCATTACTTTTACCGTCATCATTGCTGTCTTTATTTTATTACCGATGTTACTATTCTACTGCTGCCATCAAATCACTATTAATACTAATAAATTGCTTCGAGAGAAATCCTTTTCAGGTGTGGTTGAATTGACAACTCAACTGCTAAGGCTTATAAATATTCTTTGGCTCCCCTTGTGTCGAATCAATAAATTAGGGTCAAACTACCCGCGAAGACTGTTGCGATCCCCTACACTTGTGGGTCATCAGTACGTCGAAGGGGTGTCGGAGGGGGCTATAGGGACCAGGGGCGGGTCCCACCCACGGCCAAGGCTGGACTCGCGGCCAGGGGCTGTCCTGCCCCTGGCCTGCCTCCTCCGGCCTATCTTATGGCTACGTGGCTTATTTCTGAAGAAAACGACTTTATAAATTTTCTGTAATTTTTGAGGTTCCGGAAGTAGGGTATCTACTATAAGACATGAAAAATAATATAAATAATGTAAATAAAGCATTCCAAAAATGAAATATATCAGTGAATAAGAACAAATTATGATATAAAATAGTGATGCAAAATGGATGTATTAGGCGTAAGTGATGTCTACTACACGCTTCTATTCTTGTAGACTTGTTGGGCCTCCAAGCGAAGAGGTTTGTAGGACAGCGGCAAATTTCCCTTAAGTGAGTAACCCAAGGTTTATCGAATCCATGGGAGGTAGAGGTCAAAGATATACCTCTCAAGCAACCCTGCAATTAAGATAAAAGAAGTCTCTTGTGTCCCCATAACACCTAATACAATTGTCAGTTGTATAGGTGCACTAGTTCGGCGAAAAGATGGTAAAATGCACGTGATATGGATGGTAAAATGTGCTTTTGTAATACTGTAATAAAAATGGCAGCAAGCAAACAAGTGACAAAAGTGACTAAAAACGGTGTATCAATGCTTGGAAACAAGGCCTAGGCTTCATACTTTCACTAGTGACTACTCTCAACATCATTAACATAATTAAACACATGATAGTTCCCACAAAAATACATGCATGGTAGACGTTACTCGGAGATAATTCTTTTGTGGATCAAATAGGATGAGAATTGCGTAGGGCTACGAAAAGCACACCTTAAAGTTCGTATTCCACATCTATGGACACTTCATGCTGTCACTATCCGCATCCAAAGATAGTACTAACAAACACCACAACCTATTTCTTGAATAGTCTCTTTCTTCAATAACACAAGCATCAAGAAACCTCATGAGCTATTCAATCCAACAAATAAGGAACAAACTCATGATGAAGATCCTTCCAATCTATTATCCATAGATTCACACACGGCACCCATCCTGTCACCGAGGTACCATGATCACAACGGTGGCTTCGGAAATTGTACTAAATAACACCACTTGAGCAACATCATATCCATTACACATAGGGAAACATCATGTGTTCAACTACACTAACAAAGCTCATGATCACAACGAAGATCACAACATGGCAGAGAGAGATAACCACATAGCTACTTGTATAAGCCTCAGCCCCGGTGAGGGACTACTCCCTCCTCATCGCGGGAAGCAGCGGTGTTGATGGAGATGGCCCCGGCAGTCGATCCCCGTCCCGGCAGGGTGCCGGAACAGGACCTTCTGAACCCCCGAAACTTGTCGGCGATGGCGGCGGAGCTCTGTTGCATATTTGGGAAAATCCTTTGGGGGTTAGGGTTTTTTCGTCGGGGATGATTTTATAAGCGTCGGAGGCGGCCGAGGGGGTGCCCACAGGGCAGGGGCGGGTCCCACCCATGGGTGGGCCCTAGGCTACGGCAGGGGGCCGCCCCTGGCCTATTTGGGTCTCCTTGAGTCACCCTTCTGGCTCCCTTCCTCATTTCTTCAATAAAAAATCTCCATAAATTTTCGTCCAATTCCGAGAATATTTCTAGAAGTAACTTTCTGCAACAATTTCAGCACAAAAACAGGGAACTGGCACTGGGCATCCTGTCAATAGGTTAGTCCGACAAATGCATTAAAATTATATAAAATGATAGTAGAAACATGTGACAATGTCACAAAACTTAGCATGGATCACTCAAAAATCGTAGATATGTTTGACACATATCAGCATCCCCAAGCTTAACATGAGTAGGTAAGTGATAACAAAATAATTTTTGATGAGACATGCAACCAACACAATCCTGATCAAGATAGTAATATAATGCATAGGATGCGAATGAAGTGATACAAAACAATTGTCTATAGTTGATAGCAAGAAAGCAATGAATAACCAAGTTGAATCATTCAAGCAAAACCTTTCATAATTAGTACGTTAAAGACATGAAAGCAATGTTATCCACATATTTGATTAATTCTCAAAGTTAACAATTCCATGACAAAAGTGTTTGAGAATCAAAACAAAGAAGATGCAAGTTTTACCAAAAAGATTCAACTTCCAACGGTAAAGTCAATATAAAGATTCATGTTTAATCTGACAATGCAATATGATCAATGATACCCAGGGTCAATGCTAGATGTTTGCTTTGGCGGAGATAGAAGGAAGAGGAAAATTGACTCAACATTAAAAGTAAAAGAAAGGCCCTTCGCAGAGGGAAGCAGGGATTAGTCATGTGCTAGAGCTTTTTGTTTTTTTATGAAACAGAAGTAAAACAATTTTGAGATATGCATGCTTTCGTCAACGACTTCACAACAGAGAAGCTATCTAGTCCCCCATAACAAGCAAGGTTTTTTAGACTTGTGAGAGCAGCTGGTTTTTAGAGGAGCGAGTACGCTCTTCTTTCTACTTGGTTTCACCACTGTCCAATGTTTGAGCTGATTTCTCAGATTTGCATTGCGCGGAGGAGAATGGTGAGTTATATTTATATTTTGCTTAAGCTGCTCTCGGGTTGATTCAAGTGAAAACGTAATCCATCGACACCGGGTGAAAGGTGGGAAATGACCTTGCTCGTCACAAGTTATGTCTAGCTCTCTACTGCTCTCTCATGAGCTTAAAAACAGAGGCACAAAAAGGAGTATTTTGAATTTTTAAAGATAGCACATGACAAATTTACTTGGAATGCCAGGAAATACCATGCATAGGTAGATATGGTGGACTCAGCTGGAATGATAGTTTGGCTTTGGGATTTGGATGCACGAGTGAACCATACACTCAGTACGAATTTTTGGGCTTAGCAAAAAAGGTATTTGAAGCAAACATCTAAAATTAACCGGTAACAGAGTAGCATAAGACATTTATCAATCATAACCATAAAATCTCCACACCGTCTCCAATGTTGACCAAGCAATTCTTTTGATGGAAAGATTAGCTTAAAGAATTGACAACTATGAAATACCACATAGTTTCAAGTTTTTAACAGTATTTCTTTACTAATAAATTCCACTCAAATAACCAGCAAGTTTAAGAATTCATCTTAATATCTCAAAACAAATGAGAAGTTTCAATTATCCACACAAGGATCTACAATACTATGCAGGCTTTCGTTTCATTCCAATATCACATGCATAGCATTTTATCATTCTAACAAATCAACAAAGCAACCAAAACAACTCTCTAACAAATATAAGTGAAGAACATGAGAGTTTAACAACAACTACTAGCAGCTCTAAACAAGATAAAAGCTAAAAGTGAGAGCTTACTAGCAAACAAACAGTAGCTAAGAATACTCAACAAGATATAAGCGAAGCAAAGGAGTATTCAAATGAAAAAGCGGAGCGTGTCTCTCTCCCACACAAGATGGATAGGATCCAACATGAATATGACCAGCAAACAAACAAAACTAAACTAAACTAAAGGCAAAATAAAATGACGCTCCAAGAATAGCACATAATATGTAAACTGATAAAAACTTAGTTCAACGAAGACGACCTCATGATACTCGATGAAGAAAAGGGGATGCCTTGGGCATCCCCAAGCTTTGACGCTTGATGGTTCTTGATATTCAGAGGGGGTGCCATGGGGGCATCCCCAATCTTGAGCTCTGAACCATCTTCAATTTCTTCATTATCCTCTCCTTTGGAACTTAAAAACTCACTTCACACAAAACTTCTCATAGACTAATTAGAGGGTTAGTGCTCATAAATTAAAATGCACATGTGATCAACTCAAGACAAATTGCAAGCAACTTTATTGGGAATTAGCTACTGTTTACTAAGCCTCATTGTGGCACTCCTTTTCTAGAGTATCACATTTGACGATAGTAAAAGAGACGAATACAAATAAAAGCAGAATCTGTCAAAAACTGAACAGTCTGTAAAGATCGAATTGTTCGAGGCACTTTTGTAGCTCAAATCAGAAAAGTCAAAACTAACTAAAGATAGATAAAAGTATCAGGCTTTCTGTCTAAAAATTTCATAAAAATATAAAATTCAGGGATTTTCTAGATTTTCGAACAGTGAAGGACAGAAATCTGTTTCTGGACAGCAAAACAACACCTCGCACTTTCAATGCATTAGAGGCTAAACTTGGCACAAAAAACAAAAGAAAAGGATACAATGAAGTTGTTACAGAGGCAACAACTCCATGACTCAAGAAAAACAAAAAACAAACTGAAAGTAAAAGACGGGTTGCCTCCCAACAAGCGCTTTTCTTTAACGCCTTTTAGCTAGGCGCAATAATTTTAATGATGCTCTCGTAAGAATAAGAATTGAAACACAAAAGAGAGCATCAAGAAGCAAATATCAAACACATTTAAGTCTAACTCTCTTCCTATGCATAGGTATCTTGTAAGAAAATAAATCATTGAAGCATAAAGCATTAAGCATAGGAAGGTAAAGCGAGTGCAGCATTAAAACCTTCAACATAAAGAGGGGA
The DNA here is from genome assembly GCA_012064385.1 of Puccinellia tenuiflora. Classification (NCBI taxonomy): domain Eukaryota; kingdom Viridiplantae; phylum Streptophyta; class Magnoliopsida; order Poales; family Poaceae; genus Puccinellia; species Puccinellia tenuiflora. Next base: position 392,301 of record QRDG01000564.1, on the reverse strand, counting down.
AACTTCATAAGATGAAAATTTATATAACCACGCTTCCCTCTCTCATAATAAATTTCAGTATAATCATGAGAAAACTCAATAACATAACCATCACATAAAGTATTTTTCTCATGATTCACAGGCATAAAAGTATTATTATTACTCTCCACATAAGTAAAATCTTTATTATTAGTAGCCTTGAGAGTAGGACTATCATATAGAACTTGGACATGATAGACTAATTGTGTATTAGAAAGATGATGTTCAGTAGGAGAGTAATAATTATGACGAGTCTCGTAGGGATGATTAAAATCATTCTTTATGGCATAGTTATCATCACAATAATCATAAAAAATTGGAGGCATAATATCATCACAAGCAAGGGGATAGTCATCTTTCCAAGCATATATTTTTGTAAACAAATCATCATGACTTTCAATACCAAAAGGATTTTCAAACCCATCATCCCCAAGCTTGGGGTTTTCCACATTATGATTAGAAGAAACATGAATATTCCCAACGGTGTAACAATTATCAATATCATCATTTTCAAAATTGGTGCCAAAAAGATTTTCAAGATCATAAGTAGTATTATTTTCCCAATCATGATCATCACAATAAGTAACAGGCATAACATAATATTCTTCAATAGTGCCTATAGACTTAACATCAAGATAATAATGAATACAATTAAGTGGATCATCTTCAATAATTTTTGATTCATGCTCATTAGGAACAACCATGATGGGAGAAATATGCTTAGGGGATGATACCGTTTCCTCTTTATTTTTACTCCTCCATCTCTTATTCTTCTTCTTCGCCACCTTAGGAGGGAGTGGTTGGAAAGGAAGCTTCTCCACATAATCTGATTCATTATTAGAAAAGACAGGAGAAACTTGGGAGAATCTCTCCCTTTCATTATTGGCAACATAAGAAACATATGTCCTTTTATACTTTGGTGAAGTGATATTCTTTATAATTTTTGCAATGTAAGCATTGTCACCGCAATTCACAACACAATAATGATAAGCTCCCTTGAGAATGCTATTTTTCCCAAAAGTACTACTATCTAACCAAGAAGTTTTTTTTGATAACTCTTCACACCCCAAAAACAAATTAAGTTCATCATAAAGACTAGAGGTGATCATGTTATCACAAAACTGGCTAATAATTCTATCATTAAGGAACGAGCATTGAAAATTAAAATGACCTTCTTCATTGCAAAGTTCACAGATAAAAGGATAGAGGTCATTTAATTCTCTAGCAAATTTATATAAATCCTTAAGCCATTTTCTTGTTCTTTCATGCTTATGTTGCTTACAATATTTATCTTCTTCAACCCGAGTGCTTTCACAAGGTCTATGCACTCCACAAAAATTAACATGCGTATATGAAACATTATTTGTAGAGATTGGATCATGTCTATTGCAATCATCATTAACAATTTCATTTTGTTTACAAATGTCTTTGAAAGGTTCATGATGCTTAGACCATTTCTCTTTAGGAATATTAATATGAGAAGCGAAAGATTTATAGATATCAACAACTATATGAGAGTCAAGTCCAAACTTAGCACTAAGCTTATTAAAACTATCAGTTTCAACAAAAGACTTAATGCAATCATACTCATAATTTATACCTGACTCTTTACCTTTGTCGATATCCCAATCTTCAATGTTTTGTTGAATCTTTTCAATAAGATCCCATTTAGCATCAATCTTCTTACTTATAAAAGAACCCATAGAAGAAGCATCAAGTATTCATGATGCGATAGCCTTGCATAAAAATTGTTAACAATAATATCCTTGGAAAGATCATGGTTAGGACATTTAAGCATTAATGATTTCAATCTCCCCCAAGCTTGAGCAATGCTCTCTCCGTCATGTGGCCAAAAATTGTAGATATAATTCCTATCTCGATGAATTTCATGAAGTGGATAAAATTTAGAATAAAAGAGAGACATAAGCTCCTTCCAATCCAACAAGTGAGAATTGTCTAGCAGCCTATACTACTCCAATGCTTTCTCCTTAAGTGATAAGGAAAATAATTTCCTCATGATTACCTCTCTTGATACACCTGCAATCTCAAACAACTCACATAACTCTTTGATATAAAGCAGATGATAACTAGGATGTATAGCTCCATCTCCTGCATAGCAATTGCTCATAACACGATCAATTGTCCCCATCGGTATCTTGAAAGGAATACATTCAGTATGTGGAGTAACCTTATCCACCATGGGAGTGGTGGAGAGGTCACTCTCAAAAAGCAAATTCAAAGAACAACGTTCCATAAGCCAAACTAGTAAAATAAAAACAAGAAACAAAAAGATATAACTGCAGAATCTAAAGAAGATACCTTCAAGCACTCACCTCCCCGGCAACGGCGCCAGAAATTAGCTTGATGTCTACTACACGCTTCTATTCTTGTAGACTTGTTGGGCCTCCAAGCGCAGAGGTTTGTAGGACAGCGGCAAATTTCCCTTAAGTGAGTAACCCAAGGTTTATCGAATCCACGGGAGGTAGAGGTCAAAGATATCCCTCTCAAGCAACACTGCAATTAAGATACAAGAAGTCTCTTGTGTCCCCAACACACCTAATACAATTGTCAGTTGTATAGGTGCACTAGTTCGGCGAAGAGATGGTAAAATGCAAGTGATATGGATGGTAAAAGGTGATTTTGTAATTCTGTAATAAAAATGGCAGCAAGCAAACAAGTTACAAAAGTGACTAAAAACGGTGTATCAATGCTTGGAAACAAGGCCTAGGCTTCATACTTTCACTAGTGACTACTCTCAACATCATCAACATAATTCAACATATGATAGTTCCCACAAAAATACATGCATGGTAGACGTTACTCGGAGATAATTCTTTTGTGGATCAAATAGGATGAGAATTGCGTAGGGCTATGAAAAACACACATTAAAGTTCGTATTCCACATCTATGGACACTTCATGCTGTCACTATCCGCATCCAAAGATAGTACTAACAAACACCACAACCTATTTCTTGAATAGTCTCTTTCTTCAATAACACAAGCATCAAAGAAACCTCATGAGCTATTCAATCCAACAAATAAAGAACAAACTCATGATGAAGATCCTTCCAATCTATTATCCATAGAGTCACACACGGCACCCATCCTGTCACCGAGGTACCATGATCACAACGGTGGCTCCGGAAATTGTACTAAATAACACCACTTGAACAACATCATATCCATTACACATAGGGAAACATCATGTATTCAACTACACTAACAAAGCTCATGATCACAATGAAGATCACATCATGGGAGAGAGAGATAACCACATAGCTACTTGTATAAGCCTCAGCCCCGGTGAGGGACTACTCCCTCCTCATTGCGGGAAGCAGCGGTGTTGATGGAGATGGCCCCAGCGGTCGATCCCCATCCCAGCAGGGTGCCGGAACAGGACCTTCTGAACCCCCGAAACTTGTCGGCGATGGCGGCGGAGCTCTGTTGTGTATTTGGGAAAATCCTTCGGGGGTTAGGGTTTTTTCGTCGGGGATGATTTTATAAGCGTCGGAGGCGGCCGAGGGGGTGCCCATGGGGTAGGGGCGGGTCCCACCCGCGGGTGGGCCCTAGGCCGCGGCAGGGGGCCGCCCCTGGCCTGTGTGGGTCCCCTGGAGTCGCCCTTCTCGCTCCCTTCCTCATTTCTTCAATAAAAAAATTCCGTAAATTTTCGTCCAATTCCGAGAATATTTCCAGAAGTAACTTTCTGCAACAATTTCAGCACAAAAACAGAGAACTGACACTGGGCATCTTGTCAATAGGTTAGTCCGACAAATGCATTAAAATGATATAAAATAATAGTAGAAACATGTGACAATGTCACAAAACTTAGCATGGATCAGTCAAAAATTATAGATACGTTTGACACGTATTAGTCAGCCATTCCTGGCTACGTCGTTGCATACAACAGCTATGTGAGCTTGACGATGTCGGTGACAGAGGCGTGGCGAATAGAGATAGGTAGACCAAGCTGCCAACACGATCTGGTGATTCAGCTAGAACTGCCAGCATAGTTGATTCTATGTAATGTACGTAAGTGATCACTGGCCGTTGTTTACTGAACTTCTTTTTTATGGTTTTTACTATCTACTAGGATGGCTAACACTATACGTATGATGATCAAGGTCGCTTTGTTAGTGGCGAAATCTGCCCGAAATTTATGCATTCAAAACTTGCACTGTTGCTACAACATGCGCTGGTGAAAATTACATCCCTCTATACAACACTACTTGTTACTGAACCACTTTGATCACTAACTTGATCACTCATTTGGAAAACTTAGTGCCACATCACCTTGTTGGGTGACATGGACTATGATGACCCACAAGTGTAGGGGATCTATCGTAGTCCTTTCGATAAATAAGAGTGTTGAACCCAACGAGGAGCAGAAGGTGTTGACAAGTGGATTTCAGCAAGGTTTCATTGCAAGAACTAAAAGGAAAATGTTTATGGGTTTTTGGTATGACAAGCAAATAAAGAACGAGTGAATAAAAGGTTGCAACTATTGTTGCAGCAAGTGGCCCAATCCTTTTTAGCACAAAGGACAAGCCAGCGGTGTTACTTATGATGATTAAAACGTTCCCGAGGACACATGGGATTTTCTGCCTAGCTATTTTCATTGCATGTCATTAATTAATCTTCAACATTTTGATGAGCATTGCGTGGGTGAACCTATGTTAATGCACTGCCTTACTTGGAAAAATACACACTTGTGATTAAACCTCTTGCAAGCATCCGCAACTACAAAAAAGTAATTAAGATAACAACCTAACCACAGCTTTAAACTCCGGGATCCTACACTCCCTAATGCACTAGTTTGCGAACTGGGGTTTAGGTTTCTGTCACTCCGGCAATTGCAACCCTACCATAAGCAAACTAAATACACCATGCATTCCCCTAGGCCCTTAAAAGGTGAAGTATCATATAGTCGACGTTCACACGATATCACTAGAGGAATAACAACACAACATAGATCATCAAACAATTAAATATTACTCAAGATTATGCAATTACTAGCAACTAGGCTTTCTCCATGTCCTCAAGAACCAAATGAACTACTCACGAGACATCATATAAATCATTATCAGTGGTGGTATAAAACATGGATAACAATCTGATCGTAACGGTAATTCACCGATAAACTCACAAGCATCAACTACAAAGGGTAATCAACACTCGGGAAGTGATCCCAATGACCTAACAAATCACAACTTGAGAAGCTACAGCGAGATGAGATGGGTTGATGATGGTGATGAAGGTGCTGATGGTGGAGATTATGTTGATGATGATTCCGATGATGCCCGGCGTGACGGCGATGACGATGGCGATGATTTCCCCTTCCGGGAGGGAATTTCCCCGGCAGATTTCTCCCTACCGGAGCCCTTCTTCTCTCTGTCTGGCTTCCGCCTTGCAGAGGCAGCGGAATATTTCTTCGAGGTTCGTCCCGACGTTTTTATGTCAAAGGCTAGTAATACGTCGAAGTGGAGCCGGAGGTGGGCCCTAGAGGCCAGGGGCGGGTCCCAGCCGCGGCCAGAGGTGGGCCCGCGGCCAGGGGTCGCCCCTGCCCCTGGTGGCTCGCCTCCATGCCCCTTCTGGCTCCGTGGCTTATAGAGTGAAGTGTCGATAATAAAGAATACGAATATTAAGCATCAGTATTTACTCTCTTAACACAAATACATTCCAAACAGCAACCTATTCCCATAAAGCTTCTCGAGAACAAGTAAACCAATAATAACATGTTAAGGTGTAACAAAATAGAAACTCATTAAGCAATGGCAAACGATGTTTTTAGTTAAGAAACAATTGGACTCGTCAAACTTTTATTTCAAGAAGGATCCAATACAAGTCATCTTTGTCGTTGCCAATCTGGATCGGCTGCTCAACCTGAAAAACAACGAACTCTGAAACTGGAACACGAGAGTGTTTTTGTGCCACAAACACTTCCTGCGGCATTTTCTGTTTTCTCATTCCTTATATATCGAGCTACATGCAAGGGATCCAACTACTGATCCTAAACTCACGCCACACCCAGCACTAACCAACGTGCCATCCCACGTCGAGCTGGTGGCCTATGTGCCCGGTAGACTAGCTAATGACCCGGACGAGCACACACACACGCATGCAGCAATGCATCATGCCCAAGGCATGCACATGCACAAAGGAAATTAAACATGCAGCTAAACTAGCTATGACACGAGTGAAATGCTAACAAATCACCCCCTTAGTCGTGGCATCCTTTCTTCACATCAACGACGCCCAGCTTCTCTCTGAACTCGATGACTTCACTCGACAGAGAGAATTGGTCAAGATGTCAGCGATCTATTCTTCAGTTCTCACATGCTGAACATCGATCTTCTTCTCCTCGACACACTCGCGTATGAAATGATACTGAGTATCTATATGCTTGATGCGATCATGGTTGACAGGATTCTTGCACAATGCAATCGCAGACTTGTTGTCGACAAGAAGCTTGACCTCCATGGGCACCTTGCCGCTGAGCTCTCCGATCAGCCGGCTGAGCCAAACGCCCTGGCAGGCGGCCATGGCCGCCGCGATATATTCTGCCTCGCAAGACGAAAGGGCCACAATCTTCTGTTTTTGTGACGCCCAGGTCACGCAGCTCAAGCCGAGGAAGAAGGCCATGCCGCTCGTGCTCCTGCGATCATCCGCGTCACCGGCGAGATCGCTGTCGCTGTAGCCCACCAGCCTGGGCTCCGATGATCCGTGCCGCTCATAGCGACATCCATGGCCAGCCGTGCCGCTCACATACCTCAGTATGTGCTTGACGACCGCCATATGCTGAGACATGAGCGCCTCCATGTATCGGCTGACGATGCCGACAGCGAAGCCAATGTCGGGGCGCGTGTTCACCAGGTAACGCAAGCTCCCAACAATGCTCCTGTACTCAGTGGGGTCGACGACGCCACTGCCGTCGTGCTTCGTGAGCTTCAGCCTGTTCTCCATTGGAGTTTGGCACGGGTTGTAGCATTCCATGCCCGCAACCTCGACGATCTTCCGCACGTAGCTTCTCTAGCACAATGTGATCGCCTCTGCTGTCTGGTTCACCTCGATGCCGATGTAGTATGAGATGAGACCAAGATCACTCATGTTGTACATCTGCATCATCTGCTCCTTGAACTCGACGATGTCAGCGACGCGGGAGCCGGTGATGATTAAATCATCAACGTACACCCCCACAAGCAGGAAGGCGGCATTCTTCTTCGCCCTCCGGTAGACGGCGTGCTCCAAGGGGCTGCGCTCGAAGCCCAACTCCACCAACGAGCTGTACAGCTTCAAGTTCCATGCGCGGGGAGCTTGACGAGCCCATACAGCGCCTTGCGTTAGCGCTGCACATAACCGAACCGAAACCGAAAACCGAACCGGAAAAAACCAAACCGTAACCAAAATTACGGTTTTTACGGTTAGTGGTTAGGTTACGGTTAGTAAAATTGCTAACCATATGACATATGGTTAATTCGGTTTAAAACCGAAAAACCACATGGTTAACCGGAAAACCGAAATGCCGGCTCATCAAATAATTTCACGTCCAAATCCCAGCCAACTTTACCCAAAACTGTTATATAGAGCATACTGTGTACAAAATCCACCCGGCCTGTTGGTTAAGACATGGAAGCATATGTTTTTGACCTGTGGTCACGAGTTCAACTCCCAGTGCTAGTATATTTTTTGCTCTTTTTCGAAATTTAATTGTTTTTTTTCTTCTATCTCGTACAAAACATCTATAGCTCGGTTGTACAAAATATAAAACTGAAATATATGGCAAAAAAATTTATGTGTTATTCAAAATTCGCGTCAACTATGGTTAGTTTGGTTATAACCGAAACCAAACCGAAACTAAATGGTTATTACCGAAACCGAACCGTATTTTCGTATTAAACCGTATTAACCGAAGTATCGAAACCATATTTACCATATAACCGTATAAACCGAACCGAATTAACCATATTAACCAAACGCGCAGCGCTACCTTGCGTAGCTTGAGCACCGTATGCCCATTGTCGTCGTCAATGAAGCCCAGCGGTTGCCAAACATACACCTCCTCAGCGAGGTCCCCGTTCAAGAACGCGGACTTGATGTCCATGTGGTGGAACTCCCATCCGCCATGAGCTGCGAGCGCGATGAGCACCCGCACTGTCTCCATGTGCGCCACGGGTGCGAACACTTCGTCGAAGTCGACGCCCTGCCTCTGTGCATAACCTTTGGCAACTAATCGAGCTTTGTGTTTGACCACGTTACCTTGCGGATCTTTTTTCACCTTAAAGACCCCCTTTAGCCCGATTACATGTTGTCCAGGAGGAAGCTTGGCCAGCTCCCAGGTTTGGTTGCTCCTGATAGAGCTCATCTCCTCCTCCATGGCATGCTTCCAGCATGCCTCCTTCAGCGCCAGTTCGACGCTTGCTGGCTCCTCAACTGCAACTTTTTTTTTGAAATATCAATATATTAGCTAGCAAGCCGCCTCATTAAAAACATTTTAGTCCCCTCAGGTACCCTGGAAGGAAAAGAGTGCGTCTGAAACTTGCTGCTCTAACCATTGTCCATAGGATTACAATCAGCCTGAAGGCTGTGATATAAAAACTCCGGAGGCTCAGCATCCCAGGAAACCGACACCATCTGCATGGACGCATACTTTGCGCAACAGTGGGCCGCCTGGTTTGCCTCGCGACGAGCAAAGACAACATTTTAAGAAACCAGAGAATTCCCATATAAGGAACAGACGGAAAGTTGACTTTCGGGCCGAAAAACAAGTCGGCTCTGTGTTGGGCCGCCTGGTTTGCCTCGCGACGAGCAAAGACAACATTATTAGAAACCAGAGAATTCCTAGATAAGAAACCAGAGGTCGTCCTTAGCTGCAACTAGACAGAGCCCACTGTACTCCAGCTCGTGGGGCTCGGTGGTGTCGAGGAGCTCCTGGTACTTGCGGTAGCGGAGCGGCACCCACTCAGAGTCGTGAGACTCGCTGGTGGGCGGTGTGATGAACACCAGCCCTGTTCGAGTAGCTGGTACAGGCATGGGTGGCATGCTCGGCTCCCTCTGAGTCGCTGGCGTCAAGGTGTTCTTGCCCGCCTCGCTCGCGAGGCTGTTGTCGCTGTCCGCAGTTACCGTGTACTCCATAGTGAATGTGCTCGGCGCGGCGTGCGTCACAGCAGCGGCAGCATCGGTGGGCAGCGTCTCCCACCTCCACGGCCTGCCTTCATCGAAGACCACATCGCGGGTGACGTGCAGCCTGTGCTGTTGGGAATATGCCCTAGAGGCAATAATAAAATGGTTTATTAGCATATTCATGTTTATGATAATAGTTTATTCTCCATGCTATAATTGTATTAATTGGAAACATAATACATGTGTGGAATGTAAACAACAGGTGTCCCTAGTAAGCCTCTACCGGACTAGTTCGTTAGTCAAGAGATGGTTAGAGTTTCCTAACCATGGACTTGTTATAGTCACTTGATAACGGAGTCATATCATTAGGAGTAATGATGTGATGGACAAGACCCGATAATAAAGAGTTGCAATTGATCGTGTCACAACAGTTTTATTGCCAACACTTTTAGTATGCCAAGTATAGTTTCCTTAGACCATGAGATTATGTCACTCCCGTTTACCGGAGGAGTACTTTGTGGACATCAAACGTCACTTCGTAACTGGGTGATTATAAAGGTGGCTTTCAGGTATCTCCGATGGTATTTGTTGGGTGACATGAATCAAGACTGGGATTTGTCCTTCCTTGTGACGGAAAAGATATCTCTGGGCCCTCTCGGTAATATAGCATCAGAAAGGTTGCAACCATGTGATTAAGTGTTAATCACGGAGATCCTATATTATGGACGAGTAAAGAGAATTTGCCAGGTAACGAGATAGAACTAGATATGGAGATATCGACGATCAAATCTCGGGCAAATTAAATATCGGTGAGACAAAGGGAATCGTATATGAGATTAAGAATCTCCGGCATCGTGGTTCAATCGATAAGGAACTTCGTTGAATATGTGGGAGTCAATATGGGCATCCCGGTCCCGCTATTGATTATTGATTTGATCATGTCTGCATGTTCTCGAACCCGTAGGGTCACACACTTAAAGCTTCGATGTAGCTAGGGCTTGAGATTTTTGATGGTATGAACGAATGGTGATTCGGAGTCTCGGATGGGATCCTAGACATCACGAGGAGATCCGGAAGAGTCCGGAGAATAAGATTCATATAAGGAAAGTGGTTTCCGGAGGTATCGGAAAAGTTCCGAAATATTCCGGTAGGGTACCGGAAAGTTCTAGAAGGTTCCGGAAAGGTTCCGGAGGGCCCCACCTTGGGGGCCACGAACCTAGGAGGGCTCACATGGACCAAGGGGGCGTGGTGCAGCCCACATGGGCTGGCCGCACCAGCCCTCCAAGGCCCATGCGGCAAAGGCAAAGGTGGGGGCAGCCCTAACCCTAATTTAGGCGCCTTGGGGGGCAAGTTCCCTCCCTTGGCCGGCCCTAGATGGGATTGGGGCGCCCCCCACAGCCCCCTCACGCCTATATAAGGAGGAGGGGAGGGCTGGGGCGCAGCCCCTTGAACCCTAGAGGTTTTCCTCCTCCCTGGCCGCCGCCTCCTCCTTAGATCCACCTCTTGCCGTGCCACCTCTCCCCGGAGGGCTGCCGCGCCATGCTCCTCCACACCCCACCTTGGCGCACCACCTCACCTTGCTAGGGTTGCTGCGCCATGGTCCTCTCCTCCTCGTGCTTGGCTAGGCGTAGCCATGCTCGTGGAGATCTACATCATCAACGCCACCACAACCGTCGTGGTGCCGAGATCCATCTAGCCATCTCCACCTTGCTTGCGGGATCAAGAAGGAGGAGATCTACATCGAGCCGTACGTGTGGATACCGCGGAGGTGCTGCCCCTTGTGGCACCTCGTCGAATTGGACTTCGAGGAAATACATCTCCTCGCGACTAGATGAGTCTAGTTGCGGGGATCGACTAGCCAACCCCTGCACCGACAAAACGCGTTTGTTGATCTTCAAGGGTAAGAGATTGGATCTCATCTTCGCTACCTCCATCTAGTAGGTCTAGATCCTTGGGGTTTATTCCGCTTGCCGCGTAGGAAAATTTTTGTTTTCTATGCTGCGACCCCATCAGTGGTATCAGAGCCTAGATCTATTCGTAGATGTTGGTGCGATTAGAACACAAGTGTTGTGGGCGTTGATATTTTATGTTGCTACCTTCTCGCGTGCACTTTGCGTCTTTGCGGTATTGTGAGATGAAGCGGCCCGGACCAACCTTACTCGTCCACGCACGAGAGACCGGTTCCACGATTGACATGCAACTTGTTTTGCATAAGTGGCTGGCGGGTGTCTGTTTCTCTTGCTTTAGTGAAGATGCAATTTTCAATGGAAGGCCTTTCAAAAGGATGAGTAAATAAGCAACTACTATATCACCGTTGTGGTTTTGCGTAGATTAGAACGGTTCTATCTCGTTGACCCAAGCCACGTAAAAAATTGCATAAACAAAGTAGAGGACGTCTAACTTGTTTTTGCAGAGGGGGTCATGTGATGTGGTATGGCCAATATGTGATTTGTGATAATGTATGCAATGATCATGTTTGTAATCTTTCACGACTTGCATGTCGATGAGTACGGCAACCGGCAGGAGCCATATGGTTGTCTTTTATTTTATGTGACCTGCGTGTCATTGAATCACCATGTAATTGCTTTACTTTATTGCTAAGAGTAGCATTAGTTGTAGTTGCAATAGTTGGTGGACAACCATGGTGATGGCGCCACGATGATGGAGATCATGCCGGAGATGGAGATCTTGCCGGTGCTTTGAAGATGGAGATCAAAAAGCATAAGAAGAAAGGCCATATCATATCACAATTATGAATTGCATGTGATGTTAATCCCTTTTTGTGCACCTTATTGTTATGCTTAGATGTGATCGCGACGGTAGCATGATAAGGTGATCTCTCATGTTAATATCAAGATGTGTTCTTCCCTAGTATGCACCGTTGCCAAAGATCTTCGTTTCGAAGCACCACGTGATGATCGGGTGTGATAGATTCAACGTTCACATACAACGGGTGTAAGCCAGATTTACACACGCGAAAATACTACGGTTTCCTTGACGAGCCTAGCATGTACAGACATGGCCTCGGAACACAAGAACCGAAAGGTTAAACACGAGTCATATGGATGATATGATCAACATGGCGATGTTCACCATTGAAGCTACATCATCTCACGTGATGATCGGTTGTGGTGTAGTGGATTTGGATCGTGTGTCACTAAACAACCAGAGAGATGTTGAGTTTAGTGGGAGTTCATTAAGATGAACTAAAATTATCATAAACAAAAGTCCAGATGTCTTTGCAAAAATCCTTGTAGATCATGGTTGACTATGGTAGTCAGTTCATTGCTGAAAAACTGCGTCTCGACGGGTCAAAGTTGTTGAGTAGTACCTGCGTCCTGAAAGAAGTCCTAAACACCCATGCTCAGCTCTACGTGCTAGAAGAACCAATAGGAGATAAACCCAAATATTTCTGCAAGCAATGAAGAGTACATGGAGTGGTTTTGAACCACCTACTTGAAAGTCAAGTGGATGATGTGCACCTTCATGAATTCTTACCTAAGTAGACAATTCAAGAACTTGACTACAATGGAGATTGTTGGTGAACTGAAAAATTGTTTTTCAGCGCAAGTTAGAATTGCAAGGTTCGAATGTCTAAACGGTTTTCTTTCACTCAAGATGGAAGAGAACACTTGCTTGGAACAACACCTGAGGATAATGCATGAGATACATCATCGTCTAGTGCTTGTTTGGAACCACGAGATGAATGACGGTTTTGCGATAGATGGGGTGATACGCTAGCTTCTCCCCAGCTTCAAGAATTGTGTCGGAGACTAGGTCATGGGAAGGGATTTGATCACTTTCTGTGAGTTTGTGTCTCGGCTGCGTCATGTCAAAGTGGAACCCATAGCAAGAGAAGTTGACAATGCAGAAAGTATATATTGATATACAAGTTATAAGTGTTTAAGTCCAAATTGCAATTGTGGCGGTTCCGATAAGTATTTGATACTCATTCTGTTTTATGAAAACAGAACCTGCTGCTTGAGATTTGCATAATGGATATGGGAGGACGTTGCGGAATGGTGGTAGTCAAGGAGTTGATGCTGGCAACGATCTGTCTCTACATTTATCATTTTGGATTAGAGGATTTGAATAAGTGTTGTAATCGAATTAAGTGTGATTTTAATTAGTGTGTCTTGCTTATGTGAGACGGTTATTCATGTTAAAGACAATGGTTGTTCTATTTTCATGAATGATCCTTTTTGGAATCACAAGTTTTGATTATAAGTGTATTATTCTTATTATAATCTAAATGATAAATTGGTTGAACATTTATAAAATAAGAGACATACTAAAATATCCAAAACTTAATAATGACAATTGTTTTAGTCGTGCTGAATATTGAATAAACATTTTGATGTTTTATCAATGCGCCTTATTGTAAGGAGTATGACTAAAATGCCACCCTTTGGAAGAGTGCCATGAGTTGCCGAAAATAAACACAAGTGTTGGTTGTATTTTCAGCAAATGTGAGATGTCATTATTTTGTGCGCTCCATCATAAGTGATATGAGTAAATAGGTGTATTTATTCGAGTTATGATATTTGATGAGATCAAATAAATTTCTGGAGTTTAGGATATTAAGTTAACAAGAAAATTGAGTCTTTATGATTTGATCAAAAGAGACAAGATATTTGAGTTATATGTTAGTATGTTGACTTGTGAGAAGTGTTATCACAAATTACAATGTTTAGAATATTTCAAAGGCGTTTGATATGTCCTAAGATATTGTAATCACACACTATTTGATATTGTGTGGTCTCAAAGAAGGGTTTTATTTCGGGGGTTTAATAATAGCATTTAGATTTATTTGATAAACACTCTGTTTTAAATAAGGGTCTATTTAATGATTTGCATTTCGCATATGAGTTATGTGAAACAGTGGTTTCATTAATTATGAGATAATTAGAAACTATTGCAAATAAAGTTTGTAGTATATTCATATGTGACTATGAATAGAGATTCCACAATGAGAGACTAAAAGGGACAAATCAATTGTTGATTGTGTTAAATGTTTTAGTGGATTTATCGTGAAAAGGTTTCATTGATAAAAGAATTGATGGAATGGAAAAGCTAAAACCTTGCTTGTTTATGTATCAAGTGGCACATATGTAAAGTGCTATGTTGGTTAAAACTTGACACATAAAGGAATTAATGATGGTGATCATTGAATTTCGGTTTAGCTTGTCTAAAGAAAAGTAGGATTCAAGAATATAAAGTTTTGTCAGGTTACAAAATAATATTCATGATTTGCTTGTCATGTTTCAGAAACAAGACATACCTACGAAACTACAAAGAAGAAATAGAAGCCTTAAATACGAAAATGACTAAGAGTCATCATGTGTTAAGTTTAAATCACAAAGTAATTGTTGCTTGATTTTGTGAAAGTGATGTTTCACATATTTATTCCTCAAAAGGTGTTTTGTAGAGAATAAATAAAACTTAAAGCTAGTAGAGTACTAGTGTTCGTATATGAGTTCTCGATTTAAAAGTTAATTAAGAATTTTGGAGGTGTCCAAAGTATCGAGAAAGTGCATAAGAAACTGAGTGTGATCTAATTAAAATATGTGGTGACATATATTAAGTTAGAGCAGAAACTATTTTCCAAGATCAAAATATGTGGTGACATATGTTTGAGTGGGAGCTAGTTAAATCATGGTCAAATATAATGATAACATATTTCTGAGTGGGAGCCAAAGTGGTTTCACAATTTAATATGTGTATGGTGTATATTTGAGTGGAGTTTACAACATCTTGTTTGAGTGAAATGGAGATTTCATAAATGTTGTAAATAAGTCAGGAACCAACGTATAACTTATGAAGTTGGTTTGAAACGTCAAATATCCATGGAGATGGATGTATCTATGGAGGATAGATATGTTTGATAAAGCATTATGTCATGATGTTTAACCTAAGTAAGATTTTGAAGGAGTTCAAAATAAAACAAGAGAAGAAAGGTTCATCTGCTTGTGAGAAATAGGTGAAACATTGAGTTGATAACTCAGTACAAAATGATGGTTGGAGGATATGTTAGAATTCGCTATGAATCGTTCATAGGACTAAACATATAAGAACCATGTGTTTGTATTTGACGATATGTGACCCAAGTTCTTGGTTAGAAGAACATGTTAAATGAGGAGTCATTTTTCTATGGAGTTGAGATAATTGAATCTAGAGATTGGTAGACTTGGTTGAAGTCATAAAACCAAACTAGATTGGGGATCTCATGATAGCAGAAGCGCAACGAAAGCATGATCGGAAATATCGAAGTGACATGATTGCACTGTCGATTTGTGAGTCTACAACATATAGGAGTATATGATTAATTCAAGGATTAAAAGATATAATATTATGGTTTGAGAAATTTTGTTTCAAGACTGAGTGAGTTCCGGGTGCACATGCTATGTGAAAGTTCTCTTGACTGATCATACGTCATGTAGGCATAATGGGAAACGAAAATCTCACTCTCTAACCAAATATATTATATTCATCATATGATGATGTGAGTTTATCATGTGATGATATGAGGTTTATCATGTGATGATAAATAATGTCAAATTAGGTGATATTGACGTTTTGCAAAGAACATAAAGAACTGTATAGTACAGAACACGGACAGAACCTCTTCCACGAGCAAACATGATCAGCACTGAGACTCCATGAGTGTTAGACACCATGAGTGTTGGATCGAGAAAATGTAAACTAGATTATTGACTCTAGTGCAAGTGGGAGACTGTTGGGAATATGCCCTAGAGGCAATAATAAAATGGTTTATTAGCATATTCATGTTTATGATAATAGTTTATTCTCCATGCTATAATTGTATTAATTGGAAACATAATACATGTGTGGAATGTAAACAACAGGTGTCCCTAGTAAGCCTCTACCGGACTAGTTCGTTAGTCAAGAGATGGTTAGAGTTTCCTAACCATGGACTTGTTATAGTCACTTGATAACGGAGTCATATCATTAGGAGTAATGATGTGATGGACAAGACCCGATAATAAAGAGTTGCAATTGATCGTGTCACAACAGTTTTATTGCCAACACTTTTAGTATGCCAAGTATAGTTTCCTTAGACCATGAGATTATGTCACTCCCGTTTACCGGAGGAGTACTTTGTGGACATCAAACGTCACTTCGTAACTGGGTGATTATAAAGGTGGCTTTCAGGTATCTCCGATGGTATTTGTTGGGTGACATGAATCAAGACTGGGATTTGTCCTTCCTTGTGACGGAAAAGATATCTCTGGGCCCTCTCGGTAATATAGCATCAGAAAGGTTGCAACCATGTGATTAAGTGTTAATCACGGAGATCCTATATTATGGACGAGTAAAGAGAATTTGCCAGGTAACGAGATAGAACTAGATATGGAGATATCGACGATCAAATCTCGGGCAAATTAAATATCGGTGAGACAAAGGGAATCGTATATGAGATTAAGAATCTCCGGCATCGTGGTTCAATCGATAAGGAACTTCGTTGAATATGTGGGAGTCAATATGGGCATCCCGGTCCCGCTATTGATTATTGATTTGATCATGTCTGCATGTTCTCGAACCCGTAGGGTCACACACTTAAAGCTTCGATGTAGCTAGGGCTTGAGATTTTTGATGGTATGAACGAATGGTGATTCGGAGTCTCGGATGGGATCCTAGACATCACGAGGAGATCCGGAAGAGTCCGGAGAATAAGATTCATATAAGGAAAGTGGTTTCCGGAGGTATCGGAAAAGTTCCGAAATATTCCGGTAGGGTACCGGAAAGTTCTAGAAGGTTCCGGAAAGGTTCCGGAGGGCCCCACCTTGGGGGCCACGAACCTAGGAGGGCTCACATGGACCAAGGGGGCGTGGTGCAGCCCACATGGGCTGGCCGCACCAGCCCTCCAAGGCCCATGCGGCAAAGGCAAAGGTGGGGGCAGCCCTAACCCTAATTTAGGCGCCTTGGGGGGCAAGTTCCCTCCCTTGGCCGGCCCTAGATGGGATTGGGGCGCCCCCCACAGCCCCCTCACGCCTATATAAGGAGGAGGGGAGGGCTGGGGCGCAGCCCCTTGAACCCTAGAGGTTTTCCTCCTCCCTGGCCGCCGCCTCCTCCTTAGATCCACCTCTTGCCGTGCCACCTCTCCCCGGAGGGCTGCCGCGCCATGCTCCTCCACACCCCACCTTGGCGCACCACCTCACCTTGCTAGGGTTGCTGCGCCATGGTCCTCTCCTCCTCGTGCTTGGCTAGGCGTAGCCATGCTCGTGGAGATCTACATCATCAACGCCACCACAACCGTCGTGGTGCCGAGATCCATCTAGCCATCTCCACCTTGCTTGCGGGATCAAGAAGGAGGAGATCTACATCGAGCCGTACGTGTGGATACCGCGGAGGTGCTGCCCCTTGTGGCACCTCGTCGAATTGGACTTCGAGGAAATACATCTCCTCGCGACTAGATGAGTCTAGTTGCGGGGATCGACTAGCCAACCCCTGCACCGACAAAACACGTTTGTTGATCTTCAAGGGTAAGAGATTGGATCTCATCTTCGCTACCTCCATCTAGTAGGTCTAGATCCTTGGGGTTTATTCCGCTTGCTGCGTAGGAAAATTTTTGTTTTCTATGCTGCGACCCCATCATGTGCGCCACCGGGTCATAGACTCGGTAGGCTTTGCTGGCGTCCTCATAGCCCAAGAACACCATCTGCGTTGCTCTGTCAGAGAGCTTGGTGACGCTCGGACCCACCTTCTTGACAAAAGCCGTGCACCCGAACTTGCGCAGGTGTCGGGACCCCGGACTAGCTATCTGAAATACCCAGTTATGTATAACACAACGATCACATGATCAGTCTGTCGTTGCACATAACTCGAACTGAATACCAAAGTTTACATCTCCATTACAGTACCGAATTCAAAGTCTTACAATAAATTAGGTCACATGGACCAAGTCTTACATAGGGGCCTTCATGGGCAAAATAAACTTCATTCAGCGGAAAGCAACCAGCAGCGTCGGCCTATCAAGCAAGACTTTAACCCTACAGGCAGTCGACTTATGAAGATCCTTAGTTCGTGTCACCAACGTCATAGTCCCCCTCATCATATTGCTCCCCGAAATCTGACCAAGTTGATAGCCAGGGACAAAGCCTTATGAGTACATTTGATGCACTCGCAAGCCACCCCGAGAGGGATGGAAGAAGTATACATGCATATTTATTTTGGTGGAGGCTCTAGGTTTTGCTTTGTTTAATAAAACTTTGTTTTTGAAATGATATCTCTATATCTTTGTTGAAAATATAAGAAAGAGATTTAATTTTCTTCTCAAAAGCAAAATATGTTTTTCCTCAAAAACTCTTTGTGTGGACCATAGCCCGTCATGGTCCAGCCTTTTCCGACAACCGCATACCGGCCCGTTGGTACGGTTGCACCAAAACTTCTCCGTTTTCTTTCAAAACTTTGCATATAGGTCATAGGACGGCCTTTCAACTATCCATAACCGAGGACTCAGCTATTCGAATAGTTTTACACTCTGTAGAGGTTGTACAATTTACCCACACCATCCAGTCAACTCACCGTGTCTGCCACGTCCCGCCATACAAGGTGTATGCGAAGATGAGTAACCGACCATAGCCTTTCGCTTGCTCATCCTAGTATAGGACCCTGACCTTATGAACATTCCACTCACACTCAGTCCGGTCTCCCGTCGAAGCCCTAGGTGTGAGGACTCATAGTTTTTCCTGGCGGTGCATACGACATTCCTTCTATCCCCCACTATGTTGGAGGACCCGGGTCAGGGGAGGTCACCGAACCAACCCCTCATGAAACGGAGCATCTCCGCTATTGAGGCATCCCATACTAAGACAAACAAGCTAATCGACTAAGCCCCGTCCCATATGGGGGTGATGTGGTCGCACAGGGTATGGTTGGTCGATGTAAGTACTAAGACACAATGTGCTTAGCAAAAACAATCTCCATACTCCATTTTCTTATCAAGATATTTTTAGCAACATCTTGGGTCAAACACATGGTTGCCCAAGGTTTTTCATAATCGAGTTTTTAAGTAAAACTTTGTTTTGCCCAACCTAGAGTTCATAAACAACTAAGCTAAGCATATCTACATAGGGTGTCAAAACCTTTATGTATAATTTGGAAGAAACATTACTTTTTAAAAGGGGTTTTAGTGACACACACCACTTAAAACATTTCATGCATTTAACATAGCTAAAACATGCATACTAAAAATAATAGGACCGCGTGGCATGATCAAAGAGATGGCTTGCCTTGGTCAGCAAAGGTTCCCTGGTCTTGTTCTTCTTGCTCAAAGTATCCCCCTTCCTCGCTAGCACCGGCACTGTTCTCGTCTAATCGTCGTAAACAAGCAAATACAAACAATCACGCCACTACTCATCCAATCATCACACAAATGTAAACTAAAATTCTACAGGAAGCTAATGTCCTACTGAAGTCAAAACATTTGCATTTGGTATATTTTGACTTACACTTATTTTATTATAATTATTAATAGGTAGAAATTAGCTAGAACACAAGTTATGTCATGATTAATTTTCTGTTAGTCATAAAAATCTGCCCTTTTAGGGGTAGCTAGTACTAGTTAATTGTGAACTAGCAAAATTGGATTTGGTCCATTTGAGTTAATAGATTGACAGAAACAATTCATTTAGTACAGAAGGGGATTATCTCAAGTTTTAAGGTTAAACTATGTTCTGCTCAACAGAAAATTATGACAAATTAGGGGTAACTAGATATTCATATTACAGACATATCAAAATTGGTCTCAAGTCATTTGAACACTTAGAGCATCAGAAACAAACAAGTTTAGATATAAAACCTTCTGTTGTAATTATTTTACCAACTACTGGTTATTTACGTAATTGACATGGGGCCAGTTTAGGGTGATAGATAATTTCAATACCTAACAGTAGGAGCAGGTTTCATAATTGAGAGACAATTTGCTACCCGCATGGGTAGCTACATACCCATGCGTTATACGGAGATGCAAGCCGTATGTATCCGTTTTAGCTTGTTTTCCTAGTAAAACACGGATATTTGGTGTACAAAACTGGTTTCGGAATTTTCAAAAAAAATATTTTTTGGTCGTCATTTTTAGCTTTTTTTCATAGTTCACTTTTTTGTTGACTTTTCGGTCAAACTTTACTAAAAAAATCACAGCGGATGGAAAAAAATCGAAAAAAATTCAAAATACTTTTTAATAATTCTATCAACTCTACTAGAGACATCCCCTTTGTCTACTTGAGTAACCTCATTTTACCGTTGCATATACGTCTCCGTCAAACTTAGGGTGTGTAGATACCCATGGGGGTAGCAAGTCTTTTCCGTTCATAATTTTTGGATCTTTATAACTCAAGATATTTAATTTTTTTAACTAGGGTCCAGGGTTAACTATTTCAGGTAAATGGGAAAAGACTAAAAGTCACTAGGCGGGTTTGCTAACGGGCCGGCCCACGGGAATACTTTCCCGTGCCCGGAAAAGTCGAAAATCCTAACGGGCGGGGCCCCATCGTCAGCGGCTATTTAACACCGAAGGGGTACGCGGCCGTCCGATCAGAAATGGGCGGCCTAGATTAGACCTAATCTGACAGGCACGCTGCCGTTGGATCTAAATCCAACGGACTATGTAAACCACATCGACGATGACCTAAAACCGGCGGTGGCCGAGTGCTAGACGATGGAGGCGGGCTCGGGGAGGCTCACCTAGCGTTCCCGAGGACGGTGGAGTTGGCGCGGATGACGGCGGAGGCTCGAGGGGGTCAGCTGGCGGAGTGGTGTGGCTCGGGGACTTCCAGGTTGTCGGCGGCGGGCAGCTCGTCGGTCTCGGACGGGAGGACCTCACCGGCGAGCTCCTGGTCGAACCTGAGACAAGAAAAGGGGGTGCGGGTGAGCGGTTGGTCGCGGTGGAAAGGAAACACAGAGAGAGAGAGAGATAGCATGGCCGCTCTAGCCGTGGGCACCTCGTCGCTGGCCAAGCACGGACGACCATGGGCGGCTCGGGATCCTCGACAGGGACGCAGCAGTGGTGCTCCCGCCCATCTGGCGGGGTGCAGGAGGTGGGTGGTGAGCTAGGGAGAGGTGATGGAGTGGTGTGGGGAGGAAGTGAAGCTCGGGGTGTGATACGTCTCCGACGTATCTATAATTTTTGATGTTCCATGCTTGATTATATATCAGTGCCACATGGTTTCACAATGTTTTTATATCATTTTGGCATAATTTATGGAACTAACCTATTAACAAGATGCCTAGTGCCAGTTCCAGTTTTCTGTTGTCTTTTTGTTTCAGAAAAGTTGTTCTGAGAAGTTTCTCGGATTGCTCTCAAATTTTACGGGAATTATTTCCAATATGAAATGAAGACGGAGCCCGAAGGACAGCTGGAGGGGAGGCACAGGGGATCCAGGAGCCACCTGGCCGCGGCCCCCCTTGGCCGTGCGTGGGGCCCACATGGGCCCCTGTCCATCGCCTCGTGTCGCCTCTTCGCCTATAAGTTCCCCTCTGACATAAAAACAGAGGAGAACTGATCACAATTTCCAGAATACATCCGAGGCTGCCACCATCTCAAACCCTAGTTCGGGAGGGTTCAGAAGCTCTTCCCGGCACCCTGCGGAGAGGGGAATCGACGCCGGAGGCATCTACATGGCCATGCCTGCCTCCGGAGTGATGCGTGAGTAGTCCACCATAGGACTACTAGTCCATAGTAGTAGCTAGATGGTTGTCTCTCCTCCTTGTACTCCATTGCTTAGATCTTGTGAGCTGCCTATCATGATCAAGATCATCTATTTGTAATTGCTACATGATTATGTTTGTATGGATCCGATGAATTGTGGAAGTCATTACTTTTGTTTAGTTATGTGTTTCATCTATGATCTTGCATGCTCTCCGATGCTAGTGGTTGCTTTGGCCGAGTAATTGTTAGTGTTGTATGAGGGAGTATTTATGCTAGATAGTGGGTTCATGCCTCTCTTTGTCTGAGTTCGGTGACAGGAACGGTCAAGGCTAGAGATGTGATGTTGCCACTAGGGAGAAAACAACGGTGTGATTTCTTCGTGTTATCTACATTGCTTACATTATGCACTTTGCTTATTGCAATGATCTGTTGCTTGCAACTTAATACTTTCGGGTGACATGCTGGATAGCGATCCCAGAGTGGATTATTAGTCATAGATGCAGTTGGATGACGGTCTATGTATTTTGACGTAATGCCCATATTAGATGATGCGGTGAACTCTATTGTTTTATGATAGCCTTGTTGTGCGCCTACAATTCTGTCAATTGCCATGCTGTAATTTGTTTACCCATCATGTATATCTTTTGGAGAGACACCTCTAGTGAACTGTGGATCCCGGTCCTATTTTCCTACATTGCTTACAACCGTTTTCATAATTTTTCATCATCATTTGCTCGCTGGTCATATTTCATCACCATCATATTTTACATCCACACATTTAATTCCTTGTGTTTGGCAAGCCGGAGAGATTGACAACCTCTCTATTTTGTTGGGGCAAAGTAGTTTGTTTGTGATTGTGTGCAGGTCCGCGTTAATCTACAAGCGCCAGAGTGGATTGACACCTTGCTAAGCCTTCTCCAAGTCCTACTAGATTCGATAACCTTGGTTTTGTAATCAAGGGAAAACTTTTTCTGTGCTGCATCATACCTTCCTCTTGGGGTCTCCCAACAACACACCATCAGGGTGCCTTTTTATAGTCCGGGGGTGGCACACGGTAGACAGGGTGCATGGGGAGTGAGAGAATGAGCAATGGCTCGCCATTGGCGGGTGGGGCGGTGCGGAAATGGCTCTCTAGTGTGTTCGAGGGTTTTAGGGTGCGAGGCGAGCGCGGGAGGGTCGAGTTGGAGCTCTGAGTAGTGCGGGTTCGCTTTTGCAGTGAATATGTTCAACCGATGGTGCGTGTACTGGTGGGGCGCGGCGATGGCGGCGTGGAGGTGGTGTCGACCACGTCATCAAGCCGAGTGCGTCTGCAGAGGCGTGCGTGCTGGGGTGCTACTCTTGGTCGGGAACGTGACGGTGGCCACGGCGAGCAGGGACAAGGCGAGCACGATTTCGTCATTAAGAGGGCATCTTTCGCACAACTGGGTAGTCTGCGGCAGAGAGGAGGGACAGGGAAGCTTGATGGCGTGGCCTCGGGAACTCGTGTGCTTGCTTGCGCCTGCGGCCGAGCTGGGTGACCGGGCTGATGTGAGGGAGAAGAAAAGGAGAGGGAGAGGTGTGCTCTGTGAGCCACTGGTTCGTCGGGACGCGGTACTGTGCCAGGGCGGCGGCAGACACCCTTTGGGGGTGAGGGAGTGAGAGGGTGAGAGAGTAGAGATGGGGGTGAGCTAGGGCTCGGATAAAAGAGAGATATGGCTGGATTCGGGATCCTCTGAAGTATTAAGGAGGGTAGGAGGTAGTTGGGCAGTGAGGAGTGAGGTTATTACAAAGTTTTTACCATTTTACCATTGGTTTTGAATCAGTTTCGAAAAGAGTGGTTTTGGTGCCCATGAGGTGTTTGACAGATTGCCTGTTTGAAAATTTCAATTTGTTTTTTGTGGGTTGAGTTCATATTCAGTTAGAGAAGGGTGTTGGAAGGTTCTCCTAATTTTCCTAGATTTTTTATGTTTAAAAATATAGGGTTCCTTTTATTTCAAAGATTAAAGAGAGGGAAAGAATTTAATATCTTCAAATAATCTTAACTTGGAAAATAATTTCAGAGAAAAGGTGACAAGACAGGAGATGATATTTCCATTTATCTCCTTAGTGTAGTTTTCATAGAATAAGTCCTTTTGGTAAAAAGAATTTGTAAGCAGTAGGGGAGATATAGCGAATAAGGACTACTTTCTTAATTTTCATTTTATAAAACTAGGTTTTGGGAGAAATAAGGATGTGATTTTATTTCAGGTCACATTCCAATTATTCATATTGGTTGGATTAATATGATGTCTTAGTTTTCAGGTGTTGGATTAACTATTCAATCGAGCAAACATATAAACAAGAAAACAATCATCACATGAAATAATGAAAAGTTTTTGTTGGTTCCAAATTTTGACTCCTCCATAACTAGGGTTTCACTTGATACAAAATATTGGGATGTGACAAACCTTCCCCCCTTAAAATAAATCTCGTCCTCGAGATTTGCTAGACTTAGGAACTAAACAGGTATGGAAACTCGTTTCTAAGATAGTCTTCACGCTCCCAAGTTGCTTCCTCTTCGGAGTGGTTGCTCCACTGAACCTTCTAGAACTTGATCTTGCGCCTCCGGGTAAGACGAACGTCTTCATCGAGAATCTTGAGAAGCCTCTCACAATAAGTCAAGTCATGGTTTAGGTCGATGGAGAGGTGATCGATGTTTTGGAAAACGTCCAGCTTATCAGGGACTTCAAGGCACTTCCGGAGTTGAGAGATATGGAAAACATCGTGCACTTCCGACAATTCTGGGGGTAACTCCAGTTGATAAGCTACTTCCCCTCGACGGGCGATGATCTTGAACGGTCCAATATATCTTGGTACCAATTTTCCCTTGACATGGAAACGTTGCATCCCTTTGAGCGGAGTTACTCGGAGATAAACAAAATCTCCGACCTTGAAGGCAACGTCGCGGCGCTTGGGGTCGGCGTAGCTCTTCTGACGGGATTGGGCGGTTTTGAGACGTTCGCGGATAAGTTGGACTTGTTCCTCAGCCTCACGAAGGGTATCGGGTCCGAACAATTTGCCTTCTCCGGTTTCGGACCAGTTCAAGGGAGTACGACATCTCTTGCCGTAAAGGGCTTCAAAAGGTGCCATTTGGAGACTGGACTGATGGTTGTTGTTGTAGGAGAATTCTGCAAATGGGAGACAGTCTTCCCACTTGGACCCATAGGATAGGACACATGCGCAAAGCATGTCCTCCAAAATATGATTTACGCGTTCAGTTTGTCCTCCGGTCTGGGGGTGATAAGCTATGCTAAAGGCTAGGTTGGTTCCCATGGCTTCCAGAAACGGGAGATGAACTGAGAACCTCGGTCGGACACCATCCTTTTGGGCACTCTGTGCAAGCTTACAATCCTGGAGATGTAAAGGCCGGCTAACTACTTTACGGTGTACGTGGTCTTGACGAGAATGAAGTGTGCAACCTTAGTCAAACGATCGACAACGACCCAGATGGAATCGTGGCCTCGGCTAGACCTTGGAAGTCCGGTGATAAAACATTTCCACTCGGGAACTTTCAAGGGTTGAAGTAATCCCACGGGTTGTTGGTGCTCGGCTTTAACTCGCTGACTGTAATGCCCCGACCCCGGAATTATACAGAGAGGCTATGAATCCGACACAACCATCAATGTATAAGACAAAGATCGAGACTTGTGGAACAGAACTAGCACAAAGCATGACTCTACGACACAAAAGTATAGCAACTCATATAACGAGAAGAATACAAATATCACAAGCAAAAGGATCACAGATCCAACAATTCAACAAGCGGAAACGGGTAGTGTTGTCTAACAACAAGAAGCAAATATATGGCCTAAGAGGCCTACAATAAACATCACCCAAGCCAGCTTGTTCCACGGTCCCAAGCTGCCACCTGGGAACCCCAGACTAGTAGTCGACGTCAACGAAGAACCCACCTAGTTGCTCGGTGTCGTCCTCCTCTGAAACACAAAATCATAGAGGCAGCAAAGAGAGACTGAGTACGATGTACTCGCAAGTTTAGTAGGGCGATATAGACCCAATGACTGACGGAGGCTCTAAAGCTGTTTATGTATCTCTTTTGCATAAAGCTAATTTTAATAAACCGAAATATAACATGACACATGGCATTCGTCTACTCAGAATATTTTTATAAAGGGGGTAAGAGAGTAACATTTCCATCTTCGGTTCTCGGCGAACCTACTTGCAACCATCACCACTCATCTCACACAAAGGCACTCCCTCGACTCCCCTCGAGGAAATGAACCTTTATCTCAAGTTGATTATGCAACCTTTAGCTGCCATATCAATTAGGTTAAAAGTTATCTATGGTCTCGTATATCCGTTCCCAAGTCGTCCATAACCGCGGACACGGCTTTTCGAAAAGATTTAACCCTGCAGGGGTGTACTATTTGAAGTCGCCAGGTTCCGAGGGAATCCCAGCTCCTTATCCATTGGTACCGTCCGGCTCACCTAGTTGGCCCTCTTCCGGGGAAGGCCGGCAAGCGGGCGCGGTTAGACCTTTACATTGCATGAGGCTTACTCAAGGACCATCCGTGTGCGGAAGGACAGGTTAAGCGCTCCCAGCGCCCTGCCCCGCGGCCACATCCTAAACACCACCATCCTCGTTCCTTTTTCCACCCACACAACTCACGCGCAAAAGGAAAGCTCGAACTAGAGGACCCTTGACAAGCCCCTCACAAATTATTCGGTCGGTAAGGCGCCCATACACCCACCAATGGCAGCACGCTCGATCTTGGTTCTAGAGACAAGAACTCACACCTAGGGGCTAGAGTGAGGCAAAACACCATCCCCGATGGCAACTCACCCGAACCGTCTTAGCATTTTAATTAAGCATCACCATCATCCACCGTGCCCGAATCATTCCATCAACTTAAACAATTATGGAATTAATAACGGACATAAAGCATTTATATAAGCATTGCTAAGCATAGCTAAGCATATGAATACAACAATTATATCTTGCTAAACAGGCCAACACATCATCTCTAGAGTTCATAGGTAGGGATACATGTGAATGGCTCGGGGAAGAACATGCATTCATGGGATACTATAATATTTTGACCAAAAGATACATTTGAATCGCATGCAATATTATGGTGGATAAAATAAGTTTATAAACATAGGATGCTAGATGCCAAGAAGGTTAGGTTATCTCTTGCCTTGCTGCCCGGGCGCGTAGTATTGATCGTCGGGGTAGTTATCGGTAACCTCGACTCCGGAATCTATCGATACCCAAAAGAAAATACAAAGCACACATAAATCACACGAACTCAAAATGCAATGCTCAATCACATGATGACATGTCCAATTGATGCAACCATATTATTATATAAATTAAAAGCAAATTTAAATGAGGGGCCAAATAATTAGTGCAATTATTTGGAACCAACCCCATATTTATCTTAGTGACCACATTCTTCATAAATTATCAAATTATTATGGAAGTGGCTCAAATATGCATGAACATGACATGAATGGATAGGTTTCGTTCTTCCGATCATTTCGGTAATTTATTTGTAAAAATCGGAGCACCGATGAATAAATGACAAAATAGTTAAATAAATGAATTTACTTCATTTAATCAAAATATGAATAACATCAAATAAAAGTTTGTGATCATGATGTGATAAGTGTATGGTTTGATAGCATTTTACATGTTGATCACTTTGATATTTAATTCATAATTTTTGGACAAATATTTAATAAGTTATGAATTTTCCTAATTTGGGATTATTTAATAACCCAGTTTAGGAATTCTTAAAACAAACCGCAAAATATGGATTCAAAAATAAAGTCACAATGATCTCACATGGTAGGGTTTGTTTTCCTGATCAAAATGGTATTTTACTTGTTGAAATTGGACTAGTATTTGAAAGGTTATCAAATAATTGAATTTACACAAATTCTGTGTTTACTGTTCCAGGCCGGCCCGTAAGTCGGCCCAGGCCGGATGGTAGGCCGGGCCAGTGCCAGAGACGGCCGGCCTCAGAGCCGGCCCAGTCCGGGTGCCAGGCCGGGACCAAGCCCGAGAGAGCCGGCCTCACGGCCGGCCCAGACCGGGGTGAAGGCCGGGGGTGCTGTGGTGCGTGCTGTTAACTGAAAATGGAACGACAGATGCAGAGTTTCAGTTTCAGAGCAAGGCGACGAGATGATCTGCAACGTTCGCTGCCGCTGCTGATCCTCACGGGCGTGAGAAGAGGGAAGCTGGGGTTGCGGAGGCATGCTGGTGTGTGTAGGGGATGCAGAGTGCTGGGCGTCAGAGGGCCGGAAGCAGCACGACATGGACGCGCTCGTCCATGGCCGAGGGTGACCGACGGGGTCGCGCGACGACGAGGGCACCCAGAGTACGAGCAAGAGAAAGGAGTGGTCCAGGCGGGAGGAGGGCTCACCGAGAGGCAGCAGCTGCAGACGCTCAAGCGTGGGGATGATTGGCGGCGGCGAATTTCGGCCTCGGAGCTCCGTCGGTGTCGGAGGGGACGAGGAAGAACACGTCGCGTTGGGGAAGCCCCGGCTCGATTCCATTGCCAGAAAGGAGGAGGCAGCGCGTCGGTGACAACTGCGCGCTCGACGGGGCTCGAGGAGGCCACAGGTGGTGACGGGCGCGACGGCGGCGTCCGCGGCGTTCGGGGCGTCCTCGCCGTTCTCCGGCTTCAGAGCTTCCCAGCACGGGCGCCTTGCACCGGGAGGGAGAGGGAGACGAGGGGAACCCATGGGACACCTCAGGCGAGCTTAGCACGAAGTAGAACGTCGGCGATTCGAGGGGCAGCGGCGGACGAGCGGCTTCCACGATCTAGGGTTTCCACGTGCGGGGAAAGGAGAGAGAGAGGGGAGGGGAGGCACAGAGGAGAGGCAGGGCGTCGGGGCCTCTTGAGTCTTGCCCACGCGGGAGTAGGTGGGCGACGGCATGGCCCGGAGCGGCATGGCGCCAGCGCCCTTGGTCGCCACAGTGAGGAGGTGAGAGGGAGGGCTGACAGGAGGGTCCCAGCGTCAGCGTTTTAACCTTTTCCATTTTTCTTTTTTTGGGTTTTAAAACAGCAGATTAAGACTATTTGAGCTGCTTAACACTTTCAGAAATCTAGAAAATCAGGTGGCTTCCTATGTTCTGAGGACCTTCCTCAAAAATTGTTGTCCCAGAATAAAAATATTTGCACCACTTTTGTTCTTGGAGTTTAAATAGGGCAATTTTGATAATTTCCAAAATAGAGCTATTTTGGGACATTTAAACATTTCAGTAAAATATGAAAATATTTAGGGAGGCTCATATTATAATAATGAAGCACCCCATATTTTTATTTGGAAAATTCGGGAAGTTTAACTTGGTTCCAAAATAGAAATTGAAGTAAGCCAATTTAAGTCCTCATATTCATTTCTCATTTGACAAAACTTGGAAATTGAGAATTGGGGATAAGAAGCAAATTGAGAACTTCCTAAACAATTTGGAAGTTCAAGAATAAAGTATTTGGCCAACTTGAGCTTTGCATTTGGTTTGGCCATTTTGGCAAATGCATTTAGTTTGGAACTTGTGAGGAAGGGTTTTGCTTCCTTTGTTTTCATTTTTAGGTGTTGCTTTATTTCCATATTAGCAATTTTAAATATGTATGCCATGATGCAATGCAACACAAAAAGCGAAAATTTGGCCCGTATTTTAGGGTACTAAATCTGGGCTGTTACAATTCTACCCCCCTTACAGGAATCTCGTCCCGAGATTCTAGAGTAGAAGTAGGGATGAGGGAACATGACAACACCCATCTTCCTCATTGCAGAGATTTGGCTAACTAACATGACATGCCCAAAGGCGGAAAGAACAGGAGAATGCTTAAGGTGGTAGGCAAAATGACTCTTGCCCAAACCCATAGGCTATTGAGAGAACAAGGAACGACTTGACCAAACAAAGGTCGAGCCGAGGGTAGGACAACCGATCACTTTGTTCAGGATATTGGTCCAAGATTAAGACATTACCTCGAATCTCCAAGAGGTGTAGATCATAGAGAGTTGGAGCTCTGAGAGGAGAAAAGACACCGTTTGTACTTTACGATCTCGACCTAGGAAGGATAGATATGGCATTGGCCCACATTTTAGACGGAGAGGTAAAACCTCATAACGAGATATTGCCACGAGATAGATGGAGTAGGAGGATTGACCGATAGATATTTGCACTCCGTAGCGAGGTTCTCCTTGAGATTCTATATATCACACTCCGTCTTCAGAAATAGCCTTCATTACATACTCAAGCAAAAGTCGTACTTGAGATAGAGAAAAGACCATACGGAAAACTACCAGGGTAATTTACACATTACCCTCAGGGATAGTGGTTGAGGTTAAAGATTTGAGAGATCTCGTCAATAGGCCTTCCGGTGAGGTGAATGAGCCACAACATCGGACTCATTGGTGTACTAAAAGGTCTAGGTCACGCTCTTAATAAACTCCAAGCATCACTTTTGCTTGAGATTTAGATTTGGTTGGGCGCGCGGATACTACATGCTCGACAAGTCTCAGGGAGGGGTTTGGCTAAAGTTAGCCGATAGATATGATAACTAGATTCCGAAGACAATGACTATAGTGCCAAGCTCCAAAGCACGAGGTAGATTTGGGTTTCCATTGGTTCATGATTGGGAAACACCGGTAAGCTGATGAGACTTGGCAGCACAGACAACTCAGCTCAAGGACAGGATTACTAGTCAGGCTAAGAGTGCCACCAAGGTCCTTGGTTCTCAAAGCAATATCAATTGCTAAGAATATCCGATTACCACAACGATATTCATCCTCAATACTCTCGAGCCCGGAAAACTCGGAGGTAGATGGATAAGGAAGGGTAAAGCATCACTTCATCAAGTACGTCATGAGACTAAGCACGACCTCTCGATATCACAGAGTGTGACACTCCAAGGTGGGACGGAACAGAAGCTAGACAAGCTCTTACTCCGCGAATCACAAAACTTTGACCTAGTCCGAGACATGGACGAGGCACCGGAGTTTGTTTCTCCTGACATCCCGAAATGGAATGCCTTGACGAAGAAAAAGAAAAAGAAAAGCATGCATCCGAACACCCCAAAGCATGATACACTTGATTGTCCGCATGTAGATAGAGGACTGATAACAGATTTGGATTAAGGAACGGGCTAACAACAATTTAGGATATTGCAGATACCCGGGTTAGCACTCTTCCGACAACTAGTGCCGAAAGGGTTTCAGGAACGGTCGCTATCGGAGGGAAACACAATTATTGATGGAAAAACTCGTAAGAGCAATCCCGTCATGTTCCAGATGGTTCCATGACAGAGGGCCTAACTAAAGTTAGTGACGAGGAAGGGCATTGTCGAGGAGGCCAATTACGGCTGCAACCTCGAGTTTGAAGACTAACTTCAGATTTTTGCCAACCTGATGTAGGGTTTAACCATTAGCACCAGGATTCAACGGAAAAGATCTTGGGTTAAAGATCAGCTTCATGCACTGGGACCCACAATAGTATAATACTCACAAGGGTGACAGCCCTCGTGAATAATTACACCGGAGCCCTAGCACAATCCGGGACCTTCGGTTCAAGATCTTGGGCTAAAGCAAAGGAATATCTTGACGAACCATCATACTTCCTTTCTCCATTGTTTTAGATTGGCAGAGGAGTAAGGATAACTAGTAACTAAAGGTAGGAACCCAAACCCCGAGATTCCTAAAGATTTAGTATTTGCCGACAATCAGAAGAACCGTTAAAATCAAATAGAGGTAAGACAACACCGAG
This sequence comes from Puccinellia tenuiflora, assembly GCA_012064385.1. NCBI lineage: Eukaryota > Viridiplantae > Streptophyta > Magnoliopsida > Poales > Poaceae > Puccinellia > Puccinellia tenuiflora. The sequence continues at coordinate 360,744 of QRDG01000564.1, read as the reverse complement.
ATCAGAGTGAATTGGATAAGGAGTAAAAAGAATCCTAGGAGGGTTTTCACAACTCATTTTTAGGTTAAAAATAATTTTCACGAACTAGACTCGACATCGACCAGAAGAAAGGGTTTCCTACAGGCAGTCCTGCTCTGATACCAAGTTGTAACGCCCCGACCCCGGAATTATACAGAGAGGCTATGAATCCGACACAACCATCAATGTATAAGACAAAGATCGAGACTTGTGGAACAGAACTGGCACAAAGCATGACTCTACGACACAAAAGTATAGCAACTCATATAACGAGAAGAATACAAATATCACAAGCAAAAGGATCACAGATCCAACAATTCAACAAGCGGAAACGGGTAGTGTTGTCTAACAACAAGAAGCAAATATATGGCCTAAGAGGCCTACAATAAACATCACCCAAGCCAGCTTGTTCCACGGTCCCAAGCTGCCACCTGGGAACCCCAGACTAGTAGTCGACGTCAACGAAGAACCCACCTAGTTGCTCGGTGTCGTCCTCCTCTGAAACACAAAATCATAGAGGCAGCAAAGAGAGACTGAGTACGATGTACTCGCAAGTTTAGTAGGGCGATATAGACCCAATGACTGACGGAGGCTCTAAAGCTGTTTATGTATCTCTTTTGCATAAAGCTAATTTTAATAAACCGAAATATAACATGACACATGGCATTCGTCTACTCAGAATATTTTTATAAAGGGGGTAAGAGAGTAACATTTCCATCTTCGGTTCTCGGCGAACCTACTTGCAACCATCACCACTCATCTCACACAAAGGCACTCCCTCGACTCCCCTCGAGGAAATGAACCTTTATCTCAAGTTGATTATGCAACCTTTAGCTGCCATATCAATTAGGTTAAAAGTTATCTATGGTCTCGTATATCCGTTCCCAAGTCGTCCATAACCGCGGACACGGCTTTTCGAAAAGATTTAACCCTGCAGGGGTGTACTATTTGAAGTCGCCAGGTTCCGAGGGAATCCCAGCTCCTTATCCATTGGTACCGTCCGGCTCACCTAGTTGGCCCTCTTCCGGGGAAGGCCGGCAAGCGGGCGCGGTTAGACCTTTACATTGCATGAGGCTTACTCAAGGACCATCCGTGTGCGGAAGGACAGGTTAAGCGCTCCCAGCGCCCTGCCCCGCGGCCACATCCTAAACACCACCATCCTCGTTCCTTTTTCCACCCACACAACTCACGCGCAAAAGGAAAGCTCGAACTAGAGGACCCTTGACAAGCCCCTCACAAATTATTCGGTCGGTAAGGCGCCCATACACCCACCAATGGCAGCACGCTCGATCTTGGTTCTAGAGACAAGAACTCACACCTAGGGGCTAGAGTGAGGCAAAACACCATCCCCGATGGCAACTCACCCGAACCGTCTTAGCATTTTAATTAAGCATCACCATCATCCACCGTGCCCGAATCATTCCATCAACTTAAACAATTATGGAATTAATAACGGACATAAAGCATTTATATAAGCATTGCTAAGCATAGCTAAGCATATGAATACAACAATTATATCTTGCTAAACAGGCCAACACATCATCTCTAGAGTTCATAGGTAGGGATACATGTGAATGGCTCGGGGAAGAACATGCATTCATGGGATACTATAATATTTTGACCAAAAGATACATTTGAATCGCATGCAATATTATGGTGGATAAAATAAGTTTATAAACATAGGATGCTAGATGCCAAGAAGGTTAGGTTATCTCTTGCCTTGCTGCCCGGGCGCGTAGTATTGATCGTCGGGGTAGTTATCGGTAACCTCGACTCCGGAATCTATCGATACCCAAAAGAAAATACAAAGCACACATAAATCACACGAACTCAAAATGCAATGCTCAATCACATGATGACATGTCCAATTGATGCAACCATATTATTATATAAATTAAAAGCAAATTTAAATGAGGGGCCAAATAATTAGTGCAATTATTTGGAACCAACCCCATATTTATCTTAGTGACCACATTCTTCATAAATTATCAAATTATTATGGAAGTGGCTCAAATATGCATGAACATGACATGAATAGATAGGTTTCGTTCTTCCGATCATTTCGGTAATTTATTTGTAAAAATCGGAGCACCGATGAATAAATGACAAAATAGTTAAATAAATGAATTTACTTCATTTAATCAAATATGAATAACATCAAATAAAAGTTTGTGATCATGACATGATAAGTGCATGTTTTGATAGCATTTGAAATGTGGATCACTTTGATATTTAATTCATAATTTTTGGACAAATATTTAATAAGTTATGAATTTTCCTAATTTGGGATTATTTAATAACCCAGTTTAGGAATTCTTAAAACAAATCGCAAAATATGGATTCAAAAATAAAGTCACAATGATCTCACATGGTAGGGTTTGTTTTTCTGATCAAAATGGTATTTTACTTGTTGAAAATGGACTAGTATTTGAAAGGTTATCAAATAATTGAATTTACACAAATTCTGTGTTTACTGTTCCAGGCCGGCCCGTAAGTCGGCCCAGGCCGGATGGTAGGCCGGGCCAGTGCCAGAGACGGCCGGCCTCAGAGCCGGCCCAGTCCGGGTGCCAGGCCGGGACCAAGCCCGAGAGAGCCGGCCTCACGGCCGGCCCAGACCGGGGTGAAGGCCGGGGGTGCTGTGGTGCGTGCTGTTAACTGAAAATGGAACGACAGATGCAGAGTTTCAGTTTCAGAGCAAGGCGACGAGATGATCTGCAACGTTCGCTGCCGCTGCTGATCCTCACGGGCGTGAGAAGAGGGAAGCTGGGGTTGCGGAGGCATGCTGGTGTGTGTAGGGGATGCAGAGTGCTGGGCGTCGGAGGGCCGGAAGCAGCACGACATGGACGCGCTCGTCCATGGCCGAGGGTGACCGACGGGGTCGCGCGACGACGAGGGCACCCAGAGTACGAGCAAGAGAAAGGAGTGGTCCAGGCGGGAGGAGGGCTCACCGAGAGGCAGCAGCTGCAGACGCTCGAGCGTGGGGATGATTGGCGGCGGCGAATTTCGGCCTCGGAGCTCCGTCGGTGTCGGAGGGGACGAGGAAGAACACGTCGCGTTGGGGAAGCCCCGGCTCGATTCCATTGCCAGAAAGGAGGAGGACAGCGCGTCGGTGACAACTGCGCGCTCGACGGGGCTCGAGGAGGCCACAGGTGGTGACGGGCGCGACGGCGGCGTCCGCGGCGTTCGGGGCGTCCTCGCCGTTCTCCGGCTTCAGAGCTTCCCAGCACGGGCGCCTTGCACCGGGAGGGAGAGGGAGACGAGGGGAACCCATGGGACACCTCAGGCGAGCTCAGCACGAAGTAGAACGTCGGCGATTCGAGGGGCAGCGGCGGACGAGCGGCTTCCACGATCTAGGGTTTCCACGTGCGGGGAAAGGAGAGAGAGAGGGGAGGGGAGGCACAGAGGAGAGGCAGGGCGTCGGGGCCTCTTGAGTCTTGCCCACGCGGGAGTAGGTGGGCGACGGCATGGCCCGGAGCGGCATGGCGCCAGCGCCCTTGGTCGCCACAGTGAGGAGGTGAGAGGGAGGGCTGACAGGAGGGTCCCAGCATCAGCGTTTTAACCTTTTCCATTTTTCTTTTTCTGGGTTTTGAAAACAGCAGATTAAGACTATTTATTTGAGCTGCTTAAACACTTTCAGAAAATCTAGAAAAATTCAGGTGGGCTTCCTATGTTCTGAGGACCTTCCTCAAAAATTGTTGTCCCAGAATAAAAATATTTGCACCACTTTTGTTCTTGGAGTTTAAATAGGGCAATTTTGATAATTTCCAAAATAGAGCTATTTTGGGACATTTAAACATTTCAGTAAAATATGAAAATATTTAGGGAGGCTCATATTATAATAATGAAGCACCCCATATTTTTATTTGGAAAATTCGGGAAGTTTAACTTGGTTCCAAAATAGAAATTGAAGTAAGCCAATTTAAGTCCTCATATTCATTTCTCATTTGACAAAACTTGGAAATTGAGAATTGGGGATAAGAAGCAAATTGAGAACTTCCTAAACAATTTGGAAGTTCAAGAATAAAGTATTTGGCCAACTTGAGCTTTGCATTTGGTTTGGCCATTTTGGCAAATGCATTTAGTTTGGAACTTGTGAGGAAGGGTTTTGCTTCCTTTGTTTTCATTTTTAGGTGTTGCTTTATTTCCATATTAGCAATTTTAAAAATGTATGCCATGATGCAATGCAACACAAAAAGCGAAAATTTGGCCCGTATTTTAGGGTACTAAAGCTGGGCTGTTACATTGACACACGTCGCACTTGGCTACGAAAGATCCAATTTCTCGCTTCATCCCATGCCACCAAAATTTCTCACGGAGGTCTTGGTACATCTTTGTTCCTCCAGGGTGAATGGAGTAGAGGGTATCGTGGGCTTCTTTTAGAATTAGGTCTTTAAGCTCCTTGACATTAGGCACACAGAGGCGGCCATTGTACCTAAGGACTCCCTCGGCATCTTCTGTGAAACCAGGTGCCTTCTCGAGAGAGATCTTCTTCTTGATCCCTTCAATACTCTCATGACCTTTCTGGGCTTCTTTGATTTGGTCGAACAAGGTTGGCTTTAGCTCCAGATTGGCTAGGAAACCACGGCTAACAAGCTCAAGTCCGAAATCCTCGAACTCTCTGAACAGGGCTGGTTGTTCAGCTTGGATTAAGGCATTCAAGGTGCAGGGCTTGCGGTTGAGGGCATCGGCTACAACGTTGGCCTTTCCAGGATGGTAATGGATTCCAATATCATAGTCCTTAATCAACTCCATCCACCTTCTCTGACTCATGTTCAGCTCCTTCTTAGAGAAGATGTACTTCAAGCTCTTATGATCTATATAGATTTCGCAGCGATTACCCATGAGGTAATGACGCCACGTCTTTAGAGCAAGAACAACGACGGCCAATTCCAGGTCATGGGTTGGGTAGTTCTCTTCATGCGGTCGCAACTGTCGGGACAGGTATGACACAATTTTTCCTTCTTGCATCAGAACACAACCGAGTCCGAGGCGTGATGCATCGCAATACACCTCGAAACTCCTGGTGATGTCGGGCATGATTAGGATTGGGGCTGAGGTTAATCTTTTCTTCAATTCTTGGAAACTATCTTCACACTTCCGGGTCCACTCGAATTTCTTGCCCTTCTTCAGCAGTTGGGTCATAGGTTTGGCTATTCTTGAAAAAAATTCGACGAACTTGCGGTAATATCCTGCTAATCCGAGGAAACTTCGGATTTCGGTCACACTAGTGGGGGTCTTCCAGTCAATGATGGCTTGGATTTTCTTAGGGTCAACTGCGATTCCCCCGGCAGATAAGATATGCCCGAGAAATCCAACTTCCTTCAGCCAAAACTCGCATTTGCTGATTTTGGCATACAACTTATGCTCCCTGAGGGTTTCACTACCACAGAAAGGGCTATTAGTGGCGCACCAAATTGCAATTCTGTGGCGCACCCCCAGGTTTGCTGGGTGCGTCACAGAATTCTCGCCACAAAAATATTTTCTGTGGCGCACCTGGCTTGGTGCGCCACAAAATTCTCACATTTCTGTGGCGCACCTGGCCTGGTGCGCCACAGAATTCTGAAAAAATTCAAAAAATGCAAAAAAAATTATAAAAAGTTTCAAAAAAATTCAGAAAAATCAAAATATGAAATAATATGAAAAATCCTAATTATTTGAATTTTTTTCAGATTTTTGCACATTTTGAACTGATACCTTCCCGCTAGGTCACCCATCCTCAAATTGCTCCAACCCTAGCACGCTTAACTTCTGAAAAATCAAAATATGAAATAATATGAAAAATCCTAATTATTTGAATTATTTTCAGATTTTTGCACATTTTGAACTGATACCTTCCCGCTAGGTCACCCATCCTCAAATTGCTCCAACCCTAGCACGCTTAACTTCTATGTTCCACCCACTTCACCTACCCTTGTGCTACTCAAGTTCTTATTGATATATATATCATATGAATCCTCTTAAGTCTTGTATTTGTATATGTTATGTATGTGTTATAAATGTGTGTTTTTAAATTTCAGATTTTTCAAAAACTTCTAAATTTTCAAAAGGAGATTCAAAAGTTTCAAAAGATCCAAAAAAATTCAAAAAAATTCAAAAAAAAATAAATTTTTTTAAAAAACTTTAAAAATTCAAAAATCCAAAAAATTCAAAAAACTTAATTTTTTAAAAAAACTTTACAAAACTCAAAAAATCCAAAAAAATTCAAAAAACTTAATTTTTAAAAAACTTTAAAAAATTCAAAAAATCCAAAATTTCAACAATCTTCTTTGTTATAACTTTTTTTTGGACTTTTGAATTTTTGATTTTTTTTTTAATTTTTGAATTTTTTTTATTTGTAGAAAAAATCGTCTATTTGAAATAACTTTTTTTTCTTTTGGAATTTGAGGAATCTGTGAATTGCTGACCGAGTAAAACCGGGTGAAATTGAACTCGAATTTTTCTCTAGTTTTTTTGATATATTAAACGCATTTTTTCGACGTCGTATGCAAAAGTTATGGCCGTTTTACATTCTCAAACCTAACTACATGTCAAAGGATTTTATTTATTGAAATTTTTATCATTTTCTTTTACTTCCTGCAAAACTAAAAAGATGATCCACGGGGGGGGGGGGGGGGGGGGGGATTTGAAAAAAAAATATCTGTGGCGCACCAAACTTGGTGCGCCACAGAAAGTCAGCTTTCTGTGGCGCACCTACCAGGTGCGCCACAGAATGTCACTTTTCTGTGGCGCACCAGCCACGGTGCGCCACAGAATGTCCCCAGATAGACCTTCGCCCAATGATTGTACGTGGGACCCACAGAAATTTTGTGGCGCATGGTGTCTCATGCGCCACAGAAGTCTGGCTTTCTGTGGCGCATGGGTGGGCATGCGCCACCGAATTCTGACTTTCTGTGGCGCATGGACAAAAGATGCGCCACAGAAAGTCGAAAATTTCTATGGCGCACCAGCATCCATGCGCCACAGAAATAATTCTGTGGCGCACCAATTCCCTATAGCCCTTTCTGTGGTAGTGTTTCCAGAACTAGGCGCAGGTGTTCAGCATGTTCTTCTTCGGTCTTGGAGTAAACAAGGATGTCATCGATGAAGACCACCACGAACTTGTCGAGGTACTTCATGAATACCTTATTCATGAGATTCATGAAGTAGGCGGGGGCATTGGTAAAACCAAAGGACATTACGGTGTACTCAAACAATCCGTAGCGGGTGGTGAAGACAGTCTTAGGAATATCTTCTTCTCGAACCTTCAACTGATGGTATCTAGTGCGAAGATCGATCTTGGAAAAGACTCGGGCTCCATTCATTTGATTGAATAGATCCTCGATCTTTGGCAGAGGATACATGTTCTTGATGGTCACGTCATTAAGCTTGCGATAATCCACACACAACCGTGTGGTACCGTCTCTTTTGTCCACAAAGATGATAGGTGATCCCCAGGGCGATGCGCTTGGGCGGATAAGACCTTTGCTGAGCATATCAGCCAACTGCTTCTTCAACTCGGCCAGTTCTTCGGGATTCATCCGATAAGGTCTTTGGGATATAGGGGTTGTTCCGGGGATAAGTTCAATCACAAACTCGATGTCCCGATCTGGTGGCATACCGGGCAATTCTTCAGGAAAGACGTCCGCAAAGTTGCGAACAATACAGATTTCGTCTAGACTGGGTCTGGCTATTCCTACATGACAACAGGCTTCGGTAGGGTTTAGAGCTGAGACATACTCTACTTCGGCTCCATCCTCTGTGGTGAGGGCGACGACCCTTCTAGCACAATCTATGCGGCCTTGGTACTTGGCCAACCAATTCATTCCAAGAATCACATCTATACATTGGGTCCCTAGAATGATCAGGTCGGCTAGAAACTTTTCTCCCTTGATTTCTATGGGGGTGTCATGGCAGAACAATTTGGTTTTTGCGGCGGACCCCGGGGTTTGTATTATCATAGGTTTTGGCAAAAGACTCCCTACTAAACCCCCCTTAGAAAAAAACTCTTCTGTAACAAAGGAGTGGGTTGCACCGGAATCAAATAGAACAGTTCCGGGTACGGAGTTGACAAGAAACGTACACAGCACAACATCAGGCCCATCCTGGGCTTCATCAGCATTGATGTGGTTCAAAAGGCCCTTTGCGACTGCCGCATTTCCGCGCGGTGCAGCATTCTTCCCATTCCCTCCACGTCATGGGCCATGGTTTGGAGCAGGCGCATTGGGGCGTGGAGCAGCATTCTTTGGATTGGGGCATTCTTTAGAATAGTGTCCTCTGATGCCACACTCGAAGCAGACAACATTGGGACGGTTTGCATTGTTTTTGTTGCCTCTGGGATGGTAGTTGGCAATGGGACAATTAGGATAGTTGGGACGCGGTGCAGGAGCAGGTGCACGTGGTGGCTGAGGTGCAGGCCTGGGGTTTGGCGGATAGTTGCGGGTCCTCTGGCTGCTAGAACCTCCTTAAATCATCATCATGTGCTTGCGCTCCTCAAGCATGACCTTGCGCTTAGTTTCCATCTGAATGGCTTTGTCCACTAGGGCTTATAAATCATCAAGGTGTGAGTGACAAGCACACACTGCATCTCGTTGTGGAGTCCATTCAGGAAACGCTCCATCTTCTTAGCCTCAGTGTTGGTGTCATCAGGTGCATACCTTTCTAGGTCTATGAACTCCTCCAGATACTTCACCACATCTTTTCCTCCCTGCTTCAGGTCACGAAACTCATCCCTCTTCCTAAGGATCAGTCCACTAGGGATGTGAACCTTACGGAATTTGACCTTGAACTCCTCCCAAGCGAGGGCTTGGCCGGGCTGCAGCATAGCCCTGGTTGCTTCCCACCATGCCCTTGCAGGACTAGTGAGATAGTGGGTAGCAAACAGGACCTTGTCCCCTTCCGCAACCCTGCTGACCTCCAAGTTGTTCTCGATGGTGCGGATCCAGTCCTCGGCTTCAAGAGGCTGGACAGTTTTGTCGAAGATCGGTGGAGTGGTCTTTTGGAAATCGCTAAGGGTGGACCGGTGATCATCTCCGTTGTTGTCGCCCCCATTGTTGTTGTTATTGTTGTTCTGGGCATTGTTGGCTAACTATTGAAGAACAGCGAGATGGGCTTGGCGCTCTTGGTGAGCGGATTCGCGGTCCTCCATGATGATCCTAAGGAGTTGCGCGGGGGTAGGGTCAGGTGGTGGTGGCGGCGGGTCGTTGCGGCCATGGCTTCCTCCTCGGGTGTCCACCATCCTGAGGTAAATGGGGTATAAGAGACAAAACAGAGGGCTTCCGACTAAGCGGGGAAATGGTTGTGCCACAAGGGGATTGGTTGAAAAAGGTAAACTTAGGAAATTTTTGAAAAGATTTTGGCAAATAAGAACCAAACACAAGCATAATAAAGCAAAAGCACCTCATCATTAAGTTCAACATACCACAAGTAGTTCACAACAATATGGTTTCAGCTGAACCATTACAGGGAATCAAATCGCAACAACAGGGTCGACTTAACCTACGATAACTTGCGACTCACTCGCCTACCGAGGTGGAACACGCGGGCCTGCATTGTCGGTGTCGGTCTCGAAGACGCGCTTGACGGGGTCCTCCTCCTCGTCCTCGTCCTCGTCCAGGACGTCCTCATCAAGAAGAGGGTTGTCGGCTCCTCCTCCTCGTTGACCATCTCCTCCTCCTCGTCGTCCTCCTCATAGTCCATCTCCTCCAGGTAGTCCTCTTCGTTGCTGATGAAGGCACTGCTCTCCTTGCGGAGATCCTCTCCTTCCTCCTCCATCTCGTTGGCTCGGCGCTCAAGATCCTCAATCATCTCGTCCTGTTCCGCCACCCTCTTGCGGAGCTTGGCGATAGTCCTCCTCAGGCGGATTCCCCTCTGGCGGAGGTCGGCCTTCTCCTGCTACAGAAGTGCCACGCGGTCACGGCTCTCCTTGAGCGCGACGCGCTCAAAGTGAGATTGGTACCTCGTGCTGTGCAGGCCCTCTTGGGTGCGGTGTAGTAGGTCCTCCATGTCCACGATGTGCTCTCCGAAGGTGGGGTGACGAGTGGTGGGAGTGGGATGCCCCTCGGCGTCACGCCTCACATAGAACTCGAAGCGGGTGTTCTCCAACTCATCCTTGTGCTCCTCACAGAGTCGGACCAGCATCCTCTGCATGGCACGACACAGACCGTCGTTCCAGTTGGCATCCATCGTGGTGAAGGCCATCGTCTTGGAATGGGGGGACTTGATGTTCCCCCGGACAGATGACTCGATGAGCCAGCTCAGGTTACCCTGATTGTGAACGTCAACCTGCGCTCCGCGGAACTCAGGAGCGGGGCGGCCTAGAATGTCGCTCAGCTTGTACAAGTCCTTCTTGAACATCAGATCGCCAGTCTTCTTAATTTGCAAAAACTCGGTGAAGTTGAGTGCCATCTACAATTTAGCAAAATTTTAAGTTAGTGAGATGATTAGTGTGCAATTTTAGGACATGAACAAAAATGCTTGGGAGGTAAATAGTTTTTAAAAATAAGGAAGGTTGGGGAGGTAAGCATAATTTCTGCAATTACTCAACTCTCTTGTTTTTAGAAAATAATTTTCCTATTTCTTACTAACGAACGCCCATGCTAAACTAAGGTCTCCTAAAGTCGAGATGGCTCTGATACCAGTTCTGTGGGGACCCCGGACTAGCTATCCGAAATACCCAGTTATGCATAACACAACGATCCCATGATCAGTCTGTCGTTGCACATAACTCGAAATGAATACCAAAGTTTACATCTCCATTACAGTACAGAATTCAAAGTCTTACAATAAATTAGGTCACATGGACGGATTCTTACATAGGGGCCTTCATGGGCAAAATAAACTTCATTCAGCGGAAAGCAACCAGCGGCGTCGGCCTATCAAGCGAGACTTTAACCGTACAGGCAGTCGACTTATGAAGATAATTAGTTCGCATCACCGGCGTCATAGTCCCCCTCATCATATTGCTCCTCGAAATCTGACCAAGTTGATAGTCAGGGACAAAGCCTTATGAGTACATTTGATGCACCCGCAAGCCACCCCGAGAGGGATGGAAGAAGTATACATGCATATTTATTTTGGTGGAGGCTCTAGGTTTTTCTTTGTTTAATAAAACTTTGTTTTTAAAACGATATCTTTATATCTTTGTTGAATAAGGTAAGAAAGAGATTTAATTTTCTTCTCAAAAACGAAATATGTTTTTCCTCAAAAACTCTTTGTGTGGACCATAGCTTGTCATGGTCCAGCCTTTTCCGACAACCGCATACCGTATGGTTGCACCAAAACTTCTCCGTTTTCTTTCAAAACTTTGCAGATAGGTCATAGGACGGCCTTCCAACTATCCATAACCGAGGACTCGGCTATTCGAATAGTTTTACACTCTGCAGAGGTTGTACACTTTACCCACACCATCCGGTCAACTCACCGTGTCTGCCACGTTCACCATACAAGGTGTATGCGAAGTTGAGTAACCGACCATAGCCTTTCGCTTGCTCAGCCTAGTATAGGATCCTGCCCTTATGAACATTCCACCGACACCTAGTCTGGTCTCCCGTCGAAGCCCTGGGTGTGAGGACTCATAGTTTTTCTCGACGGTGCATACGGCATTCCTTCTATCCCCCACTATGTTGGAGGACCCAGGTCAGGTGAGGTCACCGAACCAACCCCTCATGAAACGGAGCATCTCCGCTATTGAGGCATCCCATACTAAGACAAACAAGCTAATTGTAACAACCCTAACTTGGTAACGAAAAATACGAAGAATTTTTCCACTTTTGCTTTGCATCCTTTGCATCATGGCATGCATGTGAACTTGTCATTTCTAACAAATGCACCTTGTTTTGGAAATCAATTGTAATGGGAAGCCAACCTTCCCAAAACCTCCAACCAAATGTTTACTCAGCTTGTCAACCAACCATCCTTGGACTCCCAACTTGTTTTGGAAGTTCCATGTTTGCCTCTTATCCCCAATTCTCAAATTCCAAGTTTTGTCAATTGGGAACTAAATATGAGAATTCATTTTGGCTTAATTCAAACTACACTTTTGGAACCAATTTAAGCTTTCCAAAAATTCAAACTAAATTCATGGAGTGCTTATTTATTGTGTTGGGAGCCACCATGTTTAATTTCACTATTTTTGGAAATGGTTAATTGCTCCAATTAGAGGCTTTTAGCTATTTATCAAAAATGCCTAAATCTAAAAGCTTTGAACAAATGTTGGGCAAACCAATTTATTTGACCTCACCAATTTTTGTGGTGGTTCTAACAGGTAATCCTAGCCTCTATGAATTTTTCTGGGTTTTTAGAAAATGTCCTGGTGCCCTAATTAATTGGCTGAATCCTACTGCTGGACTTGTTTGAGGTTTATTCAAAAATTCCAGGGACCTCTTCGTAATTTTCCTTTTCCCTCTCTCCCTCCACCGTGGACGATGGCGTCCTGGCGCCATGCCTCCGAGCTGGCCGCGCCATGCCGCCGCCCACCCTCTCCTGGCGTGCGCCCAGGTGGACTAGAGCCCCTCCCGGTGCTGCCCACCTGCTCCCCTCACTCCCCTCTCTCCTTCCCCCCCCCCCCCCCCCGTGATTCCCAGATCGAGACGCCATTTCTCCTCCCCGAGCTCCCTGTTTCCGCCGCTCGCCTCCGCCTGTCGCCGCCGGCTGGAGTCACCTCGCGCGGATCGACGAGCACCGTCAGCTCCGCCACGACCTCTTCTTGCTCCCCGTCCAGGGAATCAGATCGAGAGGGCCGGAGCCGACGTCTGCGTCCTCGACATCATCCATCTTGCCGCCGGCCGCTCGGACCGATTCCGGCGAGTGCCGGCCATTCCCTCACCCTCCGACCCCGCACGAGTGCCCCTGGTGAGCTCCTCCTCCTTTCCGGCCTCTTCCCGCGCCCCCTCCCCCTCTCCCGGCGTCGATCGTCGCCGGCCACCGCGCCTCGCCGCTGACACACGCGGGCGTGCGTGCTAGCACCGGCCTGGCGCCCGGCCTGCCCCCCCCCCCCCCGGCCTGGCCGGCTCCGTGGCCGGGGCCTCTCGGGTCCCTGCCCGGCCATATGGGCCGGCCCAGTGGCCGGGGCTCCTCGGTGTGTGGCCCGGCCATAATGGCCGGCCTGCACCCGGCCTGGCCGGCCTGCCCCAGTTTTGCTTTTTATTTTTGATAAAAGCAGATTTTTAAATAATTGATATCTCATTGTTTAATGGTCCAAAAATTACAAATTAAATACCAAATTGATCAGCAAGACATAGTCTACCATATAGAATCATTGAAATGATCTTTTGGGACTTTTTATCTTATTGTTGTGAAGAATTCCTAAAATGGGTAATTAATATCCAACTTAGGAAAATTTATAACTTATTAAATACTTATCCAAAAATTATGAATAACATACCAAAGTGATCAACTTGTCAAATGCTACTCAACCATGCTGATTTCATGTCATGTTCATGCATATTTGAGTCACTTCCATAATAATTTGATAATTTATGAAGAATGTGGTCACTAAGATAAATATGGGGGTGGTTCCAAATAATTGCACTAATTATTTGGCCCCTCATTTAAATTTGCTTTTAACTTACATAATAATATGGTTGCATCAATTGGACATGTCGTCATGTGATTGAGCATTGCATTTTGAGTTCTTGTGATTTATGTGTTCTTTGTATTTCTCTTTTGGGTATCGATAGATTCGGAGTCGAGGTTACCGATAACTACCCCGACGATCAATACTACGCGCCCGGGCAGCAAGGCAAGAGATAACCTAACCTTCTTGGCATCTAGCATCCTATGTTTATAAACTTATTTTATCCACCATATTATTTGCATGCGATTCAAATATTTCTTCCGGTCAAATTATTAGAATATCCTATGAATGCATGTTCTTCCCCGAGCCAACCACATGTATCCCTACCTATGAAACCTAGGGTTGAAGTGTTGGCCGAGATAAAGTTATAATTGATGTACTCATATGCTTAGCTATGCTTAGCCATGCTTAAATAAATGCTTTATGTCCGTTATTTAATTCCATAATTGTTGATGTTGATGGAATGATTCGGGCATGGTGGATAATTGTGATGCTAATTAAAATGCTAAGACGGCTTGGGTGAGTTGCCATCGGGGATGGTGTTTTGCCTCACTCTAGCCCCTAGGTGCGAGTTCTTTACCTCTTGAACCAAGACGAGCGTGCTGCCATTGGTGGGTGTATGGGCGCCTCACTAACCGAATAACTTGTGCGGGCGTATCCAAGGGTCCTCTAGTTCGGTTTTCCATTTGCGTGTGAGTGGAAAGATGATGTTGATGAGGATTTGTGTTTAGGACGTGGCGATGGGGCAGGGCGCTGGGAGCGTTGAACCTGTCCTGTGGCCACAGATGACTCTTGGATATTCTCACGTGAGGTAAAGGTTTAACCGCGCCCGCTTGCCGGCCTTCCCCGGAAGAGGGCCACTCAGGTGAGCCGGACGGTACCAATGGGTAAATTAGTACACCCCTGCAGGGATAATCTTTTCGAAAAGCCGTGTCCACGGTTATGGACAATCTTGGTATCGGATATAAGATCATAGACAACGTTAACCTAATTGGTATGGCAGCTAAAGGTTGCATAATCAACTTGAGATAAAGGTTCATTTCCTCGAGGGTGAGTCGAGGGAGTGCCTTTGTGTGAGATGAGGGGTGATGATTGCAAGTAGGTTCGTCGAGAACCGAAGATGATAATGATACTCTCTTACCCCTTTATAGAATATTCTGAGTAGACGAATGCCATGTGTCTTTTAAGTTTTGGTTTATGAAATTTAGCGTTATGCAAAAGAACTACATATACAGCCTTAGAGCCTCCGTCAGTCATTGGGTCTATATCGCCCTACTAAACTTGCGAGTACATCGTACTCAGTCTCTCTTTGCTGCCTCTATGATTTTGTATTTCAGAGGAGAACGACGCCGAGCAACTAGGTGGGTTCTTCGTTGACGTCGACTACTAGTCTGGGGTTCCCAGGTGGCAGCTTGGGACCGTGGAACAAGCTGGCTTGGGTGATGTTTATCTGTAGGCCTCTTAGGCCATAATTTGCTTCTTGTTGTATTAGACAACGCTACTTCGCTTCCGCTTGTTGAATTGTAGGATCTGTGATCCTTTTGCCTTGTAATATTTGTATTCTCCTCGTTATATGAGTTGCTATATAAATGTTTTGTGTCGTAGAGTCATGCTTTGTGCCAGTTCTGTTCCACAAGTCTCGATCTTTGTTTTATACATTGATGGTTGTGTTGCTTACATAGCCTCTCTGTATAATTCCGGGGTCGGGGCGTTACAAGTTGGTATCAGAGCAGGACTGCCTGTAGGAAACCCTTTCTTTTGGTCGATGTCGAGTCTAGTGAAAATTATTTTTAACCTAAAAATGAGTTGTGAAAACCTTCTTAGGATTCTTTTTGCTTCTCATCCAACTCGCTCTACTCTGATTCTTACCTCTATTTGTTTTAAGCTCGGTATCGATGTTTAGGTTCTCGGGGTTGGGGTTCTTACCGTCCAGTTATGCCTCGAGGCCGTTATATCCGTTTGATATCGCCACGATGACGTGATGTCACCGTGGTTGCCTAAAATATGTCTTTGGTGTTTATTGCTTCTTAAATATCTATATCTGGGAGCAACCAATGATCTATCTTAACTGTCAGAATTGGTTACTAACTTGTCGTTGTTCCAATTCTTCAGAATGGCTCCTACCCGTCGTGGGGAACATAGCAGCCCTGACCCACCGCCGCCACCCTCAATGGCGGAGGTAATGATGGCTATCGAGCAAAACCGTCTGCGCAATGAGCGGTTGCTCGAGCAGCTGGTCCAGCAGGGGGCCAGGAGGATCACGGACTGCACCACTCTCAACCAGTTCTTGCGGTCCCAACCTCCCACTTTCTCCGAGGCTAAGGAGCCGCTTGATGCGGATGATTGGCTTCGGGCTATCGAGCGCAAATTCGCCGCTCTTCACGTTCCGGCGGCAGAACATGTCAACTTCGCCACCTACCTTCTGGAAGGAGCCGCCGGCTCCTGGTGGGAGAGCCACGTGGCAATGGTTGCCGCGGGCCATGTTGTCACATGGGAGGAGTTCCGCACCGCTTTCCGTGCGGCGTACATCCCCAAGCCCATCCTCGAGCTCAAGAGGCGGGAGTTCCTAGACCTAACCGAGGGACGCATGGACGTCCAGTCCTATGGACGGGAGTTCAACCACCTCTCCCGTTACGCCCCTCGGGACGTGACGAATGATGAGGACAAGCAATACCTCTTCCGCAAGGGGCTCGCACCTCGTCTCCGATACGAGCTCCTACCTTTCAAGTTCACCTCCTACCAAGAGCTCTACAACCAGGCTCTCACCATGGAGCAAGGGAGGAAGGAGCTAGAGGCTTCTAAGAGGCCAGTCTCCACCGACCACCAGAGCTCCTCCTCATCTAGGGGCAAGAAGCGAAAGGTCTTTGTGCCTTTCAGTGCTGTGCCAAAGGCGCCCTTCGCGCCGAAGCCCACCGGGTACCTGCCACCTCCGCCTCGCCCAGCTACTTCGACCTTGGGTGCGGCTGGAGGCGGTTTTCGACCTCGACTACCTGCACCACCGGGGCTCACTTGCTTCGCGTGTGGCCAGCCGGGGCACTACTCCAGGGAGTGTCCCCAGAAGGCACCGGCTCCCTCAGCACCTGCACCAGCACCCTCTACCCCAGCCGCCAAGGCTACCACCGTCAGTCGTGGCCGCCTGAACCACGTCTCGGCGGAAGGCGTTGAGGAGGACCCTGGAGTTCTTATGGGTACGCTTCAAATCAATACTTACCCAGCTTCAGTGCTATTTGATTCTGGAGCTTCGCATTCGTTCATATCCATATCATATGCACACAACCATCAAATACCGTTTGTGATGATGGATCCCCCGTTAGTGGTCAAGACACCCGGCTCTAGTTGGCGTACCAATTGGATATCTCCCGATGTTCAAATAGCCATAGGGTCAGTCCCTTTTCCGTTCTCATTGATAGCCCTGAGGTCAGAGGGTATCGATGTTATTCTGGGCATGGATTGGCTAGTGAAATATCAGGCAAACCTGGATTGTGCTGCCAAGACTGTCACAGTGTTCCACCCAAGGTATGGGGAAGTGCGTTATTGGTCCCAACCTCTGCAACTCCTTCCGCAGCCACTCCTCTCTCGCCGGAGATCAGTCTTTATTTCCTGGAAGGAATCACCCCGCCTGATATGACTGAAGTCGCTGTGGTGTGTGATTTCCCCGATGTCTTTCCGGAGGAATTGCCCGGCATGCCACCCGATCGCAGCGTGGAGTTTGTGATTGAGCTGGTTCCGGGAACCGCCCCAGTTTCCAAGACGCCCTACCGTATGCCAACGGAAGAGCTAGCTGAATTGAAGAAGCAACTTGATGAGCTGCTAGAAAAAGAGTTCATCCGGCCGAGTAGCTCACCTTGGGGCTGCCCGGTTATCTTTGTCAAGAAGAGGGATACAAATGTTCCTCGACTGGTCGTTGACTACCGCCCTCTCAATGCGGTGACCATCAAGAACAAGTATCCAATTCCTCGAATAACCGACTTGTTCGATCAACTGGCTGGAGCCACGGTGTTCTCCAAGATGGATTTGAGGTCAGGCTACCATCAAATAAAAATCCGAAAGAGGATATCCCGAAGACGGCCTTCAACTACCCGCTATGGGTTATATGAATACACCGTCATGTCCTTCGGCCTCACTAATGCTCCGGCTACATTCATGAGGCTAATGAACTCCATCTTCCACGAGTACCTCGACAAGTTCGTCATCATCTACATCGATGACATCCTTGTGTACTCCAAGACCGAAGACGAGCATGCTGAGCATCTTCGACTCGTTCTGACCAAGCTCCGTGATCACCGTCTATATGCCAAGTTCTCTAAATGTGAGTTTTGGCTGAAGGAGCTCATCTTTCTCGGTCATGTGGTGTCAGCTGCCGGAGTAGCGGTGATACCAGACAAGATTCAGGCCATCCTGGATTGGCCAACTCCCAAATCCGTCAAAGATATCCGAAGCTTCCTTGGATTGGCGGGTTATTACTGCCGATTTATCGAGGGCTTTTCTAAAATAGCCAAGGCGCTGACTGAACTCCTCAAGAAAGGCAAACCATTTGTGTGGTCAGACAAGGCTGAAGAGAGTTTCCGAACCCTCAAGGCCAAGCTCACCACCACTCCAGTGCTTGTCCTTCCCGACACCGCCAAGGACTTTGTCGTCTATTGCGATGCATCTCTCCAAGGTTTGGGATGTGTCTTGATGCAAGAGGGCCATGTGGTCGCTTATGCTTCCCGTCAACTCAAGCCACATGAGCAAAACTATCCAACTCATGATCTAGAGCTTGCCGCCGTGGTACATGCTCTGAAGCAATGGAGGCCCTACCTCTTGGGCAACCGTTGTGAGATCTACTCCGACCATCAAAGTCTGAAGTATTTATTCACCCAGCCGGATCTGAACCTGAGGCAGAGGAGATGGCTGGAATTGATAAAGGACTATGATGTGACCCTCAACTATCAGCCCGACAAGGCGAATGTCGTGGCGGATGCTCTGAGCCGCAAAGCCTATTGCAATACCGTGATGGTTGAGAAGGCCCAACCGGCTCTCCACGAGGAATTTGCCAAATTGAATCTGGAAATTGTTCCTTCGGGTTTTCTAGCTAACCTTGAGATCCAGTCCACTCTCGAGGATGATATCAAGGCCGCCCAACACAATGATCCTGAAATCCTCGAGATCAAAGAAAAGATCGCAAATGGAAAGGCCAATTGTTTCTTGGTTGATGACAATGGTGTGGTCTATTTCGGTGACCGCCTAGTGGTGCCCAAGAGTGGAAATGTGAGGGAGTTGATACTCTCTGAAGCTCATGAGTCACCCATCTCTATTCACCCGGGTAGCACTAAAATGTATCAAGATCTGCGCCCTCAATTCTGGTGGTCTTGCATGAAGCGCGAGATCGCCGAGTTTGTTGCTGAATGCGACGTCTGTCACCGGGTGAAAGCTGAACATCAAAAGCCTGCCGGTACCCTCCGCCCATAGCCGTTCCCGAATGGAAATGGGATGAGATTGGTATGGATTTCATCACCGTTTTCCAAAGTCACAAAAGGGCAACAATGCTATTTGGGTCATCATCGACAGACTGTCAAAGGTTGCCCATTTCCTTCCGGTTCGGGAGGACGTCAATGCAGCTAAGTTGGCGGAGCTATATATGGCCCGTATTGTTCCCTTGCACGGGGTTCCTTTGAGGATCATCTCCGACCGTGGAAGCTTGTTTACATCCAAGTTTTGGCAAAGTTTCCAAACGGCTCTTGGAACCCGTCTCAACTTCAGCACCGCCTACCACCCTCAAACCGACGGTCAAACTGAAAGAGTAAGTTCTTGAGGACATGCTTCGGGCTTGTGTCATCTCCTTCGGCAAGAGTTGGGAAAACTACCTCCCTCTCGCCGAGTTCTCCTACAACAACAGCTATCAAGCCAGCTTGCAAATGGCTCCCTTCGAGGTCCTATATGGGAGAAAGTGCCGGACTCCTCTCAATTGGTCTGAAACCGGGGAGCGGTCACTCTTCGGTCCTGATGTGATCAATGAAGCCGAGGAGAAAGTCCGTGTCATTCGAGAAAACCTCAAGGCCGCTCAATCCCGTCAGAAAAGCTATTATGACAAGCACCATCAAGAGGTCCACTATGAAATTGGTGACAAGGCCTACCTTCGAGTCTCTCCTCTCCGAGGCGTTCGTCGTTTCGGAATCAAGGGCAAATTGGCACCTCGCTATGTTGGCCCTTTCACCATCCTAGCCAAGCGAGGAGATCTCTCCTATCAACTTGAGCTACCCTCCAATTTCCCGGATGTGCATGATGTGTTCCATGTTTCCCAACTCCGCCGGTGCTTCAAGGATCCCATCCGTGGGGTTGATCATGAGGCATTGGACATCCAGGAGGATTGACCTATCGCGAGCATCCTATCCGCATCTTGGATGAAGCGGAGAGGAAAACCCGCAACAAGTCCATCAAGTTCCTCAAAGTTCAATGGTCCAACCATTCCGAGGAAGAAGCAACATGGGAGCGAGAAACTAGTCTTCGTCAGGAATACCCCACCTTCTTCACTCAAGCCTAGAATCTCGGGACGAGATTCCTGTAAGGGGGGTAGAGTTGTAACAGCCCTAACTTGGTAACGAAAAATACGAATAATTTTTCCACTTTTGCTTTGCATCCTTTGCATCATGGCATGCATGTGAACTTGTCGTTTCTAACAAATCCACCTTGTTTTGGAAAGCAATTGAAATGGGAAGCCAACCTTCCCAAAACCTCCAACCAAATGTTTACTCAGCTTGTCAACCAACCATCCTTGGACTCCCAACTTGTTTTGGAAGTTCCATGTTTGCCTCTTATCCCCAATTCTCAAATTCCAAGTTTTGTCAATTGGGAACTAAATATGAGAATTCATTTGGCTTAATTCAAACTACACTTTTGGAACCAATTTAAGCTCTCCAAAAATTCAAACTAAATTCATGGAGTGCTTATTTATTGTGTTGGGAGCCACCATGTTTAATTTCACTATTTTTGGAAATGGTTAATTGCTCCAATTAGAGGCTTTTAGCTATTTATCAAAAATGCCTAAATCTAAAAGCTTTGAACAAATGTTGGGCAAACTAATTTATTTGACCTCACCAATTTTTGTGGTGGTTCTAACAGGTAATCCTAGCCTCTATGAATTTTTATGGGATTTTAGAAAATGTCCTGGTGCCCTAATTAATTGGCTGAATCCTACTGCTGGACTTGTTTGAGGTTTATTCAAAAATTCTAGGGACCTCTTCGTAATTTTCCTTTTCCCTCTCTCCCTCCACCGTGGACGATGGCGTCCTGGCGCCATGCCTCCGAGCTGGCCGCGCCATGCCGCCGCCCACCCTCTCCTGGCGTGCAGCCCAGGTGGACTAGAGCCCCTCCCGGTGCTGCCCACCTGCTCCCCTCACTCCCCTCTCTCCTTCCCCCCCCCCCCCCCCCCGTGATTCCTGGATCGAGACGCCATTTCTCCTCCTCGAGCTCCCTGTTTCCGCCGCTCGCCTCCGCCTGTCGCCGCCGGCTGGAGTCACCTCGCGCGGATCGACGAGCACCGTCAGCTCCGCCACGACCTCTTCTTGCTCCCCGTCCAGGGAATCAGATCGAGAGGGCCGGAGCCGACGCCTGCGTCCTCGACATCGTCCATCTTGCCGCCGGCCGCTCGGACCGATTCCGGCGAGTGCCGGCCATTCCCTCACCCTCCGACCCCTGCACGAGTGCCCCTGGTGAGCTCCTCCTCCTTTCCGGCCTCTTCCCGCGCCCCCTCCCCCTCTCTCGGCGTCGATCGTCGCCGGCCACCGCGCCTCGCCGCTGACACACGCGGGCGTGCGTGCTAGCACCGGCCTGGCGCCCGGCCTGCCCCCCCCCCCCGGCCTGGCCGGCTCCGTGGCCGGGGCCTCTCGGGTCCCTACCCGGCCATATGGGCCGGCCCAGTGGCCGGGGCTCCTCGGTGTGTGGCCCGGCCATAATGGCCGGCCTGCACCCGGCCTGGCCGGCCTGCCCCAGTTTTGCTTTTTATTTTTGATAAAAGCAGATTTTTAAATAATTGATATCTCATTGTTTAATGGTCCAAAAATTACAAATTAAATACCAAATTGATCAGCAAGACATAGTCTACCATATAGAATCATTGAAATGATCTTTTGGGACTTTTTATCTTATTGTTGTGAAGAATTCCTAAAATGGGTAATTAATATCCAACTTAGGAAAATTTATAACTTATTAAATACTTATCCAAAAATTATGAATAACATACCAAAGTGATCAACTTGTCAAATGCTACTCAACCATGCTGATTTCATGTCATGTTCATGCATATTTGAGCCACTTCCATAATAATTTGATAATTTATGAAGAATGTGGTCACTAAGATAAATATGGGGGTGGTTCCAAATAATTGCACTA
Source organism: Puccinellia tenuiflora (assembly GCA_012064385.1). Classification (NCBI taxonomy): domain Eukaryota; kingdom Viridiplantae; phylum Streptophyta; class Magnoliopsida; order Poales; family Poaceae; genus Puccinellia; species Puccinellia tenuiflora. The sequence continues at coordinate 338,804 of QRDG01000564.1, read as the reverse complement.
ATTATTTGGCCCCTCATTTAAATTTGCTTTTAACTTACATAATAATATGGTTGCATCAATTGGACATGTCGTCATGTGATTGAGCATTGCATTTTGAGTTCTTGTGATTTATGTGTTCTTTGTATTTCTCTTTTGGGTATCGATAGATTCCGGAGTCGAGGTTACCGATAACTACCCCGACGATCAATACTACGCGCCCGGGCAGCAAGGCAAGAGATAACCTAACCTTCTTGGCATCTAGCATCCTATGTTTATAAACTTATTTTATCCACCATATTATTTGCATGCGATTCAAATATTTCTTCCGGTCAAATTATTAGAATATCCTATGAATGCATGTTCTTCCCCGAGCCAACCACATGTATCCCTACCTATGAAACCTAGGGTTGAAGTGTTGGCCGAGATAAAGTTATAATTGATGTACTCATATGCTTAGCTATGCTTAGCCATGCTTAAATAAATGCTTTATGTCCGTTATTTAATTCCATAATTGTTGATGTTGATGGAATGATTCGGGCATGGTGGATAATTGTGATGCTAATTAAAATGCTAAGACGGCTTGGGTGAGTTGCCATCGGGGATGGTGTTTTGCCTCACTCTAGCCCCTAGGTGCGAGTTCTTTACCTCTTGAACCAAGACAAGCGTGCTGCCATTGGTGGGTGTATGGGCGCCTCACTAACCGAATAACTTGTGCGGGCGTATCCAAGGGTCCTCTAGTTCGGTTTTCCATTTGCGTGTGAGTGGAAAGATGATGTTGATGAGGATTTGTGTTTAGGACGTGGCGATGGGGCAGGGCGCTGGGAGCGTTGAACCTGTCCTGTGGCCACAGATGGACTCTTGGATATTCTCACGTGAGGTAAAGGTTTAACCGCGCCCGCTTGCCGGCCTTCCCCGGAAGAGGGCCACTCAGGTGAGCCGGACGGTACCAATGGGTAAATTAGTACACCCCTGCAGGGATAATCTTTTCGAAAAGCCGTGTCCACGGTTATGGACAATCTTGGTATCGGATATAAGATCATAGACAACGTTAACCTAATTGGTATGGCAGCTAAAGGTTGCATAATCAACTTGAGATAAAGGTTCATTTCCTCGAGGGTGAGTCGAGGGAGTGCCTTTGTGTGAGATGAGGGGTGATGATTGCAAGTAGGTTCGTCGAGAACCGAAGATGATAATGATACTCTCTTACCCCTTTATAGAATATTCTGAGTAGACGAATGCCATGTGTATTTTAAGTTTTGGTTTATGAAATTTAGCGTTATGCAAAAGAACTACATATACAGCCTTAGAGCCTCCGTCAGTCATTGGGTCTATATCGCCCTACTAAACTTGCGAGTACATCGTACTCAGTCTCTCTTTGCTGCCTCTATGATTTTGTTTTTCAGAGGAGAACGACGCCGAGCAACTAGGTGGGTTCTTCGTTGACGTCGACTACTAGTCTGGGGTTCCCAGGTGGCAGCTTGGGACCGTGGAACAAGCTGGCTTGGGTGATGTTTATCTGTAGGCCTCTTAGGCCATAATTTGCTTCTTGTTGTATTAGACAACGCTACTTCGCTTCCGCTTGTTGAATTGTAGGATATGTGATCCTTTTGCCTTGTAATATTTGTATTCTCCTCGTTATATGAGTTGCTATATAAATGTTTTGTGTCGTAGAGTCATGCTTTGTGCCAGTTCTGTTCCACAAGTCTCGATCTTTGTTTTATACATTGATGGTTGTGTTGCTTACATAGCCTCTCTGTATAATTCCGGGGTCGGGGCGTTACACTAATCGACTAAGCCCCATCCCATATGGGGGTAATGTGGTCACATAGGGTATGGTTGGTCTACGTAAGTACTAAGACACAATGTGCTTACCAAAAACAATCTCCATATATACTCCATTTTCTTATCAAGATATTTTTAGCAACATCTTGGGTCAAACACATGGTTGCCCAAGGTTTTTCATAATCGAGTTTTTAAGTAAAACTTTGTTTTGCCCAACCTAGAGTTTATAAACAACTAAGCTAAGCATATCTACATAGGGTGTCAAAACCTTTATGTATAATTTGGAAGAAACATTACTTTTTAAAAGGGGTTTTAGTGGCAGACACCACTTAAAAATATTTCATGCATTTAACATAGCTAAAACATGCATACTAAAAAATAATAGGACCACATGGAATGATCAAAGAGATGGCTTGCCTTGGTCAGCAAAGGTTCCCTGGTCTTGTTCTTCTTGCTCAAAGTCTCCCCCTTCCTCGCTAGCTCCGGCAACGTTCTCGTCTAATCGTCGTACAAGCAAATACAAACAATCACGCCACTACTCATCCAATCATCACACAAATGTAAACTAAAATTCTAAAGGAAGCTAATGTCCTACTGAAGTCAAACCATTTGCATTTGGTATATTTTGACTTACACTTATTTTATTATAATTATTAATAGGCAGAAATTAGCTAGAACACAAGTTATGTCATGATTAATTTTCTGTTAGTCAGAAAAATCTGCCCTTTTTGGGGTAGCTAGTACTAGTTAATTGTGAACTAGAAAAATTGGATTTGGTCCATTTGAGTTAATAGATTGACAGAAACAATTCATTTAGTACAGAAGGGGATTATATCAAATTTTAAGGTTAAACTATGTTCTGCTCGACAGAAAATTATGACAAATTAGGGGTAACTAGAGATTCATATTACAGACCTAGCAAAATTGGTCTCAAGTCATTTGGACACTTAGAGCGTCAGAAACAAACAAGTTTAGATATAAAACCTTCTGTTGTAATTATTTTACCAACTACTGGTTATTTACGTAATTGACATGGGGCCAGTTTAGGGTGATAGATAATTTCAATACCTAACTGTAGGAGCAGGTTTCATAATTTTTGGATCTTTATAACTCAAGATATTTAATTTTTTTAACTAGGGTCCAGGGTTAACTATTTACGCTAAATGGGAGAAGACTAAAAGTCACTGGGCAGGTTTGCTAACGGGCCGGCCCACGAGAATACTTTCCCGCGCCCGGAAAAGTCAAAAATCCTGACGGGCGGGGCCCAGTCGTCAGCGGCTAGTTAACACCGAAGGGGTACGCGGCCGTCCGATCAGAAATGGGCGGCCTAGATTAGACCTAATCTAACGGGCACGCCGCCGTTGGATCTAAATCCAACCGCCTGTGTACACCACGCCGGCGACGACCTAAAACCAGCGGTGGCCGAGTGCTAGACGACGGAGGTGGGCTCGGGAGGCTCACCTAGGGTTCCCGGGGATGGTGGAGTTGGCGCGGACGACGGCGGAGGCTCGAGGGGGTCAGCTGGCGGAGTGGTGCGGCTCGGGGACGTCCAGGTTGTCGGCGGCGGGCAGCTTGTCGGTCTCGGACGGGAGGACCTCACCGGCGAGCTCCTGGTCGAACCTGAGACGAGAAAAGGGGGTGCGGGTGAGCAGTTGGTCGTGGTGGAAAGGAAACACACAGAGAGAGAGAGAGATAGCATGGCCGCTCTGGCCGTGGGCGACCTCGTCGCTGGCCGAGCACAGACGGCCATGGGCGGCTCGGGATCCTCGGCAGGGACGCGGTAGTGGTGCTCCCGCCCGTCTGGCGGGTGCAGGAGGAGGGTGGTGAGTTAGGGAGAGGTGATGGAGTGGTGTGGGGAGGAAGTGAAGCTCGGGGTGTCTTTTTATAGGCCGGGGGTGGCACACGGTAGACAGGGTGCATGGGGAATGAGAGAATGAGCAATGGCTCGCCATTGGCGGGTGGGGCGGTGCGAAAACGGCTCTCTCGCGTGTTCTAGGGTTTTAGGGTGCGAGGCGAGCGCGGGAGGGTCGAGCTAGAGCTTTGGGTGGTGCGGGTCCGCTTCTGCAGTGAAGGTGTTTGACCGATGGTGCGTGTAATGGTGGGGCGCGGCGATGGCGGCGTGGTGGTGGTGTCGACCACGTCATCAAGCCGGGTGCGTCTACGGAGGCGTGCGTGCTGGGGTGCTACTCTTGGTCGGGAACGCGACGACGGCCACGGCGAGCAGGGACAGGGCGAGCACGATTTCGTCATTAAGAGGGGATCTTTGGCATGGCTGGGTAGTCTGCGGCAGAGAGGAGGGACAATGAAGCTTGATGGCGTGGCCTCGGGAACTCGCGTGCTTGCTTGCGCCTGTGGACGAGCAGGGTGACCGGGGTGATGTGAGGGAGAAGAAAGGGAGAGGGGAGAGGTGTGCTCTGCAAGCCACTGGCTCGTGGGGACGCGGTACTGTGCCAGGGCGGTGGGAGACACCCATTGGGGGTGAGGGAGTGAGAGGGTGAGAGAGTGGAGATGGGGGTGAGCTAGGGCTCGGGTCAAAGAGAGATACGGTCGGATTCGGGATCCTCTGAAGGGTTAAGGATGGTAGGAGGTAGTTGGGCAGTGAGGGGTGAGGTTAGTACAAAGTTTTTACCATTTTACCATTGGTTTTGAATCAGTTTCGAAAAGAGTGGTTTTGGTGCCCATGAGGTGTTCGACGGATTGCCTGTTTGAAAATTTCAATTTGTTTTCTGTGGGTTGAGTTCATATTCAGTTAGAGAAGGGTGTTCGAAGGTTCTCCTAATTTTCCTAGATTTTTGATGTTTAAAAATATAGGGTTCCTTTTATTTCCAAGATTAAAGAGAAGGAAAGAATTTAATATCATCAAATAATCTTAACTTGGAAAATAATTTCAGAGAAAAGGTGATAAGACAAGAGATGATATTTCCATTTATCTCCTTACTGTAGTTTTCATAGAATAAGTCCTTTTGGTAAAAAGAATTTGTAAGTAGTAGGGGAGATATAGCGAAAAAGGACTACTTTCTTAATTTTCATTTTATAAAACTAGGTTTTGGGAAAAATGAGGATGTGGTTTTATTTCAGGTCACATTCCAATTATTCATATTGGTTGGATTAATATGATGTCTTAGTTTTCAGGTGTTGGATTAACTATTCAATCAAGCAGACATATAAACAAGAAAACAATCATCACATGAAATAATGAAAAGTTTTTGTTGGTTCCAAATTTTGACTCCCCCATAACTAGGGTTTCACTTGATACAAAATATTGGGATGTGACGGCAGGTAGGAGACGTTAGGCCGCGGTACGGCGTTACGCTGCTCAATGCGCGCGTTGGCGCCTGGTTCAGGATGTGAACGGCGGTCTTCGCCGCCTCTCCCCAGAACCGCGCCGGTACCTGCATCGACTTCAGCAAGCTGAGCGCCATCTCGACCACCGTGCGCTCGACAACTCCGTTTTGCTGCGGAGAGTACGGCGCCGTCATGTACCGCTTGATGCCATTCTCATCGCAGTAGCTCTTGAACTCCACCAAGTTGAACTCGCCACCGCGGTCGCATCGGAACGCCCTCAGCTTCACTTGGCGCTCCGTCTCGGCGAGCGCCTTGATCTTGCAGAAGAAGCAGAACGCCTCATCCTTTGTGCATAGCATCTCCACCCACATAAACCTGCTCTAGTCGTCGACAATCAACAAGAAGTAGCGGTTCCCGCTCAGAGTCGTCGGCGAGATGGGACCACACAAGTCCCCGTGGACGAGTTCCAGCCCCTGTTCCGCGCGGTAGGACGACGCGCACGGGAACGGAGCCCTGTGCATCTTGGTGATGTCGCAGCCGTCGCACAGCTGCTGCTCCCACTCGATCGCCGGCATGCCGGTGACCATGTCCTTCACCGCCAGGTCGTGCAAGGCACGGAAGTGGAGATGCCCATAGCGTGCGTGCCAACGCCACGCCATGTCATCCGTCTTTGCCAAAAGACAGACCGGAGATGTGATCTCCAGGGCTAGCTTGTACAGGCGATTCGGTGATTGCCGCACCCTCGCCAGCAGCAGGCGCTCGGTGTCAAAGATGCACATCTCGCCGTCCTCGACGACGGTCTTGCAACCTATCTCATCAAGCTGCCCAATACTGATTATATTGTTACGCAGGCGTGTGATCAAATATACCTCAATGAGTACACGGTGCCCCTGATTCTTGCACATGAACATGACGGAGCCCTTCCCGCAGATCTCCACGACCGAACCATCTCCAAATTTGACGGTGCCGGTGACGGTCTCGTCAAGAGTGGAGAACATGCGCCGGTCGCCGGTCATATGGTTGCTGGCACCCGTGTCAAGGTACCAAATATCCGGGGCGCTCATCTTGGGGATCACCTTCTCCTCATTTAGGAACACCTGCTCGTGCGTCGGCGCATCGGCGATCTGCACCAGACCGACACACACGGCCATGAGCAACGATGGCTGCTCCTCGTTCGCATGCGAGAGATGGGCCTCCTGCCTCCTCTCCTTGCGCGGCTTCCGGCAGTCGCGAGCGTAATGCCCAACGATGCCGCAATTGTGGCAGCCGCTGGATGAGCCGTCCTTGGATGTGTTGCATTTCTTGCCGTATTTGTTCTGGCGCTTGTCGTTGTTCTTGCCGCCGCCCCTTTCGGACGACTTAGGCCGCGACGACCCATCGCCTTGCTCTTGCTGCTTCGCGCATGCCATCCACTCCTGCTCTGTGAGGAGAAGACTGCCACCGGCCCCGCCGATGATGTCCTGCTCGTACCGTTCCTCAACGGCGTTAATTCGCCCGGTGACGTCCTCGATGATGAGAGTGGACAGGTCGACGAGCGTCTCGATGGAGAGCGCGATCTGCGAGTACTTTCGTGGTACCACGCGCAGAAACTTGCGGACGGTGTCCTCCTCATCGACCTTGCCGCCGAGGGACTTGAGGATGGCCACCATGCCACCCAGCCTCATGGCGAAGTCGTTGACCGACTCGCCGCTGCGAAATTTGATATTCTCGAACTCCTTCGTCAGGGACTGCCTCTTGGCCTGACGCACGCGCTCGTTCCCGAGCCGCATGGTCTTGATGGCGTTCCATGCCGCCTTCGCCGTCGGCTTCGCGGCGAGTGAGCTGATCATCTCCTGAGGGACAGCTTGCAGGATAGCCTCCATGGCCATCCGATCCTCATGGTGCTCAACCTCGCCGTGATCAACGACATCCTAGATGTACTGGGACTCCATCATCACCTGTATCAACATGGACCAGTCGCCGTAGTTCGTCTTGGTCAGCATCGGCCACCGCGCCGATCCAGAGTCCCTCACCGTGCGCTGCACCAGCGCCGGCCCTAGTTCCCGCCCGCGACGCACCGTGCGGCTGCGCCCGCGTGGCCTAGGTGGTGGCGGTCATGATGGAGAGTGCGTCCGCGCGGCGCTGTAACTGTCCCTTGGCCTACGAGAATTCGAGGCGTGAGATCGCGATCTGAATTTTGCTTGGAGAAGAGGAAGAACAGCAGAGTAGGAAGGAAACAGACGCAAGAGGAGAACAGGTAGAGAGAAGGGATTTTTTTCATTCATTCATTTTCTGCCTGTCTCTGATGGGTCCTCTGGTACTTAAACACTCCACCCCTTACAAGCGGACCCTACCCTTACAAGTGGACCCAAGGTCGCACCTCACTTGCTGACACAGCAGCCACGCTGGAATTGACTAATCTATGGTGGGCGATCGTCATTATGTGCAGCATCAGCTGTAACATCACCCCCTCTGGAGAACTTGCTTGTCCCCAAGCAACAGCCGTTGGAAACCTTGCGCGACAGACATGATAATTTTCCCAAGTCGCCGAGGTAGCAGGAATCCCAGTCCATTTGATCAACACTTGAGGTACAGCTGCATTACCTTGCTTGACAAGCCGGCGATCAAGAATTTGCTCTGGGTAGGTCTCGGTTGCATCCAATGCAGGTATAAGAGGTAAATCTGCAAAGACAGGAGTGAAATCTAGAGTGTAACCTTTGAGTTGTGAAACATGGAACACTGGGTGGATTGAACTGTGTGCTGGCAGATCCAATTTGTACGCCACTTCACCAATGCGCTCAAGAATATGGAATGGTCCGAAGAACTTGAAGGCCAACTTAGGACACGGGCGATTCACCAAAGAAGACTGCACATATGGTTGTAGTTTGAGCAAAACTTTATCTCCCACCTGAAAAGTGCGCTCTGTGCGGTGCCTATCCGCCTGCAACTTCATTCTGTTTTGGGCAGCTGTCAGGTGCACCTTTAGGCGATCCAGTTGAGCCTGTCTCTCTTGGAGCAACGCTGCTGCATCTGAGCTTGCTTCCGAATTTGGAGGTGCCATGGCAGTGAAGTTTGGTTCTGCCCCATATACTGCCTTAAATGGAGAGCACCCAATTGCAGTGTGGTATGTGGAATTATACCACAACTCAGCTAAGGGCAACCACTTCCTCCATTTTTTTGGATCTTCATGCACTGCACATCTCAGGAACATTTCTAAACATTGGTTCACTCTCTCGGTTTGTCCGTCGGTTTGTGGATGATATGCTGTGGAAAATTGTAACTTAGTGCCAAGAGTTTTGAACAGCTCCTTCCACAACTGGCTGGTGAAGATCTTATCTCGGTCTGACACGATAGCAAATGGCACACTATGTAACTTCACCACTGTGTCCAGAAAAGCCTCTGCCACTTTTGCTGTTGTGAAAGGGTGTTTTAAAGGCACAAAATGTGCATACTTCGACAACCTGTCCACCACTACCATAATGACATTGGCACCCTGTGATAAAGGTAAGCCTTCGATGAAATCCATGGACAACTCATGCCAATTACCCTTAGGTATAGGCAGTGGTTGTAACAGACCAGCTGGACTGGTAAGATCATGCTTAGAGTGTTGGCAAATGTCACACTGTTTGACAAAATTTGTCACAGCAAGCTTGAGACCTGTCCAAGCAAACAAATGCTTCAGTTTCTGGTATGTCGGAAAAATTCCTGAATGGCCTCCTATGGCACTGGCATGGAAGGCACTAATTAGTTTAGTCTGCACTGCCAAGTTATTGCCAATCCATATCTTCCCTCTAAGCCGAATTAACCCATTGTTTAATTCAAAGCCTTCTTCATCAGGGCTACGCAGAGCCAAGGACTGTAGTTTTTTTTGTGCCTCAGGATCAGTGGCATATGAATTGAGTACCTCTTGGATCCAAGCCGGTTGTGCAACCGAAATGGCATTCAGATCCATCACATGTGCCACTCTTGATAGGGAATCAGCTGCCATGTTCTCGCTACCTTTTTTGTACACAATTTTAAATTGCAGTCCCATTAGTCGCGACATGGCCTTCCTCTGCAATGGGGAGCTGAGAACCTGATCATCCAGGTATGTGAGACTGTGATGGTCCGTGAGAATGATGAAAGCGCCGCGCTGCAGATATGGCCTCCAACGTTCAACCGCCATAATCAGAGCTAAGAATTCCTTTTCATATATGGAGAGTGCACGATGTTGAATGCTCAGAGCCTTGCCGAGGAACGCAATTGGCCGGCCGTCTTGCATAAGGACTGCCCCTACTCCAGTGTCGCAGGCATCTGTCTCAAGCACGAATTGTTTATTAAAATCTGGCAACTGCAGCACGGGTGTGGATAACATTGCTTGCTTCAGTGCCACGAATGCAGCCTCTGCCTCTGCACTCCACTCAAAACATTTCTTCTTAAGTAAATTCGTCAGTGGCTTGGCAATAACCCCATAGAAACGAACATGCTTGCGATAGTAGCCCGTGAAGCCGAGGAAACCACGCAATTCAGTAACTGTGGTGGGTCTAGGCCATGCTTGCATCGCAGCCATTTTCTTTGGATCAGTAGCCACCCCCTCGCGGGACACAATGTGTCCCAGGTACTCCAATTCTGTTTGCGCGAATGAGCATTTCGTGCGCTTGACGAACAATTGATGGTCCTGGAGCAATTGTAGCACAATTCGAATATGTCGAGCATGTTCCTCGAGAGATGCGCTGTAGACAAGTATGTCGTCCATGAAGACAAGGGCAAATTTGCGCAAACAGGGCTTGAGTACCTCGTTCATCCCACATTGAAAGGTTGCGGGTGCATTTGACAAACCAAAGGGCATCACACGGAAGTGATAATGACCCTGATGCATTTTGAAAGCGGTTTTTTCCTCATCCTCTGGCCGCATACGGATCTGGTGATAGCCTGCCCTTAGATCCAGCTTGGAAAAATATTGCGCACCCGCTAATTCATCCAAAAGTTCATCAATAACTGGCATTGGGAATGTGTTGCGAATTGTGAGCTCATTGAGACGGCGATAATCGATGCAAAATCGCCAGGATCCATCTTTCTTCAGCACAAGTAGGACTGGTGATGCAAAGGGACTCATTGAGTGTACAATCACGCCTGCTTCTAACATGGCTGCCACCTGGCGTTCGATCTCATCCTTATGTAAAGGAGAGTATCTATAAGGTCGTGCATTGAATGGAGCTGCTCCAGGTTGCAGGGTGATTGCATGGTCATAAACCCTAGGAGGAGGCAGACCTTGAGGTTCTTCGAATACGCCTGAAAAGTCATCAAGTACCGACTGAATTTCAGTAGGAACAACAACTGTCAGTCCCGCAGACCCAGTTTCTAGCAATGCCACAGCCCAAACATCATTGCCTTTGTTCCACTTTACAACCTTGTCAATCTGTACTTCTGTCACCGCATTCAAATTGACAGGCTGAACTCCTTGTAACAGAATTTCTTTTCCTTTGTGAACAAACTTCATTGTCTTGTGTTTCCAATTGCAGTACATATCCCCCTGCTGAGCCAGCCAATCGATCCCCAAGATGGCATCATAAGCAGTAAGAGGCAAGACCCGCATATCATGTTCAAATGTTTCTCCCTGTGTCCACCAAGTCAATTTCTGCACCATCTGATCACAAAGCATGGTTTCATTATTTGCCACACGAACTGAAACTGCTGGAATTTGAGTGAGAGGGCACTGTAGGCGATCAACAAAAGCTGCACTCACAAAGCTGTGACTACTACCAGTGTCAATGAGGATAAGCATGACTTGAGTTTCCACTAATGCACGAATTTGGACAGTGTTACCTTCAGCTGAACCAGCCATTGCATTCAGTGAGAGAGAAAATTGCTGTGCTTCGGCAATGTCTTGAAGCTCAAGCAGATTCAGCACTTCAGACGATAATTCAGCTGCATGATCCTCCACTGTTAAGGCATGGACTGTAGCCTGTGGTTTGGCGGCACAGACGTGAGTGGGATCATACTTGTCACCACAGCGATAGCACAGTCCATTGGAGCGTCGATATTCCTTCAGTTGACGTTCCTTCCACAGCTCACCCTGTCCAATTCTGCCTGCTGGTTTGGCTTGCTCAGCCCGGGCGCCACCAAAGCCTGTTTTAGCCGCCCAAGGCTTGTGTTGTGCAGCCAAATCCTCCTGCACATGTGCCAACAAGATTGCACGGTCGACAGTTTCAGGTAATTGAGAAGCCACAACCACTCTTATCTCTTGTTTCAGCCCCTTAAGGAAATGCCCCACGAACATAGTCTCATCATAATATGGATTATGACCACACAATTTAAACATCAACTCTTGGAACTCAGCACAATATTCACCCACTGTTCCCTTCTGCTTCAAATTGATTAATGCAGACATGAACTGCCTGTGATCATCTACACCAAATTTTGCTTCAATTGCCGTTATGAATTCTGGCCACGTTTGCACATCATTCCGGAGTTTGTAAGCTTGGAACCAGTGCGCCGCATTGCCCTCAAGATGTAAACGAGCCATAGTAAGCCACATGGAAGGGGATATGTTGAATACCTTGAAGTAATCCAGGCAATTATCACGCCACATGCGAGGAAACGAGCCGTCGAACTTGGGGAATGACATTTTTGGTGTCACTGGTCTACCGCCGCCAAGGTGCTCGTCCGGTGGTCTCCCCCGGCCACGAACACCATCGCCTCCCAACACCGCCTCGCCTGTACCAGGATCTGGAGGTCGATGTGCTGATGTTGCTCCTGGTACAAACACCCCCGTCATGGATGCTCCTCGACAGCCGCCCATCGGCACGGGGCTAAGGACGCCCTTCCCCATCACCCGCTCAGAATCCCCTTCGCCGTCCTCCAGACCCACCATGGACGGAGCCTTCGATCCACCGAGTCGCCCCACCGCCTCCGCCGTCGCCGCCATCTGCTGCGATAGAGACTCCTGGCGCCGCTCGATGCCGTCCATGATGCGTGTATGATCGCCCACCGCTCGAGAATTGAACTCGAGCTGGCTCGCCACTTGCTGATACGTGGAGTCGAGCAACCCCATGCGAGCGTCGAGGGAGCCCATCTGAGTCTGGACCAACTCCAGACTCTGGTGAATCGCGGCGAGCGACTCATCGGTGCGGGCTGCCGCTTCCCCCATCGCCTCGAGGACGAAGTGCGTCTGTGGAGATGGTTTCGGTGGCGCCGTTGCGGAACGCTCGATCCAACAAACCGAAAAGAGGATTTACAGGATTCCCGTGCAGACTCGATCGAAATCAAAGTCTGCTCAGGATTCACCAACCAATTCCGGGATTTTACAGCTGTAGATCAAGCGCCCAAGGATCGACGAACCTCTGATACCACTGTAACTATCCCTTGGCCTACGAGAATTCGAGGCGTGAGATCGCGATCTGAATTTTGCTTGGAGAAGAGGAAGAACAGCAGAGTAGGAAGGAAACAGACGCAAGAGGAGAACAGGTAGAGAGAAGGGATTTTTTTCATTCATTCATTTTCTGCCTGTCTCTGATGGGTCCTCTGGTACTTAAGCACTCCACCCCTTACAAGCGGACCCTACCCTTACAAGTGGACCCAAGGTCGCACCTCACTTGCTGACACAGCAGCCACGCTGGAATTGACTAATCTATGGTGGGCGATCGTCATTATGTGCAGCATCAGCTATAACAGGCGCGCGGCGGCGTCCTTGACCCGCCTGAGGCGCCGTCCTGCGATCTCGCTCAGGGACGGAACCAGGGGGGCGCCCTGGGGCCATGGCTCCCCCCATGATGAATTTTTTTTGTTGAAAACCCTAGGTAATCTGTGGATTTGAGCCCTAAATTACCCATATGGCCCCCTCCAACTTGTTAAACATGCAATTGGCCCCCCTTATAATCAATTCCTGGTTCCGTCCCTGATCTCGCTCCATGCCTTGATCCCACATTCCCACCATGGCTCCAAGGATCTCTCAGTGGCTCTGATACCACTTGTAGTTGTCGAATCTGAATCGGCTGAACCTGAAAAACAACAAACTATGAAACTGGAACACGAGTGTTTTTGTGCCGCGCACACTTCCTGCGGCGTTTTCTGTTTTCTCATTCCTTATATATCGAGCTACATGCAAGGGATCCAACTACTGATCCTAAACTCACGCCACACCCAGCACTAACCAACGTGTGTGCCCGGTAGACTAGCTAATGACTCGGACGAGCACACACACGCATGCAGCAATGCATCATGCCCAAGGTATGCACATGCACAAAGGAAATTAAACATGCAGCTAAACTAGCTATGACATGAGTGAAATGCTAACAATCTTCCCGTGAGTTGCAAATCATCAAAACTATAGTCCAATGATAAAAGCATTAAAACTGACGTAATAGGAAAATGAATAACTGCAATGAAACATATTAGACATCTTGCAGATAACATAATTGATAGTATCATAAATCAACACTTTAGGTTTGCTTGTGGAGGATAGAAGAAATAGGTATACTGACTCAACAATAAATAAAAGAAAGACCCTTTACAGAGGGAAGCAGGGATTTATCATGTGATAGAGATTTTTATTTTATTTTTTTATTAAACAAAATTAAAACAATTTTGAGACATGCATGCTTTCGTCAACGAATCTATAGCAAATAAATCCGTTAGTCCCCCATACCAAGCAAGGCTTTGGACTTGTGAGAGCGGCTCCCATAGAGGAATGCTCGACTGATTTCTCAGGTTGCACTGTGTGAAGGAGATATTAAGTAAGGTTGTATTTATATTTTACGGGCTGTGAACCCTTGGCCAGCTTTCGGCAAATTTAAGTGAGCACGTAATCCACGCTCACCAAGTGAAAGGGGGAAATAATCTTGCTTGACACAGGATATAACAAACTTCCTTACTACTTCCTCATGAGCTAAAAACAAAGACACAAAAAGGAGCATTTTGAAGGTTTAAAGGTACCACATGTCAAATTTATTTGGAATGGCATGAAATACCATCTATGGATAGGTATGGTGGACACTGCTATATAGATATTTGGCTCAAGGAGTTTGGATGCACGAGTAGTCAGTCCGCTCAGTACAAGGCTTTAGGCTAGCAAAGGCTTTATAGCAAACATAAAGTGTTGAGAGATAACAACCAAATATACTATCTAAACAATAAATCCAAATGCAACATTAAGCCATCATCTTTGTCAGAATAAATCTTTTTAACGAAAGAGCATAAAAACTAGAGGACTCACTAGCATGTAAGATATTCAAGATAATATATTTGCATGTAAATTCTTCTTCTTTACTCAAGTATCAAAGCATTGTCGCAATTAACCAAAGTTATGCTTGCCAGAACCAAACAAAATTCTACTCACACCCAATGTTAAATCACCACTTATCACAAGACCAGCGTATGAGAGAGATTGCCGAACGTTGTTGTGACCTGGCCGAAATGTGGGTGTCTATATGGTACTTTTGGTGTTCCATCCAAATTAAGCTCCTTTCCTGTCATGTCTTGCAGCACTTGTGTTCCTACTGGTGTGATTGCGCCCTGAGGCTATTGCACTGATGCACCACTGTTGAAGGGTGGTGTTGCAGAAGTGTTACTAGAGTGTCCCAATGGAGAAAGTTCCAAGATTTCTGTCCTTCTTGCTGCGAATAACTTTTCAAAGTTTTTTTGAATGTTGTCGAAGTTGGTCTGGATACTGATGAAATTCTTGTTGACCATCTTGGAAAAATCAACAAATTCCTGTTTATCTTCCTCTCTGTTGCGCTACAGTGTTTGAACATCTAGCTGCAGGGAGTCAAGCATGAGCATGCCCGTGTCTTCGGACTGTTGTTCTGGTGCCATGTTTGTCTTTAGGAATTTTCGCAAACAGATCGAGTGTGTGGAACCTCACCACCCAAAGTGACCAATTCATAACTTACAGAAACAAAAACGGCAACTTGATACCTGACTCGTTGTCGTGAGTCCTGCGGCCGCCGTCGCCGCCGCCAACGCCTCCGCGCCGCCGATGATGCACGGATCAGGGTGGGAAGGTGGGATTTTACCGCAGAAGAAATGTTCTTCGGAAACCACTTCCTTGAACCCTGGATCTGCTCCCGAACGTTGCTGCCGCCGCCAAGCCGCCACCAATTATTTCCGATGGACCGGAAACTCCACACCGCCGCCGGAATCCCAAGCTTGGAAGAGGGATTTTACAAGAGAGCCCAACCTTCCCTTGCTCGAGATCCAATCGCCGCCAAGGAATCATTGCGCTCTCATACCAGTTGACACGCCCATAGGGGTCGTCTAGCTACTTAAACGATGAACAACACAACACAAGAAGCCAGCGAAGTAGCGAGTTTTATAGATGAATTTGGCTAGAATCTGAATTATTATAGAGGAAAGCAAGGCCAGACCCGCGAACAGCGGCGGATAGGGTTTAACCCAATACAAGATGAGATGCATCTCCACACAGGGAGGATCAGGCTTTATAGCCAGAGCTGGTGAAGCTGGGCGCATGGCCGGTTGCCGTCGCTAGAGTTTGAACAACGACTAGTCGAAGAAGGAGGACCATGCGATGCCTGATGGACGGTGGATGATGAGGAGACTAGGCGCGAAATGTTAAGTGGCTTCAGATACAGAGGAAGGCCAGATTCAGTGAATACTTGCAGTTCAGGTTCTTGACAGCCGCGTATGGCACGGCGACCACCAGCATGAAGGTCTTGATCTGCAGGCCGTGCTTGTGCATCTGTGTCGTGCGTCACCGATATGCTCCTCCAGTCGATGGACTCACGGAGGCGTCCTACCAAGGCAAGTGAATGGCCTCCGTCGGGATAGGGCAAAATCTAGAGGTGTCCGGGACGGAGGCT
Organism: Puccinellia tenuiflora; assembly: GCA_012064385.1. Classification (NCBI taxonomy): domain Eukaryota; kingdom Viridiplantae; phylum Streptophyta; class Magnoliopsida; order Poales; family Poaceae; genus Puccinellia; species Puccinellia tenuiflora. The sequence goes on along the minus strand of QRDG01000564.1, from coordinate 322,983 downwards.
TCGCCTCGGGATGACCATAGATCCGAGGAGAGCGGTTCCATTCCTCCCGCCGGACTGTCAGGATTACCATCCCTGAACACGCAGGTGTGACGTGAAGATCATAATGAGGAAGGGTTCAGTTATCTAACGGATGATGTTCTTCTCAGTCGATGGCTGCGATTGATCATCACGTCACACAGTTAATTTTTCTGTTATCTCCATTATGTACTTTCCTTTGCTGTTACTTTATACTCGGCAGTGGGGTTTAAAGTCCAGGTACGTATGGCATCAGAATGGTTTTGTTGATGCAATGGAATCGGGGAGGGCCTCCCTGTGAATAAAAAAAAAAGTATTGCATCGGAAACATCTTCAATCATTCTGCCAAGAGCAAAACCTAAACATATATTCTATACTCCATCTCTATTGGTTAATTGGATCTACGCCTTTACATTTTTCACAGATTGGAGAAAGGCCATTACAAAAACCATACCTCTATGCCACTTAAACTTCTCCATACCTCTATGTATGTCATTTTGTTTATTACCAAACCATATACGAGAATTATACTTTCATATGTATGCTTGTACTCGAGACATGAACAAAAACTGGCTGAGCAATAGCTGTCGCGCGATACGACTGCATCGATACAGAGCATCCACTCCAACTCTCGCCCCCGTCCTCAAGAAAGATACGTCTCGTCCCTACGAACCCTAGCGCCGGCGGCGGCCACAGATTCGATCGCGACTGCAAGCCCGAGGCTAGAGGCCCCCCTCGCACAACTCATCCTCTGCTCGTGGTTCTCGACTGGGCGCTGCTATGTAGGCGGGCGGTGGAGGCGAGGGTTGTCAGTGTCACTGCTGGAGGCGGGAGCTGTTGGAGGCGCGACTCAGGCTGGAGGAGGGCATGGATTTACTGGTTACCGATTCGCCGTACATGTGAGTGTGCTAGTCCCCAACACCCCTCATTCTCTTCTTGAATGTACAGATAGTTGTGCATTCATTCTTTTAATTTCATCTATGCCTTGTGGTTTAAGGATTTGTGCCGAAGGAACAAAATGGGAGGAAATCATATGTGAAGGGGAAGAGAGTTAAATGGAATGACGATTTCACCATGGACGTGCTCATGGATGGCATAAGTGTAGAGTTGAGAGTTGGTAGGGATCAAAGTATCACTGTGTGGTATTTCAATGTGATAATGACATAAGATGTTAGCCTAACTCAACTAGTGTGTTACTCAACTACGTTTGTGCTTTGCTACTTGCTATGTGAACTTCATTTACCGTGAACCTCTCTTAAATTGTGCTAGTGAACCTATGTATGGACATGTCTGAATTGTGCTTGCAGAGATGTATTGAATTGTGCTTGTGAAGATATGGAACATACTGTTGAAGTGCTGCTGAAATTTCGTATGAATGATTTGATAAGTTTCTGGACATAATTTCAAATGTCAGTTTAAGGGTCTATATATGCCTATAAATGGCTCATATTTGAACAGTAGACTCTTATTAATGTTTTTAGTTTTCTATAAAAAATTAGATTTTTTTGAGAAGTTCAAAATTTTGGTAAAATTTGACAAGTTTCTAGACAGAACGAAAAATATCAATTTAAGGGTCTAACTGTGCTCAGAATTGGCACATGTTTGAACAGTAGGCTTATATTACCGTATTTTTCTTATTTTTTTTTAGATTTTCCTGAGAAATTTTAATATTTGGATGCCCGAGTGACTCTAATGTGCTGCTAAAAGGCTGGGCACATGGGTAGTATGGTAAATACTGCACTATACACTCAAATAAATGTATTTTTTGAACAGTTATTTTCTTTAGTGAACAAAATGGCATACATTGAGGTATGAATAAGTTTGAGTGCCATATTTCCAAATTATTTTTATAATACACCCTCCGTATCAAAATATAAGATGTTTTGGACTTTTGCTTTCCATCGGTATCTAATCTTGTACTAAAACATATCTAGATATGAATGAAAAGCAAAAAGTCCAAAACATCTCATATTTTAATAGTGAGGGAGTATATGTAGAGATGGGCTCACCGAAGTTGATGATCCCAGTGCCCACCCGATCTGCGAGCCCATAACCATCCAAAAATGAGCCCAGTTGTATATATTCACAACCCGTCCGATCCACATCCGCAACAAGTCGCCTACTCCCACTGTCCCCGAATCTCTCTCACCCGAGAGGGGAAAAACCAAAACTACAAAAAAATCTCGCCGCCGACCGCAGCCACGCCGACGGACGGCCATGTCGGCGGACGCCCCCGTCCCGACGCTGCGTCCGGAGGAGCGGGCAGGGCTCCTGACGCTGCTCGCAGCCGCCGCGCGCCCGCTGGGGGACGTCGTCGCCGACTTCCTCGCGCGCTTCCCCCGCGAGCGCCGCCTCCGCGTCGGGGCCACGCTCTGCTTCCTCCTAGAGGCATGTCACGACCCTCGCCCCCCTCCCCCCTTGCGCACTCTTCCCTGTGTCTCCTTCAGCTCATCGCACCGCGGGAGCTAGCTTGCTTCGTTCGCCAGATTGGGTATTGGGACCTCTTTGCGGCGGGAATGGATCGGGCACTAGTTTGGTTTGCTTGACTTAGCGCTTGCGTTGGGTGGTTAGATTTAGCGCGTTTTGGTGTGTGGCTCGGGTTTGGCATGAGGAATTATGATGCTGGGAGTTTCACTTTCAACTTGCTGAGTTAGGCGTCGAACGAACAAGCCGATGGGTTTAATTAAGTGACGATCCGTGGAGCTTGGCAGGCCTGAGGTCACTATCGCTTTTTGTTCACATTTTCGTTTGGGTTACAAATTGTTTGGGTCACTGAACTGCTAGATTTAGTGACATCTTGTTGTAAGATTGATCGAATTTTAGTGGATTTGTACATGACAAATAAGTTTACTACTCCCTCCGTTCACTAATATAAGACCTTTTAGCTTTTTCTTGATTCCTATGTATCTAGACGCATTTTAGTATGTATGTAGTCAATATTGAAATAGCTAAAAGGTCTTTCGATGTATCTAGAGGCAATTTAGTCTGTATGTTCACTCATTTTAGTACGTATGTATTCAATATTGAAATAGCTAAAAGGTCTTACATTAGTGAACGGAGGAGGTAGTTGATTTGGGATGAGTCCATTTCGAGTTTATTGCCATAGCTGCTAAGTGTCTTCTGAAGATATGGTATCGGTGAGGTTTTGTATTACACATTGCAGGGCAGGGGCTTGCGCTCATGGTAGAATCAAGCGAACACCCAGTGAGGCGTGGGCTGTGTCCCCTTTGTTTGCTTAGGTGTCGTTTGCAGGATGCCATCGGATTATCAAACTATTTCTTGTAATGAAAAGGAAAACGGGAGACTAAAACAGATGTGTTAATTGTTTTTTAATCCAAAAATAGGCGCACCTAATGCATATTCAGGACAAAATAGCAACAAGGGGCTCACATAGAAATCTGAAACGTCCGTGAACTGAATCATTCCATAGCAGCTAAAGTATGCATTGGACCTCTAGGATATTCCATCTATCTGGGTGTTTCACAGAAGCTGGATGCTGCTACATAGTGACTATGGCAGACTCTGTAGTTCCTGTTTGCAGTTTTTCGAAGGATTTATTATTTATCTATCTTGATCATACTAGGAGTTAATATAGAGATGCCTGTTTACCTCCTCCGTGTCACACAGAACAAGTGGAGTTTGAAGTTTGATGTGTTATGCTATCTTTTAACTAGGACAAGAAGATGCTTCATCCAACTGGCCGTCTAATTGCATTTGCAATTCTTCATCAGAGTTATTCCTCGCAGCCAGTAAATCCTTATGTTCCTCTGCTATTAAATGTAAGTTCAGAACCTTGTTTTCCAGTTTGATTTAGATCTTTGTGGACGAACTTCCATTTCTCCCTCCAATTTACATCAAATATGCGAGCTTGGGAGCTGATGCGTTTATGAATCATAATTTTTTGATAGTTTTCTCTGCCTTATAGTTAGAGATGTTGTTCACTAGCATCAGCACATAACCGAATCCATCTTCTATAATATTGCCAAATTCCCTTTATCCAAACTCTCGCTTTAGCTTCTAACATAAAAAACTCGAATCCTTGTAATTCAGGATGCAGTTACTACTGTGGTCCACATGTAAACCTTTTATGTTATAATTTCTGCTGTCATTTTTAAATTTGAACTCAAGAAGTTGAGATTTTCAACGTCAGATCAAAATCTTCTTGTACAACACTGCGGATACTTTAGTTGCCAATCTAATTTCTGTTTCAAATGTAGCACTAAAAAGGGTGTTGGATGAAGTTTGAGCTCTTGCTGATCTTCTCTCTGATCTTTTTCTCGGGCCACAACCTATAATTTCTCCCTGTCTAGCTTTGTTAGCTTCAATATCCATACTAACAGCTCTGGATATTGGAGCACTGTCAACCACGATCGTGGTGCGTTGATAGAAATGGTTCTAATAAGCTAAGATTTTGAATACCACACTGTTAGGATCAATTGCCAAGAAATTGGCCAATTAACCAGTTAACTGGCCGATTATTCCCTGCTCGGAGGGTCATCGAGTAGGCGATAAACTGATAAATCAGCCGATTAATAACTGATTAACTGGCCGATTAGCCTATTAATCCCTTACTCGCCATCCAACCGAGCAGCTACCAGTTAAAGATTTTCTCAACATTATTTGCTACTTTCAGTGTTCTTATGTTTGGACTTCTATGAAGTCAAAGCATCTTGATCTTTTAGCAAAGTTGATCTGGTGCACATAATACGGGCTCACAAATCTATGTGTTCTGCATACAATCTTATTCCAATTACGGTCCGTTTGGATGTTTGCATTCGGGCCTGGTATTGGACATTGGTATTGTCTAGGCCAGAATATCCCCAATTCCAGGTGTTTGGATGGTTTAGGTATTGAGGCTATGCATTCGGGCTGAATATTGAGGTTGCGTTTTTTGGCCTAGGCAGCCCACTGCCGAATGAACCAGTCTGGAGCTCGACATCCTACGACATTCGGGCCCGAAACGTTTTCCTCTCTCTCCCTCGTTCTATCCCGTTCTCTCGGACGAAACCTTCCAACGCTCTCGCTCGCGGGTAAGGTCCCGCCACTGCCTTCCCCATCCTTCTCGCCTCTGGCGAGATTGGATGTAGCCGCCGCCTCCATCCTCCTATATGGCTATCTCCGCCCCCACCTCGCCCCGCGCTCACCCGTTTGTCCCTCTGTGGGAACGGTCGCCCTCACGAACAGAGGAGCAGGAGTGCAGGACGGCGAGCAGCCTACCGCCCAGCTTCCGGTGAAGGTCAGCAGCCGCCGCCCGCCTCTTTCCCCTCTCTTCCCTACCGCCCCGCCCTTCCCTGTTCCCTCTATTTCTGGTCAGGGTCCCTCACCTCTCCCCTGCCCTCTGCTCCCTGCCTCCTGCATATTCAGACTTGATCTCATGAGTCTCATGTACAGCACGCACAGGCAAAATTAAGAAGACGATCAGCGTCCTCAACCCCGATCTATCCTCCCCTCTTTTCTGTCTTCTTCTCTTTATTGAGATGTTTGTTGGTCACCAAACACTCGTGTTCTCCTCAGGTTGACAAAGTCAGGCAACATCAACATGGTTACATGGGGACAAATGAGATGCAGATACCGTATTTTGGTTTTCAGATATTCTAGTTGCATGTACGTATGTGATGAATGTATACCAATTAGATGGTCACATTTTGTGACGAAGAGACGCCTTTTCTTCTTTTTTTTTGGTGTGGAAATCCTAAGTTGATAAACATAATATTTGTTTTTTCTTTTATTTTTATTTTATATGTCATTGTTTAAATATTCACATGTTGTACGGAAAAGCATTTTCAAATATGTAGAAAAAAAAGATCACTCTCATACCATTGCAATACATTACTTTGACCATCCAAACAACATTTGATATTCAACCTCAATATCAAGTCTATGGTCTGAATACGTACACATCCAAACAGAAATATTGACATTCAATCTCAATACCAATATCTTGTGATATTGATATTGAACCCAATACAATGCCAAGCCTCCCAATGCAAACATCCAAACGTACTTGACTACCCTTCATGAGTTGACAGTTGACACAAAGCTGTGAAAGTGCATAGTGCCGCTTGATTTGTGTAGCTTTTGAAGCAGCTGCATCTTTGCCTGAATGGAGGGATGTAATTTTTTTTAAATATAATGGCAACAAAAAAAGGAAACTGAATTGAATACGTTTTGAAATCCACTACTCAAACTTCTTGGCACTAGAGTAGCTGTTTATCATGCTTAAACTTTTAATTTTTGTTATCGACAGGCAGCTTGTGATGAAACATCAGAAAAATCAGAACGAGCATTTGTCCAACTTCTGTTGACGTCGGCCAATGGAAACAATAACAATGGGGTATTTTCTCTTACTCCTTGACTTGTCCATAAAGCACCCATGCTAATATCTAGTGGGACCTTCTGTACCAGTTTTCTTGGCATTTTACTTTCCTTGACTGTGCCGACTATCCACTTACCTCTGCTCATGGACGACATCCCTATTGTCAAGCAACTTGCAAGCTATCTCCTTGATTATCCTCGTTAGTCTTTATGCTAATTTTAGTGGTGCTCTGTGTTTGTCAGGTGCTGCAGCAGTCAGCTGTCGATTACATAAATGGGCCTGTTTCTGCATCACAGGTAGAATGTTAACTTTTGCTTTAGTAAAAGGAACCAATTGAATGTAGTTGATGTAAACTAAACCTGGATCATTTCCAATATTAACGGCCTCTTAACTCAGGGCTCGTCTGTTTATTTAGGCCTTATTGCCACGGGAACAGCTTGAGAAGCAATACTGCGGCAATATTGTACAGCCGCAGCCTCAGGCTAGTAGTTTCAGAAGCGCTACCGTTAGATGTGCTATACCGGATCCAGATATACCTCAAAGTTGTGCCAATTCATCAGAGTATGTATGCTCAGCAGTCTCCTACGAAAGTTACGATGTGCTTGGACTCCATTTATTATTTCTTCTTATGCTTTTCCTCATGGAATTGTTTGGTTATGTCGTATCATGTCTAGGATATCACCACCTGGAGGCAAACAAGAATCTGCTTCTGATGATAGGGAGTCCGCTCTTGCTGGTTTACTCCAAGAAAAACCATGGGGAAGATTGGGTCCCCAATGGATACGGCCAGCACCCCCAAGACTTCATATACTTGATGGGGAGGTAACATAGTTCGCCAAGAGTTGTAGTTTTGATCCAGTTATATTCTTAATATGACTGTACGTGTTCTGAAAATACAGCTACAGTGGCTGAACCCTGACAACAGTCATGAGCTATTATGGGATTATAGTATGTGTGCAGACACAAGTCGCGGGGCTGCAATCCGAGATTTGATTGCAAGAGCCTTAAAGGGTCCACTTGGACCTGGCCAACAGGAGGTTCGCTGCTCCATTCTATTATTTGTGCTATATCAATTAAAGCTAGGGATAATGATTGTTTCGATAAATATTTATGCAGCTTTAATACTTCCGTATGATTTTTGCATTCTCTTGAATCTTCTCTTTCAGCTTGGTGCTGGATGTTGTTATGGCACCAAGTCTTTCAGCACCCTTCTTTCTCGTGCAAGCATATTTATTTGCACATATGATGTTTTCATATGGTACAAGCCTAATTTATTCGCAGCTTTTCTCAGCAAGTTGTTATAGAATTGGCAAAGGAGTCTAAGCTAGTGTATCATTGCGGGATGACGCCACAGAAACTTCCAGTATGTATCTATGGTTAATGTTGGTCTCCTTACACTTTCTCATGTCTTTGGTCTGATAGAAGTATATATGGTTTCAGGACCTTGTTGAGCATAATCCACTCATTGCTGTCGAGCTTCTTTCGAAGCTTATGAACTCTCCTGACATTGCAGGGTATGTCTGTTTCTTTTCTGTGGCATGTTCTGTTATAGTGATTGTCACCACGCCGACTTTTTTCTTAGTACTAATCCTATTCTTTCTAGTTATTTCGATGTTCTTGTGCACATGGAGATGAGCCTGCATTCCATGGAAGTTGTAAACAGACTTACTACCGCGGTTGAACTCCCGACAGGATTTGTCCATGAATACATCTCAAATTGTATTCAATCATGTCAAAACATTAAGGTTTGCTCTTGTTCTTTCTATTCATTCAGTTTGAAATTGATGACATCGTTACTTGATTAATTGGATCGGTTGCATAAAATTACAGAGTAACTCAACCCCATGGCTACACAATATTATTTTAATGCTTATGCAAGCCGCAGTTACATAATTTAACCTTGGTTGCATTTTCCCATGTGGATATCAAACCTCTGCATGTTGATTTGCTTTATTCAGTTACTCTGTTGCACTATAAATGTCCTTGCCTTGTGGAGAATCCTTTGAAAACATTTGCCCATTGAAAAAATAATGAATGCTATAGTTGTTGTTACATTTCTAATCTTTGTGCTGGCTTGAATCCTTTAAAAGAGGCTAGGTGGTTGTATTCTGTTAGTTATTCGGAGTATGCATGATCATTTCTTATTAAGTCTCTCTTGAATTTAATGCTTCCTTGGTCTTTGCACACGGTGGGATGTGGACAAATATTGTGAAAAACGGGGAGTAATTCAGGTTATTTTGCCAATGGGAGGAGTATGGATGATCATTTCTCATCAAGTCTCTCTTAAGTTTAATGCTTCCTTGGTCTTTGTGCACGGAGGGATGAGGACAAATATTGTGAAAAAATGGGGAGTAATTCAGGTTATTTTGCCCATGGGAATAAGCCCCTGGTTCTTCTATGACTTCAAGTGCTTGCATAATTGTAGCCCTGAGAATAGTTTCAAATCCAAATTATTCCAACCCAGAACGTACAATTATGTCCACTAACCAAACCAAACCAATCCAAGAAATATTTGTTAGAAACTAAACCAATCCAAGAAATATTTGCTAGAAACCAAACCAAACTCTTTGTATTTTCCACCCAAACCCATCCAATCCATTCCCTGTGTCCAGTTTGAAACCATAGATTCAAACCATAGTGTAGTAAGTAATTAATAAAATCAAGTGACACTTCAGAACAATTAACTTTGGATGTCAGAATGTCAGATCAACCAACATGGCACGCAGACATGCATTAATTCATGACTCCTGCTGCATCACCCACTAAAAAAATAGCACGTACGGCCTGGAGTTGGTCGGCCTCGACACTCAGTTGGTCTTCGATCTTGTGCCGGCCGGCAGCCGGAGAGAGGCAGAGAATCATGATACCGATAGGCGACGACAACGGGAGGAAGCCGCCATGGCACGAGCTCCGCCCAGCGGCAGCGGCGCGGAGCTGGTATTCGACGCAATGCTGGCTGGCAGTCAAAGGAAAGGCAGAGACGCATTATCCTCATGGTGCCTCGGTGACGGAAAGGAGGCGAAAGTAGAGGTGCCGGGAGGGACTCCGGTCGCTGATGGCGGCGAACCCCTAAACCTAGCACATGAAAGCTGGTCACATTGCTGAACGCCTGAAGCTGACTAACTGGATTCGGTTGATAGTTTCAGACCACGAGTTGAAACCGTATGAGATCAATTGGTTTGTGTCCAAACCAATCCACTAAGAACTATAAACCCAAATTAAACCAAATTACTTAAGGGTCTCAACCCATTCAAACCAGTCCAAAGAAGCCCAATAGAAAAACCAAACTGAAACTTCAGTCTCAGTCCCTATTCCCCGCCCTACATAATTGACAGCTGCAGCTGGTAACCCATGCGTGAAAATATCGCCAAATTCTTGTAATATAATCAATTTTATGTGCAGGATAAGTACATGCAGAACAGACTGGTGAGACTAGTTTGTGTTTTCCTCCAGAGCCTCATCCGGAATCAGATTATTAATGGTGAGCATATTGTTCTGTGCTTAGCAGAGACAACTGTTTAATCCATATACCGTTATTTATGTCATTGAGTTCTCATTGATTATTAAATATTCATTTTTTTGCCTTCTCTATCCATAATGATCCAAGATCATGATGACAGAACTGTATGTTTGATGTCCCACTTTCATTACTTCATATGAATGATTTTGGCACAGCCTTACAGGAACATAGCACTTATGTGATGTTCCTGTGAATCACAGGCGCCTTAGTGAAAGAAGCAACAAACTATACAATTGACTGCTGCTATTTGTATTTATCATTAGTTTTGGGCCATTTAGTGCTATTCAAATCATCAGCTGAATCCTTGTTTATCCTTTGTGGTTGCATTTTACAGTTTCTTGAATGTTAGAACATATTAGTTATGTTTGTCCATGGTTTTGTACATGCAGTTCAAGATCTTTTCATCGAGGTACAGGCGTTCTGCATCGAGTTCTCACGAATTAGGGAAGCAGCTGGCTTATTTCGGCTGCTCAAATCTTTGGAGTGAAGAAACAAGTTGTAAGTTGCTATCTCCCGTTTCTGTCTATTACTGTTCTGTCATCCTTTTCATATTTCTGTATATCTTGATTCTTGTAGTCTCGCTTGAAGCCATGTGGACTTCATAATATCATGTTGTTCAGTATCTAAGTTCCCATGATTCTGTCCTCTTGCAACTTCATGTTCAGCATCTAATTTATACAAATACCCTGATATTCCTCAATTCCAATTGTCAGATAAACTGGTGGTGTTGTTATCGAATGTTTCGAGTTTCTGGTTCTTGGTAGTTCTCTGGCCACTGTGGGATGTTCAAGATCGGACGATGTGTGTCAATTTCTTGCAGAATCAGTGACACGCTCCCAACGACAAATGCACACCCCGTAAGAGTGGATCAAAAGAGGCACCAATAGCAGATCCAGACAGTATGGTGTTTGTGGTTGGTTGACATTTAGATCTGTTTGTATACGTCAGTCGTACGGAGACATATAATAGATGCATGTTTTGGTCTATTCTTCGATATCATGTAATCTCAAGAATGCCGTGAGCTGTTTATTGTAGTCCATGTGTTTTATTTGGTTCAACCAGGACATGGTTTTGTACAATTAGTTGCCATCATGTGCAGATCTCTTCTTTTGAAGCGAATTCGTTGACTTGGCGGACACAGCTTGAAGTGTCCCGGTTTCTGTGTTGTTGGGTTTATGCTATTCTGAATTCTCGAGTAGTTGGATGCAGATGCTGTGGAACACATCCTTGCTGAACAAATGTTTGACATGTTTTTATTGATTACATCTGAAATGCTTGGAAAGGAAACCTTATTATGACATTGAGAAGTACTGTGTCTCACAATCGAATTACTTAACTATGCCCCTAGTTTTAATCTCCTTTTGGCTAAATCTTTTCTCCTTTAGCATACACCTGTCATTTTAGGGGGCTGTTTGGTCAGGCTTATTTCCGGCTTTTGCACTTTGGCATAAAAGACACAAAAGAAGTTATAAGGCTGACAAACAGCCCCTATATCTTGTATTGGGGGTATTGTTTTATGACTGGAAGCACTGATGATGTACTAACAAATGGTCATGAAAAGGAAGTCTATCATAGTCCAGTGGCTTTGGACTGCATTAACGACCGGGAAGTCCCGGGTTCGAATCCTACCAATAGCAAAAACAAATGGTCATGAAATGGCTTTCTTTCTTAGCTAAGAGACGCAGTGGCCAAACCCTACCCGTTTCAATTTCCATCTTGGCTGGTGCAGTCACCGGCCCCTATCTTCCATTACATACGGTTGAATTGGCACGAACCAATACAGTTCATGCAAAATAGATTTCTTCCGCGTTGCAAATAGAACCTGGCCTTGTTATCGTAGAGAAGGCGAACAATTTTGTATGTGATTAATCTATTAGAGGAACGTGCCCCTAGTAAAGAATCTCGTACAACGTTTGTAGTACAATATCGAGGCTTATAAGGCCGAAGCAATCAACGACTTCACGCTTGGGAATCTTTTCCAAATCCGAAATTTCAAAATTAATTATCTCTTTAACCGTTAATTGAATTGACGATTCGTCTTCACCGTTTGGTTCGTCTCGATGAGTAATTTAAATTTAGATCTCATCTTAATATGTTTTGACGATTTTTTTTTATCGTCAGTTGCCAGGTTATTATACTGTAGTTGCAATCTTACTAGTTTATACGTTGCCATCTAAATAACACACAATCAACTGATAACTTTTACATGTTTTCACTAGTAGCAATGATTAACATGTCCATGTCCAGAGAATGAGTATTCGATTCACTCTAAACGTGTAAAAGACCACATTCACATTAGGAAAGGTTTAGCGAAGTTCAAAAAACCTGGCAACCATTTGATTTTTTTGTCAAAACATATTAATATAGGATCTACTTTCAAAGATCTCGATGAGAGAAAGCTAACCGTGGAAACAGATCTGAAATTTCACTTACGATTTAAGGGATAAACCACTTTAAACTTTAAAAAAAATTCACATGGTGGCTGCATCAATGACTCAATTACCATATTTCATCCGTGCCCATAGAAGTCTAATATGGGGCACGTGCCCTAGTTAACACAGTCTTTTTGTATGATATGGTATGCATAAACTATAAATTAAATTATGGCTAGTTGCTATAAAAGTTGCGTCGACTAATGGCCTAAGGATCGTGACTCCGATTCCGAACATACGAAATTTCATGGCAACGTTGGGAGGCCAAATCCCGACGACTCCTCTCATGTTGGATGGTGGTGGACAGGAGTGCTCCGCTCGATGGTGTCGGGTGCCGGTGGTGGCGATCTGAATCTCCTAGCACACCCGATTTGGATCTCCTAGCCCGCCCGGGTGAGCTGGCGGGATCGATCCGTGGCTGCTGCGGACGTGAACGCGTCAGAGTTCGGCGACAGCTGGTCCCATATAGTGGTGTGGGAGGCGTCGGGTGAATCTCGACGTGGTGGTGCCGAGGTTGTCGCGACCTGGTTCTTCCTGCCATACGGCCTACGGTGCAGGGTTGGTAGTGGTTTGTGGCGGGGTTTTCGTGACTGCCGGTGGCAGCTGCATCACGGCTGATAATAGACGGTCGAGCGGTGGCAGATCTCTCCGCGGTATGCTCGCTGCAACGTCACCTGTTGCTGACGCATGAGTTTGGCGCTCGGGGCGACACCCTGAATTTTTTATACGTTGGACATCTTGGTCATGTAGATGACGTGAGGGTCGGATCTTCATTTCAGGTTGTGCCGCGGTGAATGGCGGTATGTTACGTCCTTTGATGTGACCGCAAAGTTTTGAGGCCGACGACGGTATGAGACACCCCCTACACTCCAGATCGGATTCTATTCGACTCAGCAAGTGCTACGCATGACAACTTTGGTGGAGCTGGCGAGGAATATTAGCATATTCTAGTTGACCCTAAAATATCATATTTTTCTGACCAACCGAAAACAAGTTATGCATTAATTCGTGTTTTAGCTAAATTCTGCCCTACGAAAATTAGAATAAAATAAGTGTAAGTCAAAATATACCAAACGCAAAGGTTTTGACTTCAGTAGGACAATAGATTTATGTAGGTGTTTAGTTTGTATTTTGTGATACTTTGTCGAATGGTGGTGTGATTGTGTGTTTTTGCTTGTTAACGTCGATTAGACGAGAACGTTGCCAGAGCTTGCGAGGAAGGGGGATAGGTTGAGCAAGAAGACCAAGACCAAGGGAACTTTGCTGACCAAGGCAAGCCATCTCTTTGATCATGCCCTTTTTGTACTACTAATTTAGTATGCATGTTTATCTATGTTAAATGCATAAAAAGTTTTGAGTGGTGTGTGTCACTAAAACTCTGCTTTTAAAACATTTTGTTTCAAAATATAACTATACATTTTGACACCCTATGTAGATATGATAGCTTAGCATTTATAAAACTCTAGGTTGGAAAAATAATGTTTAATCAAAGCTCGTTTAAAAAAATCATTGCTTGGAACTGTGTTCTACCCAAGATGTTGCTAAAATTGTTTTGTTGTGAAAATGGCGATGATGGAATGGGAGTATGAAGATTTTATGAAAGCACATTGTGTCCTAGTACTTACGTCGACCAACCATACCCCTGTGCGACCACATTACCCCCATATGGGACGGGGCTTAGTCGAGTAATTTGTTCATCTTAGTACGGGATACCTCAATAGTGGGGATGCTCCGTTTCATGAGAGGTGTGTTTGGTGACCACCCCTGACCTGGGTCCTTCAACATAGTGGGGGATTGGAGTGTATCTTTATATACGCCGGGCAAAACTGTGAGTCCTCACACCCAGGGCTCCGACGGGAGGCCACGATTGGGTGTCGGTAGAATGTTTACAAGGGCAGGATCCCATACTAGGATGACCAAGTGAAAGGTTATGGTAGGAAGCCCGTCGTGACATACACCTTGTATGGCGGGATGTTGCCTACACGACGAGTCTTCCGGATGGTGTGGGTAAAGTGTGCAACCTCTGCAGAGTGTAAAACTATTCGAATAGCCAAGTCCTCGATTATGGACACTTGGTAGGCCCTACTTATACCTATGTGCAAGGTTTTAAGTTTTGAAAAGAAAACGGAGCAATTTTGTGCAACCATACCAAAGGGCCAGTGTGAGGTTGTCGGGAAAGGAAGGACCATGACGGGCTATGGTCAACAAGATGAAGTTTTGAGAAGGAACATGTTTTGATTTTTGAGAAAAACTGAAAATTCTATTCTTTCCTTTTTCAACAAAGATATGGAGATATCGTTTTAAAAAACAAAGATTTTATCCAATAAACTAAACCTAGAGCCTTCCACAAAATTAGTTATGCATGTATACTTCTTCCGTCCCCCCCTCAGGGTGGCTTGCGAGTGCATCAAATGTACTCATAAGGCTTTGTCCCTGGTTATCGACTTGGTCAGATTTCGAGGAGCATTATGATGAGGAGGACTATGGCGCTGATGACGCGAACTGAGGATCTTCTTAAGTCAGCTGCCTGTAGGTTTTAAGGCATGCTTAGAGTCATGCGACGACGCCGCTAGTTTCCGCTGTTTGATGTTATTTTGCCCAAGAAGGCACCTATGTAAGACTTGGTCCATGTGACCGTATTTTTGTAAGAATTTAAATTCGGTACTGTAATGGATGTAAACTTTGGTATTCAGTTCGGTTTATGAGCAACGACAGACTGATCATGGGATCGTTGTGATAAGCATAACTGGGTATTTCGGATAGCTAGTCCGGGGTCCTCGCAGAGCTGGTATCAGAGCCATCTTGACCATAGGAGACCTTAGTTTAGCATGGGCGTTAGATAGATGTGATAAAAAGCTATTTTTTCTAAAACAACGAAGTGAATTATTTAAAAAAAAATGCTTACCTCCCAAACCCCTCTTATTTGAACAAAACCTACTTCCATTAAGTATTACATTTCCCTTGTACACCTAAAATTCTGCACACTAATCATCTCACTAACTTAAAGTTTTGCTAAATTATAGATGGCACTCTGGGTCGCCCCTCCGATGTTCGAGAAGGACTTGGACAAGTTGAGCGACATTCTGGGTCGAGTCGTCTGTCCGGGGGAATATCAAGTTCCCCCATTCCAAGACGATGGCCTTCATCACCACGATGGATGCCAACTGGAATGACGGTCTATGTCGTGCCATGCAGAGGCTGCTGACCCGACTCTGTGAGGAGCACAAGGAGGAGTTGGAGAACACCCGTTTCAAGTACTACGGGAGGCGTGACGACGAGGGGCATCCCACTCCCACCGCTCGTCACCCCACCTTCGGAGAGCACATCGTGGACATGGAGGTCCTACTCCACCGCACCCAGGAGGATCTGCGCAGCGCGAGGTACCGTGCTCACTTTGAGCGCGTCGCGCTCAAGGAGAGCCGTGACCATGTGGAACTTCTGCAGCAGGAGACGGCTGACCTTCGCCAGAAGGGAATCCTCCTGAGGAAGACCATCGCCAAGCTCCGCAAGAGGGCGGCGGAACAAGACGAGATGATTGAGAATCTTGAGCGCCGGGCCGATGATATGGAGGAGGAAGGAGAGGATCTTCGCAAGGAGAACAGTGCCTTCATCAGCGACGATGAGGACTACCTAGAGGAGATTGACTACGAGGAGGAGATGTTCGATGAGGAGGAGGAGCCGACGGACCCTCTTCTTGATGAGGACGTCCCGGACAAGGACGAGGACGAGGAGGAGGACCCAGACGAGCGCGTCTTCGAGCCCGACATCGAAACTACGAGTGTTCCACCTCAGTAGGCGAGAGATTCGCATGTTATCGTAGGTTTAGTCGACCCTGTTGTCGCGATTCGAGTCCATGTAATGGTTCAGCTGAAACCATGTTGTTGTGAACTAATTGTGATGTGTTGAACTTAATGATGCGATGCTTTTGCTTTATTATGATTGTTTGGTCTTATTTGATCCTTGCAAAATCTTTTCAAAAACACCTTAAGTATGCCTTGTGACACAACCATTTCCCCGCTTAGTCGGAACCCCTCCGTTTTGCCTCTTATACCCCGTTTACCTCAGGATGGTGGACACCCGAGGAGGAAGCCATGGCCACAACGACCCGCCGCCACCACCACCTGACCCTACCCCCGCGCAAATCCTTAGGATCATCATGGAGGACCGCGAAGCCGCTCGCCAAGAGCGCCAAGCCCATCATGTTGTTCTTCAACAACTAGCCAACAATGCTCAGAACCACAACAATAACAACAACAACGGGGACAACAACAACGGAGATGATCGCCGGTCTACCCTTAGTGACTTCCAGAAGACCACCTTACCAACCTTCGACAAAACTGTCCAACCTCTTGAAGCCGAAGACTAGATCCGCACCATCGAGAACAACTTGGAGGTCGCTAGAGTTGCTGAAGGTGACAAGGTCCTGTTTGCTACCCACTATCTCACTGGTCCCGCAAGGGCATGGTGGGAAGCAACCAAGGCTATGCTGCAGCCCGACCAAGCCTTCACTTGGGAGGAGTTCAAGGTCAAGTTCCGTAAGGTTCACATCCCTAGTGGACTGATCCTTAGGAAGAGGGATGAGTTCCGCGAACTAAAGCAAGGAGGCAAAGACGTGGTGAAGTACCTAGAGGAGTTCATGGACCTAGCAAGGTATGCACCAGATGACACCAACACTGAGGCTAAAAAGATGGAGCGTTTCCTGAATGGACTCCACAACGAGATGCAGTGCGTCCTTGTTACCCACACATTTGAAGATCTGGAAGCTCTAGTGGACAAGGCCATTCAAATGGAGTCAAAGCGCAAGGTCATGCTTGAGGAGTGCAAGCATAGGATGATGTCACAAGGTGGTTCTAGCAGCCAGAGGACCCGCAACTATCCGCCAAACCCCAAGCCTGCACCTCAGCCACCACGTGCACCTGCTCCTGCACCACGCCCTAACCGTCCAAACTACGCCAACCGCCCCAATGACAACTATCGTCCCGGAGGCAACAACAACAATGCAGGCCATCCCAATGTCGTCTGCTTTGAGTGTGGCGTCAGAGGACATTACTCCAAAGAATGCCCCAATCGAAGGAATGCTGCCCCATGCCCCAATGCATCAGCACAAAACCGTGGCCCTGGCGTGGAAATGCTGCTGTTGCCAAGGGCCGTCTGCACCTCATCAACACTGAAGAAGCCCAGGATGTGCCCGACGTTGTGCTGGGTACGTTCCTTGTCAACTCCGTACCTGCAACAGTTCTGTTTGATTCCGGTGCATCACATTCCTTTGTTACGGAAGAGTTTGTCGCAAAGGGAGGGTTAGTAGTAACCCAAATGTCTAGGGATATGATAGTACAAATACATGGGTCCCCGACCAGAACCAAAATGACCTGCAAAGAGACTCCCATAGAAATCCTAGGAAAGAATTTTCCCGCCAACCTAGTCGTTCTCGGAACCCAAGGCATTGATTTTATTCTTGGAATGAATTGGTTGGCAAAGTATCAAGGCTGCATAGATTGTGCCAGAAGGACCGTCGCCCTCACCACAGAGGATGGAGCCGAAGTGGAGTATGTCTCAGCTCTAAACCCTACCGAAGCATGTTGTCATGAAGGAATAGCCAGATCCAGTCTAGATGAAATCCGTGTTGTTCGCAACTTTGCGGACGTCTTTCTAGAAGAGTTGCCCAGGATGCCACCGGATCGGGAGATTGAGTTTATCATTGAACTTATTCCCGAAACAGCTGCTATATCCCAAAGACCATACCAGATGAATCCTGAAGAATTGGCCGAGTTGAAGAAGTAGTTGGCTGATATGCTCATCAAGGGTCTTATCCGTCCAAGCGCATCACCATGGGGATCACCCATTATCTTTGTGAACAAAAGAGACGGTACCACACACTGGTGTGTGGATTACCGCAAGCTGAATGATATGACCATAAAAAACAAGTACCCTATGCCTAAGATCGAGGATCTGTTCGATCAAATGAATTGTAACAGCCCCAGATTAGTACCCTAAAATATGGGCCAAATTTTCACTTTTTGTTTTGCATTGCATCATGGCATTCTTATTTAAATTGCTAATTCCAAATAAAGCCACACTTGGAAATTAAAAACTAGGGAAGCAAAACCCTTCCTAAATTTTCCAAACCAAATACAATACTCAATTTGGTAAAACCATTTGTTCTTGAGCCTCCAAATTGTTCAGGAAACTCAAGGATATATTTTGT
Organism: Puccinellia tenuiflora; assembly: GCA_012064385.1. Lineage (NCBI taxonomy): Eukaryota > Viridiplantae > Streptophyta > Magnoliopsida > Poales > Poaceae > Puccinellia > Puccinellia tenuiflora. The sequence continues at coordinate 304,495 of QRDG01000564.1, read as the reverse complement.
AAATAATTGCCAAAGGCTAGGTCCTTAAAAATCAATTAAATAAATTTGGGAATTCAATTTGGTTCAATTCAGAGTATGTTTTTGGAACCAAGTTAAACTTCCCTAAATTTCAAAATAAAAATATGGGGTGCTTCATTATTATAATATGAGACTCCATAAATATTTTCATAAATTATTGAAATGTTTAAATGCCCCAAATAAATCTATTTTGGAATTTATCAAAATGGCTATAACTAAACCCTATGAACAAATATGGTGCTAAACTTTTATTTTAAAGCCAAACATTTTGTAGAGGTTCTAAAGGTTAAATAGAGCCTATATGAATTTTTGCACATTTTACAAAAATGTTTTAGTGCCACAATTAAATTCCTGAAGTCTGCTGAAGTTAAAAAGGGAAAAACAAAAATGTTGAATTACTGACAGTGGGCCCCACTGTCAGTCTCTTTCTCTCCCTCCCCTTCCTCTCCACAGTGCCGCAGGGCACTGGAGCCATGCCGGCCGAGCTACCCATGTCGCCGTGGCCGTGGACGTTTATGAGAGCCCATGCCGTGCCCTGCCTCTCCTCTCTACCTCCCATGCCCTCTCTCCTCTCCCTCGGGCGACCCCAAAACCCTAAATCGAGCTATAGGTTCACAACGGGCCGCCGCCGTGTCCTCCAAATCGCCGGCGACAGAGGACGTCCCGGAGCAAATGGACGATTCCAACCTCACCGCCTCGCCGTGCTGCTCCTCCCCACCCAAGGAATCGACGAGGGACGCCGTGGAGCGACCGTGCCGCCCGTCCTTCCCCGCCTCCGTCCGACCGACGGCCGCCGCGTGTCGAGCATCGTTGCGCCGCCGTCCGGCCACCCCGGCCTCCGCCGACCCCTCCAACACACTCAGGGTGAGCTCGCCGTGCTCCCCGTCCTCCTTGTACTCTCCCTCTCCCTCCCGTTTGTCCTGGCGCCGATGGCCGAATCGTGACGCCGCCGTAGCCCGTCGCCGGTGCGCATCCCGGCGATCCTTATGTCCTTGGCGCCGCCACTGTTTTCCCTGCGACTAGCCGCGTAGAAGCCGCCCCTTTCCCGATCCCGCGCGTGCTCGTCCACGCCTGGACCGTGCGCGCTCGACGTCGGCCGCGCGTGGTCACCGCCCCGGCCACGCCGGTCGTGGCGTTTGACCACCACGCACGCGTGGTCGACCGGCCAGGCGCCCGGCCTGGGCCGGCCGGGAGACCGGCCCCCTCGGGCCACTGCCCGGCCTAACGCCAGGTTTGGGCCGGCTCTGAGGCCGGTACCCTCTGCCACTGGCTCGGCCTGCAAACCGGCCTGGGCCGACTTGTGGGCCGGTCGCACAGTAAAAACAGAAGGTCGTTTATAAATTTAAATACTTGCTAACTATTTGAATATTGCCTCAAAATTTGCAAATAAGATATCAATTGGTTCAGAAAAACAATATCTACTTGTTGGTAACATCTCCATGTTCTTTTGGGAAAATAATTTTTGCCTTTAAGTATGAAATCCAAAAATTGCATAAATGTACCCTAATTTGGGGGTTTCATAACTTATTATTTATTGATCCAAAAATTATGAATAAGGTATCGATGCGATCATCACGTCGCATGCTATCAAACCATACACTTATCACATCATGATCACAAATCTTTATTTGATGTTATTTCAAAATTTGATTAAATGAATTAAATTCCTTTAATTATTTAAATTGGTATTTGTTCACCGGTGTTCCAAAAATTACAAATGAGGTACCAAAATGATCGGAATGACAAACCCTACCCTTTTCATGTCATGTTCATGCATTTTGAGCCACTTCTTTCATAATTTAATAATTTTATAAAGAATTGTGATCATTAAGATAAATATGGGGTTGATTCCAAATAATTGCACTAATTATTTGGCTCCCCATTTAATGTTGCTATCTAAATTAGATAATAATATCATTGCATCAATTTGACATGTCATCATGTGATTGAGCATTGCATCTTGTGTTCGTGTGATTTATGTGTTCTTTGTATTCTTTTTGGGTATCGATAGATTCCGGAGTCGAGGTTAACGCTACTTACCCCGACGAGCAGTACTACGCACCCCGGCAGCAAGGCAAGAGATAACCTAACCTTCTTGGCATCTAGCATCCTATGTTTTTATCAACTTATTTTATCCACCATAATATTGCATGCGATTCAAATGTTTCTTTTGATCGAAATATAGAGAATCCTATGATTGCATGTTTTACCCCGAGCCAATCACATGTATCCCTACCTATGAACCCTAGAGATGATGTGTTGGCCTGAGACAATAATCTAGTTGTTGGGTTATATGCTTAGCTATGCTTAGCTATGCTTAGCCATGCTTAGTTAATAATAGTTATGTCCGTTGCTTATTTCCATAATTGTTGATGTCGATGGAATGATGCGGACTTGGTGGATATGTGGGGTGTTTAATTAAAATGCTAAGTAGGCTTGGGTGAGTTGCCATCGGGGATGGTGTTTTGCCTCACTCTTGCCCCTAAGTGCGAGTTCCTGTCTTCGGAACCAAGGTCTGAGCGTGCTGCCATTGGTGGGGACATATGGAATCCCCTTTAACTGAATAACTTGTGCGGCGTATCCAAGGGTCCTCTAGTTCGGTTTTCCATTTGCGTGTGAGTGGAAAAGATGATGTTGATGAGGATTTGTGTTTAGGACGTGGCGATGGGGCAGGGCGCTGGGAGCGCTGAACCTGTCCTATGGCCACAAATGACTCTTGGATATTCTCACGTGAGGTAAAGGTTTAACCGCGCCCACTCGCCGGTCTTCCCCGGAAGAGGACCAATCAGGTGAGCCGGACGGTACCGGTGGGTAAATTAGTACACCCCTGCAGGGTTAATCTTTTCGAAAAGCCGTGTCCGCGGTTATGGACGCCTTGGGAATGGATTTACGGGATCATAGAGAATCTTAACCTTAATTAATTAATTTGGCAGCTAAAGGTTGCAACTCAACGTGTGTGTAAACGGTTCATTTCCTCGAGGGTGATTCGAGGGAGTGCCTTTGGTGGAGATGAGTGTGCTTGGTTACAAAAGGGTTCGCCGAGAACCGAAGAGGAAAATGTTACTCTCTTACCCCCTTTGTAAAAACTATTCTGTGTAGACGAATGCCTTGTGTCATTTATGTTTCGGTTTATGACAATTAGCTTTATGCAAAAGAAATACATATAAAGCTATAGAGCCTCCGTCAGTCATTGGGCCTATATCGCCGTACTAAACTTGCGAGTACATCGTACTCAGTCTCTCTTTGCTGCCTCTATGATTTTGTATTTCAGAGGAGGACGACACCGAGCAGCTAGGTGGGTTCTTCGTTGACGTCGACTACTAGTCTGGGGTTCCCAGGTGGCAGCTTGGGACCCTGGAACAAGCTGGCTTGGGTGATGTTTATTGTAGGCCTCTTAGGCCATATATTTGCTTCTTGTTGTTAGACAACACTACCCGCTTCCGCTTGTTGAATTGATGGTCTGTGACCTTTTGCTGTGTAATATTTGTATTCTTCTCGTTATATGAGTTGCTATATGTTTTGTGTCGTAGAGTCATGCAATGTGCCAGTTTGTTCCACAAGTCTCGATCTCTCTACTATACGGGGTAGCGATGTCTGTTGCACAAAGCTTCACTGTATAGTTTTGGGGTCGGGGCGTTACAAGTTGGTATCAGAGCAGGACTGCCTATAGGAAACCCTTTCTATTGGTCAATGTCGAGTCTAGTTCATGAAAATTATTTTTAACCTAAAAATGAGTTGTGAAAACCATCTTAGGATTCTTTTACTCCTTACCCAGTTCACTTTGATCTCGGTGCCATCTTACCTCTATTTGATTTTTGACGGTTTTCTGATCGTCGGCAACTTCTAAATCTCTAGGATCACGGGGTTGGATTCTATCTTTAGTTAGTGGTTAACTTTGCTCGTTTGCCAGTTTCTAAAGCCGAAGAGAGGAAGTGTTGCGGATCGTCAAGAAATTCCTTGCGTTAGCCCAAGATCTTGAACCGAAGGTCCCGGATTGTGCTAGGGCTCAGGTGTAATGATTCATGAGGGTTGTCACCCTTGTGAGCATTATACTATTGTGAGTCCCGGTGCATGAAGCTGATCTTTAACCCAAGATCTTTTCCGTTGAACCCTGATGTTAATTCAAACCCTACATCAGGTTGGCAAAATTGAAGTTAGTCTTCAAACTCGAGGTTGCAGCCGTAATTGGTTTCCTCGACAATGCTCTTCTTCGTCACTATCTTTAGCTAGGCTCTCTGTCATGGAATCACCTGAATCATGACGGGATTGCTCTTAGCGAGTTTTTTCCATCAATACCGGTGATTCCTCCACTAACATCCGTTCATGAAACCCTTTCGGCACTAGTGTCGGAAGAGTGCTAACAAAGGCTTCGGCAATATCTTGGTATTGTTGTTAGCTTGTTCTTGCTCTAGATCTATCGTCCGACCTCTCTTTGTTTGTTGGCAGTCAAGGCTATCGTGCATTGGGGTGCTCTGTTGTATGTTATTCTTGTGGTTCGTCAAGCCGTTCCACTTTGAGTTGTCAGGAGAAACAAACTCCAGTACCTTGTCCATGTCTCGGACCAGGTCAAAGTATTGTAACTCGCGGAGTAAGAGATAGTTTAGCTTTTGTTCTGTTCCATCTTGGAGTGTCACACTCTTTTATATCGAGAGGTCGTGTTTAGTCTCATGACGTACTTGATGAAGTGATGCTCTTACCCTTCCTTATCCATCTACCTCCGAGCTACCCGGGCTCGAGAATGTCGAGGATGCATATCGTTGTGGTAATCGGATATTCTTAGCAATTGATATTGTTTTGAAATCCAAAGACTTTGGTGGCCCTCTTAGCCTGATTGGTAATCATACCATCGGGCTGAGTTGTCTGTGTTGCCAAGTCCATTTGTTCAGGTGCACCTTCGGTCAACGAGTTAGATTCATGTCGAAACTCCCAAGACCACATCTTTTCCTTGAAATGCAAGTTTTCTCTCGCAACCAGTGACTTTTGTCGCTATGGATCCGAGTGAAGTTCGCTTTGTCTCCTCGGGTTAAATCACAAGTTGGTTATGCATACGTGCATTATTGAGCTGGTAGGTTATTACATCCCGTTCGCTGATTAAGCCATGTGTGCACACCAAGTCCTGACCGAGTCGTTCCTAAATAAGATAAGTTGTCAAATCTCTTCATCTACCGGTGTTTCCCAATCAGGAATCAGTTGTGCTTCAGTGATTGGAGTACATGCTGGTGCAATATTCCCTTAGTAACCGTGACCCCATGGAATCCCCAAAATCTAGCTCTAGTTCTGGAGCTTGACGCTATAGCCCATGTCTTGCAAATCTAGTTACCTTGCATTGCGGCTAACTCCCGCAAACTCCTTCCATACCTGCTAGGCCGAAGTATCTGCACACCTATCCAACTCTGAACCTCAAGCAGAACTGATGCTTGGTGGTTTACCAAGAGCATAATCTAGATCTTTTAGTAAAACCAATGAGTTCGGTGTTGTGGGTCAAGCACCTCACCGCAAGGTCTTTTGACTAAATCTTCTAACTCTTTCAAATCGACCGCTGTCCATGAGAATCATGTGTAAATGGTTCTAGAAGTTTTTCCCCAAGGTCTTTGCTATCTTCAAGTACGACCTTCGCTTGAGGATCAAATGAAGGCTATTCCCGAAGCCGGAATGCGATATCTAGAACCTCAAGGAGAACCTCACTACGGAGTTGCAAATACCTATCTGTCAATCCTCCTACTCCATCCACCTCGTGACAGTGTCTCCTTTATGAGGTTTTACCCCTCCATCTAAATGTGGGGCAATGCCATATCTCTCCTTCCTAGGTGTACCCAAGATTTTCTCCATCACACGGACAGTGTGTGAATTCGTCAGTCACGTTAGGGCCCGAGCGTTCAGCCTTATGGAAACGTCTAGTACGTCACAAGCGTGGAGTCCAAAAGAAGCTGTCTTCTCTCCTCACGTTGCCAAAGCCCTACGGTCTACACAACGGGTGGTTTGAAGTATTGACTAGGTCTTGGACCAATATCCTGAACAGAGTGATCGGTTGTCCTACCCTCGGCTCGACCTTTGTTTGGTCAAGTCGTTCCTGTGTCCTTAATGGCTTATGGTTTTGGGCAAGGTTCCTCTTGTCCGTCACCGTAAGCTATCTTCTGTTCTTTCCGCCGCATCGAGATGTCATGCTTGCTATCTTAAGTTATACTCCAAGGGAGATCATCGTGAGATCGAGAAGACGGTGGAAGATGTGTGTTTTCATGTTCTCCTCCTCTCTACTTCTACTCTAGAATCTCGGGACGAGATTCCTGTAAGGGGGGTAGAATTGTAACAGCCCCAGATTAGTACCCTAAAATATGGGCCAAATTTTCACTTTTTGTTTTGCATTGCATCATGTCATTCTTATTTAAATTGCTAATTCCAAATAAAGCCACACTTGAAAATTAAAAACTAGGGAAGCAAAACCCTTCCTAAATTTTCCAAACCAAATACAATACTCAATTTGGTAAAACCATTTGTTCTTGAGCCTCCAAATTGTTCAGGAAACTCAAGGATATATTTTGTAAATAATTGCCAAAGGCTAGGTCCTTAAAAATCAATTAAATAAATTTGGGAATTCAATTTGGTTCAATTCAAAGTATATTTTTGGAACCAAGTTAAACTTCCCTAAATTTCAAAATAAAAATATGGGGTGCTTCATTATTATAATATGAGACTCCATAAATATTTTCATAAATTATTGAAATGTTTAAATGCCCCAAATAAATCTATTTTGGAATTTATCAAAATGGCTATAACTAAACCCTATGAACAAATATGGTGCTAAACTTTTATTTTAAAGCCAAACATTTTGTAGAGGTTCTAAAGGTTAAATAGAGCCTATATGAATTTTTGCACATTTTACAAAAATGTTTTAGTGCCACAATTAAATTCCTGAAGTCTGCTGAGTTAAAAAGGGAAAAAACAAAATGTTGAATTACTGACAGTGGGCCCCACTGTCAGTCTCTTTCTCTCCCTCCCCTTCCTCTCCAAAGTGCCGCAGGGCACTGGAGCCATGCCGGCCGAGCTACCCATGTCGCCATGGCCGTGGACGTTTATGAGAGCCCATGTCGTGCCCTGCCTCTCCTCTCTACCTCCCATGCCCTCTCTCCTCTCCCTCGGGCGACCCCAAAACCCTAAATCGAGCTATAGGTTCACAACGGGCCGCCGCCGTCCCCTCCAAATCGCCGGTGGCAGAGGACGTCCCGGAGCAAATGGACGATTCCAACCTCACCGCCTCGCCGTGCTGATCCTCCCCACCCAAGGAATCGACGAGGGACGCCGTGGAGCGACCGTGCCGCCCGTCCTTCCCCGCCTCCGTCCGACCACCCCGGCCTCCGCCGACCCCTCCAACACGCTCAGGGTGAGCTCGCCGTGCTCCCCGTCCTCCTTGTACTCTCCCTCTCCCTCCCGTTTGTCCTGGCGCCGACGGCCGAATCGTGACGCCGCCGTAGCCCGTCGCCGGTGCGCATCCCGGCGATCCTTATGTCCCTGGCGCCGCCACTGTTTTCCCTGCGACTAGCCGCGTAGAAGCCGCCCCTTTCCCGATCCCGCGCGTGCTCATCCACGCCTGGACCGTGCGCGCTCGACGTCGGCCGCGCGTGGTCACCGCCCCGGCCACGCCGGTCGTGGCGTTTGACCACCACGCACGCGTGGTCGACCGGCCAGGCGCCCGGCCTGGGCCGGCTGGGAGACCGGCCCCCTCGGGCCACTGCCCGGCCTAACACCAGGTTTGGGCCGGCTCTGAGGCCGGTACCCTCTGCCACTGGCTCGGCCTGCAAACCGGCCTGGGCCGACTTGTGGGCCGGCCGCACAGTAAAAACAGAAGGTTGTTTATAAATTTAAATACTTGCTAACTATTTGAATATTGCCTCAAAATTTGCAAATAAGATATCAATTGGTTCAGAAAAACAATATCTACTTGTTGGTAACATCTCCATGTTCTTTTGGGAAAATAATTTTTGCCTTTAAGTATGAAATCCAAAAATTGCATAAATGTACCCTAATTTGGGGGTTTCATAACTTACTATTTATTGATCCAAAAATTATGAATAAGGTATCGATGCGATCATCACGTCGCATGCTATCAAACCATACACTTATCACATCATGATCACAAATCTTTATTTGATGTTATTTCAAAATTTGATTAAATGAATTAAATTCCTTTAATTATTTAAATTGGTATTTGTTCACCGGTGTTCCAAAAATTACAAATGAGGTACCAAAATGATCGGAATGACAAACCCTACCCTTTTCATGTCATGTTCATGCATTTTGAGCCACTTCTTTCATAATTTAATAATTTTATAAAGAATTGTGATCATTAAGATAAATATGGGGTTGATTCCAAATAATTGCACTAATTATTTGGCTCCCCATTTAATGTTGCTATCTAAATTAGATAATAATATCATTGCATCAATTTGACATGTTATCATGTGATTGAGAATTGCATCTTGTGTTCGTGTGATTTATGTGTTCTTTGTATTCTTTTTGGGTATCGATAGATTCCGGAGTCGAGGTTAACGCTACTTACCCCGACGAGCAGTACTACGCACCCCGGCAGCAAGGCAAGAGATAACCTAACCTTCTTGGCATCTAGCATCCTATGTTTTTATCAACTTATTTTATCCACCATAATATTGCATGCGATTCAAATGTTTCTTTTGATCGAAATATAGAGAATCCTATGATTGCATGTTTTACCCCGAGCCAATCACATGTATCCCTACCTATGAACCCTAGAGATGATGTGTTGGCCTGAGACAATAATCTAGTTGTTGGGTTATATGCTTAGCTATGCTTAGCCATGCTTAGTTAATAATAGTTATGTCCGTTGCTTATTTCCATAATTGTTGATGTCGATGGAATGATGCGGACTTGGTGGATATGTGGGGTGTTTAATTAAAATGCTAAGTAGGCTTGGGTGAGTTGCCATCGGGGATGGTGTTTTGCCTCACTCTTGCCCCTAAGTGCGAGTTCCTGTCTTCGGAACCAAGGTCTGAGCGTGCTGCCATTGGTGGGGACATATGGAATCCCCTTTAACTGAATAACTTGTGCGGGCGTATCCAAGGGTCCTCTAGTTCGGTTTTCCATTTGCGTGTGAGTGGAAAAGATGATGTTGATGAGGATTTGTGTTTAGGACATGACGATGGGGCAGGGCGCTGGGAGCGCTGAACCTGTCCTATGGCCACAGATGACTCTTGGATATTCTCACGTGAGGTAAAGGTTTAACCGCGCCCACTCGCCGGTCTTCCCCGGAAGAGGACCAATCAGGTGAGCCGGATGCTACCGGTGGGTAAATTAGTACACCCCTGCAGGGTTAATCTTTTCGAAAAGCCGTGTCCGTGGTTATGGACGCCTTGGGAATGGATTTACGGGATCATAGAGAATCTTAACCTTAATTAATTAATTTGGCAGCTAAAGGTTGCAACTCAACGTGTGTGTAAAAGGTTCATTTCCTCGAGGGTGATTCGAGGGAGTGCCTTTGGTGGAGATGAGTGTGGTTGGTTAGAAAAGGGTTCACCGAGAAACGAAGAGGAAAATGTTACTCTCTTACCCCCTTTGTAAAAACTATTCTGTGTAGACGAATGCCTTGTGTCATTTATGTTTCGGTTTATGAAAATTAGCTTTATGCAAAAGAAATACATATAAAGCTTTAGAGCCTCCGTCAGTCATTGGGCCTATATCGCCCTACTAAACTTGCGAGTACATCGTACTCAGTCTCTCTTTGCTGCCTCTATGATTTTGTATTTCAGAGGAGGACGACACCGAGCAGCTAGGTGGGTTCTTCGTTGACGTCGACTACTAGTCTGGGGTTCCCAGGTGGCAGCTTGGGACCCTGGAACAAGCTGGCTTGGGTGATGTTTATTGTAGGCCTCTTAGGCCATATATTTGCTTCTTGTTGTTAGACAACACTACCCGCTTCCGCTTGTTGAATTGATGGTCTGTGACCTTTTGCTGTGTAATATTTGTATTCTTCTCGTTATATGAGTTGCTATATGTTTTGTGTCGTAGAGTCATGCAATGTGCCAGTTTGTTCCACAAGTCTCGATCTCTCTACTATACGGGGTAGCGATGTCTGTTGCACAAAGCTTCACTGTATAGTTTTGGGGTCGGGGCGTTACATGAATGGAGCCCGAGTCTTTTCCAAGATTGATCTTCGCACTGGATATCATTAGTTGAAGGTCCGAGAAGAAGATATCCCGAAGACCGCCTTCACCACCCTCTACGGATTATTTGAGTACACCATAATGTCCTTTAGTTTGACCAATGCTCCCACCTATTTCATGAATCTCATGAATATGGTGTTCATGAAGTACCTCGACAAGTTTGTGGTGGTCTTCATCGACGACATCCTTGTCTACTCCAAGTCTGAAGAAGAGCATGCCGAACACCCGCGCCTAGTTCTAGAAACCCTCAGGGAACATAAACTGTATGCCAAGTTTAGCTAGTGCGATTTTTGGCAGGAAGTTGGATTCCTCAGACATGTCTTGTCCGCGGGAGGGATTTCCGTTGACCCTGAGAAAATCCAAGCCATCATCGACTGGAAGACACCCACTAGTGTGACCGAGATCCGAAGTTTCCTCGGATTAGCGGGATATTACCGCAAGTTCGTGGAAAACTTTTCAAGCATGGCCAAACCTATGACCCAATTGCTGAAGAAGGACAAGAAATTTGAGTGGACCCAGAAGTGTGAAGATAGTTTCCAAGAATTGAAGAAAAGATTAACCTCAGCCCCAATCCTAATCATGCACGACATCAACAAGAGTTTCGAGGTGTATTGCGATGCATCACGCCTCAGACTTGGTTGTGTTCTGATGCTAGAAGGGAAAGTTGTCTCGTACCTGTCCCGACAGTTGCGACCGCATGAAGAGAACTACCCAACCCATGACCTTGAATTGGCCGCCGTTGTTCTTGCTCTAAAAACGTGGCGTCATTACCTCATGGGTAATCGCTGCGAGATCTATACAGATCATAAGAGCTTGAAATACATCTTCTCCCAGAAGGAGTTGAACATGAGGCAGAGAAGGTGGATTGAATTAATCAAGGATTATGATATTGGAATTCATTACCACCCTGGAAAAGCCAACGTTGTTGCCGACGCCCTTAGCCGAAAGCCCTGCACCCTGAATGCCTTAATTCAAGCCGAACAACCAGCCCTATTCAAAGAGTTCGACGACTTAGGACTCGAGCTTGTTAGCCATGGTTTTCTAGCCAATCTGGAGCTAAAGCCAAGCCTGATCGACCAAATCAAAAAAGCCCAGAAAGGTCATGAGAGTATTGAAGGAATTAAGCAAAAGATCTCTTTTGAGAGAGCACCTGGTTTTGAAGTAGCTACCGATGGAGTTCTAAGATACAATGTTCGCATCTGTGTGCCTAATGTCAAGGAACTCAAGGATTTAATCCTGAAGGAAGCCCACGATACCCTCTATTCCATTCACCCTGGTGGAACAAAAATGTACCAAGACCTCCGCGAGAAATTTTGATGGCATGGGATGAAGTGAGAGATAGGTTCTTTTGTAGCCAAGTGCGACATTTGCCAACAAGTCAAGGCCGAGCATCAACGACCAGCTGGATTTCTCCAACCCTTGAAGGTTCCTGAAAGGAAATGGGACGAAGTCGGTATGGATTTTATCACCGGACTTCCGACATCTAGCCGTGGACATGATTCCATATGGGTCATCGTGGATCGGCTAACTAAGGTGGACCGTGTCATTCCCGTCAAGACCACGTACCGTGGAAATCAGTTGGCAGACCTATACATCTCCCGCATAGTGTGTTTGCATGGCGTACCAAAGAGGATTGTGTCCGACTGATGTTCTCAGTTCACCTCCCGTTTCTGGAAATCACTTCATGAAGCCATGGGAACCAACCTAGCCTTTAGCACAACTTACACTAGTGGGGACTGGCCCTATTATCCCGGGCTGTGAGGGTTATTTGTCCCGGTTGGCCAACCGGGACAGGCCAGGCGGGACTAAAGGTCTAACCTTTAGTCGCGGCCCTGTTACCAGCCAGGACAAATGGCCCTCAACCTAGCCGCGCTGGGGGCACAAGCTTTATTCGCGGTTAATATAACGGGCCGCGACTAATGATTCTCTGCCGCGACAGAAATTTGGGCACTTTCTGTGCCGCGACAAAGAATTCATTTTTGTTTAGGGTTTAGGGTTTACTAATGATTCTCTGCCGTGGAAGAAATTTGGGCACTTTCTGTGCCGCGGCAGAGAATTCATTTTGTTTTCTTTTATTTATTTTTTTCATTTAAAAATAGTTTTCGTATATTTCTACGGTACCACATACCGTACACGTTCGTGCATACATAAGATAACTTGTCTTACAATCGAGCATACAAATATATACAACTTTGATAATTACATGGAGATCACAATTACCGGGACTAAGCTCGTCTATTCGATTACACGGCCGGGGATCATCGGTTGCGCCTATTATTCACACTAAAGTCTCCGGTGTCGTCTACCATCTCGATCATCAAAAATCCCGCCAGTTCCTCTGCAATTCCTAGTACGCGTTGCTCTGGTAGGAGCCGATCCCGCATTCTCTCGAACTATATAAGAAAAGGAGATCAATATGAACATCAATCATGATAACAAAAAGTGAGGGTAATAAAATAATGTTGTGAATGTATTGCTTACATTGACTCTATAATCTTTGTGCTCAGTGGTAAACGTGCGAATGAACTCGCAAACGTTGTGCCCACATATATGCGTCCCCTGTGGCTGCCTCGCGCACTTTACGAGAATAGAATTCAATCAAAATAATAATCTAGCATCATAACTGTATTGAAACTAGAAGTAAAGAGATGCGCAGTCATATCTCGTACTACTTACTGAGACCGGAGTAAACGTCAGCTTCTCACTAAAGGAACCCGTCACCACCAACTTGAACAGGTTGCAAACCCTGCCCGACAAAGAAAATGAATGAATGAATGAGTTAATTCATTACCTGATATCTCATGAAATCAACGAAAGAGACTGATATAGCGCGAATATTACCTCTGGAGCATATCCTGCATGTTGCGGAACTCTTCCAGGTTTCTCTTTAATGGGTCCATGACTTCAACTATTCCCTTATCAACTCGAATGTTTAGAAGAATCCAGTGGAAGCTGCACACGTTTATATATACGTTAGTAACACTCTTAACACCGAGTAAGCAAAAGTGAATGTGTACAACAGAATAAGACCCTCACTTGAAGTTGTAAGGAAACAGTATGTGTTCACAGAAATTTTGCTCCGTTAGAAACCTTAGAATGTTTTCCGCCGTCTCGTTGGGCTTCGTCATTAGCGTACCTATATGTACTTTATCTGGGTCAATGAACCCAACATTATAGATCTTGCTTTTACAAGCATGCATCTTCATTCTGCATAATAGAGTACAAAAGGATATAATGAGGATAATTACATGCAATGAACTGAACAACTGAAAAACTGAACAACTTATATGTAGACAATGAATTCAACAACTTAAAGACAATAGCAACTCATGAGAGATTTGTCGAGGGCGTCGAAATTGTATAACTAGAAGAGTTCTGAAAACTCAACATGGATCAGTTCGGCTCGGAAGAAGTACTCTGCTGGGACTTTCGCCACGATCATTGTTCTGTCCCTCTTTACCTCTCTCAAGTACCATGCATGCAAATTCCGCATGTGTGTTGGCATGTCTTTCAACTTCTCATTGCTGACCAAAGGCTTCCCTGGGACATATGTAGGGACTACATCAGCGTTGGGTAACTTGTTGTCTTCGGAACCCAATAATTCAACAACAGTCACACCCATAGTGGCCGCCAACTTAGCAGCTTCTGCCATATCCTGCTGGAGCACCAGGGGAACGTCTTTGGATAACACCTTGAGGGGTGGGATCGATTGTTTGGACTGTTCTCCGAGCTGGGGAACGTCCCTTCTTTTCCCGCTTGCACTTTTACTTGATTTGCTCCCGCTTGCACTTTTACTTGATTTGCTCTTCTCCGCTTCCTTCTGAAGTGTGCGTAGATAGTCATCTGTCTTATGGTGCAACTCATATTGCGATTTTGTGTTCAGAAAATCAAGTGCCCACACTTTTTGCTTCTCGGTGTATACCGGGGCGGGCGCGGGTTTCTTCTTTGCAAAATGCGCATCTTTTTCGGCCTTTGCGATCGCTGCGTTTTCCTCGTCAGTACGACCATAAGCTCTAACGGGAAGATTCTTATGAGGTACTCTTGGGAGCGGCGACATCTGTCGTTTTGGGCTGCTGCGTTGTTTAGTACTCAGCGACCGAGCACGCTTCCGCTTATTGTCCTTAGCGGGCAAAGGCGGCGGCGAAGACGGCCGACCCAAGTCCGGCGGCGAAGATCGAGGTGAAGGTGACCTACGATGACTCGGAGGCGGTGTTGGACTCGTGCTGTGGTGGTCGTACGTGCTTCTCCACAGAGATGGGCCGGGTGGTAATATCGAGTGCAGGATCTTCCTGGCACTCTCCTCTATGTTCGTCAATCTGCTGCTGCTGCTTGTCAATTCTTGCTAGCAACTGGTTGAACCTGTCTCCCTCCTCCTCCTCCCGTCGCTTCTTTGCTCTCGATCGGCTTCTATAAGTATCTTTGTCATTGGGAAACCCATACTCCCAGGGATAACTAGGGCCAAGTCCTCTTGTTCGTCCTCCTTGTTCGGGATTCCCGAGGACCTTTGTCAGCATGTCTTTCTCTCTATCGAGACGGAACTTTGTTTCCCCTCTTTAATTTCTTTCACCACTTTCAGCCATGTCTCCCTGGGTATTGTAACGCCCCGACCCCAGAACTATACGATGAAGCTTTGTGCAACCGGTCATGCTACACAATCAAAGGTTACTGGGTTTACCAATCCCAGACCAAAACCTTTGGCAGGCGTGCTCGGAATGGATCATCGACACGCAACACTTCGATCATGCCATAAGCTCAGACATATCTATCATGTATAGTAGAGAGATCAAGACTTGTGGAACAACTGGCTCATCACAGACTCTACGACATAAAGATTCATATAGCAACTCATATATGAGAAAGATACAAATATTACACACAAAAGGTCACAGACCCAACAATTCACCATGCGGAAGCGAAGTAGTGTTGTCTAGTACAACAAGATCCAAATATAGGGCCTTAGAGGCCTACACATAAACAACCCAGCCATCTTGTTCCACGGTCCCAAGCTGCCACCTGGGAACCCCGAACTACTCGTCGATGTCCAGGAAGAAACCACCTGGCTGCTCGGTGTCGTCCTCCTCTGAAACAAATTATAAAGGCAGCAAAGAGAGACTGAGTACGACGTACTCGCAAGTTTAGTAGGGCGATATAGGCCCAATGATGAAGGAGGCTCTAAAGCTGTATTTGTAGCTAATTTGCATAAAGCTAGCTTTCCTTTTTAAAAGACATAAGGACCCATGGCATCGACTACTCAGATTATTTTTCTGAAAAAGGGATAAGAGAGTAACTTTTCCTTCAGTTCTCATCGAACCAACTAGTACCAAGAATCCACCTCTCATCTCCACCAAGGCACTCCCTCGAATCACCCTCGAGGAAATGAATCTTTTAAACACAAGTTGGAGTGCAACCTTTAGCTGCCAAATTTTAATCGATTAGGTTATACTTTTCTATGAGCTAATCCGCCTTTCCCAAGAGTTTGTCCATAACCGTGGACACGGCTTTTCGAAAAGATTTACCCTGCAGGGGTGTACTAATTTACCCATTGGTACCGTCCGGATCACCTGATTGGCCCTCTTCCGGGGAAGGCCAGCGAGTGGGCGCGGTTAAACCTTTACCTCGCATAAGACTATCCAAGAGTCATCTGTGGCGACAGGACAAGTTTACCCAGCCTATTTTAGCCCCTGCCCCCATTGCCACGTCCTAAACACCACCATCCTTATCATTTCTTTTTCCGCTCACACACCCACGCGCAAATGGAAATAGCAAACTAGAGGACCCTTGGATACGCCCGCACAAGTTATTCAGTTAGTAAGGAGCCCATACTCCCACCAATGGCAGCACGCTCGATTCTTGGTTCTAGCTAAAAGCACTCTTAGCCTAGGCGGCAAGAATGAGGCAAAACACCATCCCCGATGGCAACTCATCCAAGTCTTTTAGCAATTTAATTAAGTACCAACAGTAACCACCATGTCCGAACATTCCATCAACGTCATAATAAGGAATTAAATCACCGGACAAAAATACAACACTTGACTAAGCATGGCTAAGCATAGCTAAGCATATAAATACCACAAATATGTCTTAAGTCAGGCCAACACATCAACCCTAGGGTTCATAGGTTGGGATACACGTATTGGCTCGGGGAAACACATGCATTCATAGGATACTCTAGTATTGACCAAAATTGACATTGGAATCAAATGCAATATTATAGTGGATCAAATAAGTTTAGAAAACAATAGGATTCTGGATGCCAAGAAGGTTAGGTTATCGCTTGCCTTGCTGCCGGGGTCGGGGTAGATGGGGTTAACCTCCACTCCGGAATCTATCGATACCCAAGCAAATATAGAAGAACAAATAAATCACACGAAGACAAGGTGCAATGCACAATCACATGATGTCATGACAAATTATGCAAATATATCATCATTTAATTCATCTAACAAATTAAATGGAGTTCCAAATAATTAGTGCAATTATTTGGAAACAACCCCATATTTATCTTAGTGACCACATTTTTTATAAATTAGTACACTACAAAAGAAGTGGCTTAAATATGCATGAACATGACATGATTAAGTAGGTTTTGTTCTTCCGATCATTTTGGTACCTTATTTGTAATTTTCCGAGTTTTGACGAATAAGTAGTGAATTAAATAATTATTCGAATTTAATTCCTTTAATCAATTAAAGAATGACATCATATGAAAATTTGTGATCATGAAGTAATATTAGCATGGTTTGATAGCATTTAAAATGCTGATCATTTTGATATTTTATTCATAATTTTTGATTAAATAATTATCGAATTATGATTTTTCCCAAATTAGATATTAATTATACCATTTTAGGAATTTCTTAAATAAACAGCAATATTATAAATTTAAAAGACCATTTCAAAGATTCTAACATATAGGGTTTGTTCTTCGGAACATTTTGGTATTTGATTTGTTAAATTTGAACCAATATTTAAAAAGCTATCAATTCTTTTATTTCACTTTAACTAACTTAGAGGCCCGGATATTCCGTCTCCAGGATATTCCGGTGCCCTGTTGAAATCTCCGGTGACTTTCAGTAGCTCCGAGTTCTAGTCCTTAGCAGAATTTCGTCTCCGACCGGATATTCCGGTGCCTGGAAAATATCCGGTAGCAAATATTATCCGGTGACTACCAGTACCGCCGAGTTTTGGTCCTTAGCAGAATTTGCCACAGAAGGGATATTCCGGTGTCTGAAAATATCCAGTCCGGTGCTAGGCCGGCACGCGGCGACGGTGACGACATCGACACGACATCACAGAGGGGGAGAGGGAGCGCGGGAGGAAGCTAAAAAGGAAGGAGGAGCTCACCCCTGTTGGTTTGTGGGTGCTCGACGACGGCGGGGTGGTCGAGGACGCCGGAATCGAGGCCGGCAGGCGACGGCCGCGGTTGAGAGGTCGAGGACGATTGCGTCGGTTCCAGGCGACCCCAGCTCGATTCAGTGGGTGTAGAGGAAGAGGAGGATGCGGCGAGGAAGAGGGCGGAGTCGGCTTGCTCCGGGGAGGCTCCCAATGGCGGCGAAATCGACGGCAACGGCGACGTCGCCGCGGTGGGTAGAGCGGGGCGCTGAGGGTGGTCTCGATCCGGGAAAAGGGGGAGGAACGAGGAGGAGGGAGGGAGGGGAGCAGGTGGCGTCGGTGTGGCCTCCTTGTCCACGCGGGCGAGCACGGTCTCGAGCGGCATGGGCGCGGCGCGGAGAGGTGGCATGGCGCCAGTGCCTCGCGGCACTGTGGTGACACGAAGGAGATGAACCTTTTGCGAAACCCCCCCGGCGCTATTTTCTTAAATTGCAAACAGGTCCAGCACCCATTTTTAGGGATTTAATTTCGGCCTTTAAACATTTTTATAAATTATACATAAATTCATGTGGCCTCCACTTAACATCTAGAAGCTCCACAAAAATTGGTGCCCCAAAATAAAATGTTTTGGGCCACATTTGTCCACAGACTCTAATTATGGTCTTTTTTGATAATTTGCAACATGCATTTATTTGAAGCACTTAAGTATTTTCAAAAATAAAGAAATTATTCATGGAGGCTCCTAATATGAAAATGAAGCTCCCCGTAATTTTAGTTTGAATTTGGTTTCAAAATAGGATTTGATTTGAACCCATTTTGGATTCTCAATTTCATTTCTTATTTGGCAATATTTTGATTTTGAGAAAAGGTTATAAAATGTAAACTTGGAACTTCCTAAACAATTTGGAAGTCCAAGAATGATTTGTTGGTCCAAGTTAAGCAATTGTATTGGTTTGGATGTTTGGGAAATTTGCTTCCCCATTTTAAATTCTTCCACATGTTGATTGTTAGAAGTAGCAAAGTTCATAAGCATGCCATGATGCAAACAAGAATGCAAAAGTGGAAAAATTCTTCGTATTTTTCATTACAAAGTTGGGGCTGTTACAATTCTACCCACCTTACAGGAATCTCGTCCCGAGATTCTAGGCTTGAGTGAAGAAGGCGGGATATTCCTGTCGAAGACTAGTTTCTCGCTCCCAAGTGGCTTGTTGTTCGGAATGGTTAGACCATTGAATTTTGAGGAACCTGATGGTCTTGTTGCGGGTTTTCCTTTCCGCTTCATCCAAGATGCGGATAGGATGCTCACGGTAAGTCAAATCCTCCTGGATGTCCAACACCTCATGATCAACCCCACGGATTGGATCTTTGAAGCAACGACGGAGTTGAGAGACATGGAACACATCATGCACATCCGAGAAGTTGGAGGGTAGCTCGAGTTGATAGGAGAGATTTCCTCGCTTGGCTAGGACGGTGAAAGGGCCAACATAGCGAGGTGCCAATTTGCCCTTGATCCCGAAGCGACGAACGCCTCGGAGAGGAGAAACTCGAAGATAGGCTTTGTCACCAATATCATAGTGAACCTCCTGATGGTGCTTGTCATAATAGATTTTCCGACGGGATTGAGCAGCCTTGAGATTATGCTGAATGACACGGACTTTCTCTTCGGCTTCATTTATCACATCCGGACCAAAGAGTGGCCTCTCTCCGGTTTCAGACCAATTTAGAGGAGTTCGGCATTTTCTCCCATATAGAACCTCAAAGGGAGCCATTTGCAAACTGGCTTGGTAGCTATTGTTGTAGGAGAACTCGGCGAGAGGGAGGTATTTTCCCAACCCTTGCCGAAGGAGATGACACAATCCCGAAGCATGTCCTCAAGAACTTGGTTAACCCTTTCAGTTTGACTGTCAGTTTGAGGATGATAGGCTGTGCTGAAGTTGAGGCGGGTTCCGAGAGCCTTTTGGAAACTTTGCCAAAATTTGGACACAAACAGGCTCCCACGGTCTGAGATGATCCTCAAAGGAACCCCATGCAAATGAACAATCCGAGCCATATACAGCTCCGCCAGTTTGACGGAGTTGATATCCTCGCGAATGGGGAGGAAATGGGCGACCTTGGATAGACGATCAATGGCTATGGGGCGAAGGGTACCAGCTGGCCTTTGATGTTCAGCCTTCACACGGCGACAGACGTCGCATTCAGCAACATACTCGGCGATCTCGCGCTTCATGCAAGACCACCAGAATTGACGGCGAAGATCTTGGTACATTTTGGTACTACCCGGATGAATAGAGATAGGTGACCCATGACCTTCTGAGAGGATCAACTCTTTTGTATTCCCACTCTTGGGCACCACTAGACGGTCACCGAAGTAGACAACACCATTGTCATCAACAGAAAAACACTTGGCTTTTCCATTTGCTATTTTCTCTTTGATCTCGAGGATTTCAGCATCATTTTGCTGGGCGGCCTTGATTTCATCCTCAAGAGTGGATTTGATTTCTAAGTTTGCCAGGAAACCGGAAGGAACAATTTCCAGATTCAAACGGGCAAACTCCTCATGGAGGGCAGGTTGGGCCTTTTCAACCATCATGGTGTTGCAGTAGGCCTTGCGGCTCAGAGCATCTGCCACGACATTTGCCTTGCCGGGCTGATAGTTGAGGGTCACATCATAATCTTTAATCAATTCCAACCATCTTCTCTGTCTCAGATTCAGATCCGGCTGGGTGAAGAGATATTTCAGACTTTGATGATCTGAGAAGATTTGATAACGATTGCCCAACAGGTAGGGCCTCCATTGCTTCAGAGCATGAACCACGGCAGCAAGCTCTAGATCATGAGTTGGATAATTTTGCTCATGTGGTTTGAGTTGACGAGAAGCATAGGCGACAACATGGCCTTCTTGCATCAGAACACAGCCCAAGCCTTGGAGTGACGCATCACAATAGACGACAAAGTCTTTGTCGGTGTCGGGAAGGACAAGCACCGGTGTGGTAGTGAGCTTGACCTTGAGTGTTTGGAAACTTTCTTCGGCTTTGTCTGACCACACAAACTGTTTGTTTTTCTTGAGAAGGTCAGTCAGTGCCTTGGCTATCTTGGAAAAGCCCTCGATGAATCGGCGGTAATAACCCGCCAACCCAAGGAAGCTTCGGATATCTTTGACGGACTTGGGAGTTGGCCAATCCAGGATTGCCTGAATCTTGTCTGGTATCACCGCCACTCCAGCAGCTCACACCACATGACCGAGAAAAATGAGCTCCTTTAGCCAAAACTCACACTTGGAGAACTTGGCATAGAGGTGGTGATCTCGAAGCTTGGTCAGAACTAGCTGAAGATGCTCAGCATGTTCTTCTTCGGTTTTGGAGTAGACAAGGATGTCGTCGGTGTAGATTATGACAAACTTGTCGAGGTACTCGTGGAATATGGAGTTCATTAGCCTCATAAATGTAGCCGGAGCATTGGTGAGGCTGAAGAACATGACGGTGTACTCATATAACCCATAACGGGTAGTGAAAGCCGTCTTCAGGATATCCTCCTTTCTGATTTTGATCTGATGGTAGCCT
Organism: Puccinellia tenuiflora; assembly: GCA_012064385.1. Classification (NCBI taxonomy): domain Eukaryota; kingdom Viridiplantae; phylum Streptophyta; class Magnoliopsida; order Poales; family Poaceae; genus Puccinellia; species Puccinellia tenuiflora. The sequence goes on along the minus strand of QRDG01000564.1, from coordinate 283,395 downwards.
GACCTCAGATCCATCTTGGAGAATACCGTTGCACCAGCTAGCAGATCGAACAGGTCAGTTATTCTGGGAATGGGGTACTTGTTCTTGATGGTCACCGCATTCAAAGGGCGGTAATCAACAACCAGCCGAGGAACATTTGTATCCCTCTTTTTGACAAAGATGACCGGGCAGCCCCATGGCGAACTACTCGGACGGATGAATTCTTTTTCTAGCAGTTCATCAAGTTGCTTCTTTAGTTCAGTTAGCTCTTCCGTTGGCATGCGGTAGGGCCTTTTGGAAATTGGGGCGGTTCCCAGAACCAATTCGATGACAAATTCCACGCTTCGATCAGGTGGCATGCCAGGCAATTCCTCTAGAAAGACATCGAGGAAATCACACACCACTGCAACCTCATGTATTTTAGGCGGTGTGGTTCCTTCCAGGAACCATAGACTGATCTCCGGAGAGAGAGGAGTGGCTGCGGATGGAGTTGCAGAAGTTGGGGACTAGTATCGCACTATCTCGTAAGTTGGGTGGATCACTGTGACAGTTTTGGCAGCACAATCCAGGTTGGCCTGATATTTGAGTAGCCAATCCATACCCATAATAACATCGATCCCATCTGACTTCAGGGCTATCAATGAGAACGGAAAGGGTATTGACCCTACGGAAATCTGAACCTCAGGAGCTATCCAATTTGTGTGCCAACTAGAGCCTGGGGTCTTGACCACTAACGGGGAGTCCATATTTGCAAATGGTATTTGATTGTTGTGTGCATATGATATGGATATGAATGAGTGCGATGCTCCAGAATCAAATAATACTGAAGCTGGATGTGCATTGATTCGAAGCATACCCATGAGAACTCTGGGGTCCTCTTCGACTCCTTCAGCCGAGACGTGGTTCAAGCGGTCACTGCTGACGGTCATGGCCTTGGCGGCTGGGGTAGAGGGAGCCGGTGCAGGTGCTGCGGTAGCCGGTGCCTTCTGGGGATACTCCCTAGAATAGTGCCCCGGCTAGCCACAGGCGAAGCAAGTGGGCCTCGGTGGTGGTGGAGGCAGCTGAGGGCGGAAGCCACTCCCAGCCGCACCCAAGGTCGAAGTAGCTGTACGAGGCAGAGGTGGCCTGAACCCTGAAGGCCTTGGCGCGAAGGGTGCACGAGTTACAGCGCTGAAGGGCACAAAGACCCTGCGCTTCTTGCCCTCAGAGGAAGAGGAGCTCTGGTTGTCAGTGGGAGCTGGCCTCTTGGAAGCCTACAGCTCCTTCCTACCCTGCCCCATACTGAGAGCCTGGTTGTAGAGCTCCTGGTAGGACTGGAACTTGAAAGGCAGGAGCTCATATCGGAGCCGAGGTGCGAGCCCCTTGCGGAAGAGGTATTGCTTGTCCTCGTCATTTGTCACGTCCGAGGGGCGTAACGCGAGAGGTGGTCGAACTCACGCCCATAGGATTGGACGTCCATGCGTCGCTGGGTCAAGTCCAGGAACTCTCTCCTCTTGAGGTCCATGACGGGCTTGGGGATATACGCCGCACGGAAGGCGGTGTGGAACTCCGCCCAGGTGAAGGCATGGCTAGCGTCAAACATCGACATATGGCTCTCCCACCAGGAGCCGGCGGCTCCATTCAGCAGGTAGGTGGCGAAGTTGACTTGTTCCGCCACCAGAACGTGTAGGGCCGCGAACTTGCGTTCGAGAGCGTGGATCCAATCATCAGCATCTAGCGGCTTCTTAGCTTCAGAGAAAGTGTGAGGTTGGGACCGCAAGAACTCGGTGAGAGTGTTGCAGTTGTTGTTCCTCCTAGCCCCTTGTTGAACCAACTGCTCGAGCACACGCTCATTTCGCAGCCGGTTCTTCTCGATGACCATCAGGACCTCCGCCATTGAGGGTGGTGGCGATGCATCAGGATCACCGGGGTTACCACGACGGGTGGGAGCCATCTGAATTTTCGGAGCAAGGACATAGTTAGTAAACAACTCCGAACAATGAATATAGATCATTTGAGTCCTTGCAAATATGGAGAATTAAGATAGCACTAGCACAAAACAGATTTAGTCAACCGCGGGTGACATCATGTCATCGCGGCGATAGCAAACGGAAAATAACTGACGAGAGACAACTATTGTCACATCCCGAATTTTGGCCCTATAAAATTTTCTTTGACAAAACCAAAATTTAGATTGGGATCTTATGATCTTGGCACCTCTATTTTCTTCTACATTTCTAAAACCCCAAGATTTCCCAAAATATTTGTCTTTTCTTTAAATGCAAAAAGGGCCTAAACCCTAGCCTTCAAAAGGAAGTGTGCCAAGGGTGACTTCAAAAATTCCCCAAAAATTCCAGAGTGATTCCCAGCTAGGATAGAACCCATTTATGCAAAAAAATTGGGTGACTTGTTCAGAAAATATTTGACTTTTTCCCTGATCTATTTTCTGCCTAAAACCCCAAAACCCTAGCTTTCCAAAGGAAGTAGGTCAAAACCATCCTCAAAAATTCTACAAAAATTCAGGCAGGATCCCTAACCAGTATGTAAGACAAATATACAAAAATATTCCATACCTTGTTAAGGAAATATTTGAGTTTTTCCCTGTTTTACTTTCTGCCCAAAACATTAACATTTATGGAAACCCTACTAAAACTTTTTTAAAAATTCTAAAAACCCCAAGGTAGATGCTCCTAACCAATATCTACCTCCTGTATTTTTCCTGGCGAAATATATTTTATTTTAGTTGCCCAAAATCCAATCCCCCTTTTCAGCCGAAGGTGTTCGATGGATTTTCTTCTTCACCCGAGTTGCAAACCAGCAGACACACATAACTAGAAAATTGTAGGTTTTCAATTTTTGCACCACATGACGTGATCAGTTTTCAATTTTGTGACCCAGGGTGAGAGAACCATCTTGATGCCGATATCGGCATGGTCTGGACAATGGTCACCTCTGGCAAAAGCAGACCCGATGGCGCCGCCAGTTTATGGTCGTCGTCGGTGGCCTCCCCGCTGTTCCCCCTCGCGCCTCCTGCTTCTCCTCCACCCCCCCGGACCCCCCTCGAGCCACGCGTCGCCGCCACCTCCCTGTGCGCCGTCGGCCACAAGCCGACGCGCCGCACGCACAGGAGCCGCGGGTCCCTCCCCTCGCCTGTAGCCGACACTTCTCCCCCGTGCCCGTCGATCCTATCCACCGGCCGCGAAACCCGTCGTCTAGCCCCTGCCCTCCTCTCTCCGCGACGCGCCGCCCGCTACACCGTCAACGCAAAGCTCGCCGGTCGGACACCTCACTCTCCCGCACCAGTACCTCGCCACCCTCATCCCTATCCGCAGCCGCGGATTTCCCGCCGTCCAGCTCCATCCCATGCTACACCGACGACGCGCCGCCTGTCGATTCGTCACTGCAGCCCGGGACCCTCACCCCGCCACCACTGCATCCTACCCCGCAACGGCCACCCCGTCGGGAGGCTATAAAAAGCGCACCCCGGCTCCCTTCGACCACCACCCCACTGTCCTCACCCTCTGAGCCCTCTCCCCCTCCGTTATCGGCTCCCAGGGAGCACCAGAGCGCCGGCAATGAGCACGCCTCCGCCGCTCGGCCTCCGGTTAAATTCTCCCACTCGAGAGCCTCTCCGCCTCCATCCCCTCACCCCATCTCCAATCCAGACCGCTAGGAACCCAAAGCCGCCCTCGCCCGGGTGTTTGACGGCCGGCAACCTCGCGCTCGTCCTCGACCACCGCTCGGCCGCCGCGGTCGACGACGCCGCCACTGCTCCCGACCTCCCCGGCACCCGCAACCACGCTGACGAGCTGCGCCTCGACACCCCGAGCCTTCCTGACCCGTCCCCCTTCCCTCTCCGTCGCCTCGGCCGCCGGAGAGCCTCGCCGGGCCGGAGACCCCGCTTCCCCTATTATTCTTTTTTTCTTTTCTTTTTCCGGCGCGCGCGTACCGGTTCAGTTAAATGGGCCGATGACAGGTGGGCCCCGGCTGTCAGAATTAAACATAACCAAACCGTTTTCTTTTGCTTTTTTTTTCTCTGTTTTTAGAAAAGGCAGATTCTAGGGTTAACTTTGAAAGGGTATAACTCTCTCAAAAAAATTCAGAAAAATATGAATCTTTTTGCAGTAGCTTTGATTTGAAATTTTCTATCCAATGGCACTGGTTTTTAAGGATTTTAAGTTCATTTGCTTTGGAAGTTGTTGAGTAGCTTTTGGAGGGTTTTTAATGCCTAGTTTTGATTTTTTTTTTAGATTCCAACATTTTATTGAAGGAGAAGTTGATCCCACCCCAGAAGGCAAGCCATCAGCCCCCAACCACCTGTTTCCAAGTTGCCGATACCTTGTTTGCTATGAATATTATTTGTTTGCGCGATAGTTGCATCCCACATGTCTTATTTCATGCCTATTATTTCATGTGACCTAATGCTACTTTTACTTTCTGCAATACGATAAACTCATGTTCCGTGAGTTGAGTTTCGGTACCCCGTCTAAATACACGTTGGGTCCTGCCCAAGTGGATTGAAGCAGCTACTTTTTCGTAGAGTTGTGGCGTTGTGTTGGACGGTACCATGCACCACTCCCCATTCCGGCGACGATGGACTAGGGGAACCGCCGCAGTCAATGGAATGGTGGAACGGGATCGCGTGGACGCCTCCACTAAATTATGTAGTCAACCCGTGGCTGCTACTGGCCGGAGACACCTCCGCCCTCGCCCGGTTGACGCTAACCAATTGTTTTATTTTTATTTTCTTACTCGATCCGTGGCTGCTACTGGCCGGAGACATCTCCGTCCTCGCCCGGTTGATTTTGTTATTTTATCTTTACTCAACCTGTGGCTGTCACTAGTCGGAGGAAACTCCACCATCGTCCGGTTGACCTTACTTTACCCTGCTGAACTACTATGTGATTATTTTATGCTCATGTATATCTTGTGGACTAACGTTTGTTGCTGTCTTGTGGTTGAGAATAAAATTGACTAAAAAGATAATCACCTCCGTAGACTAGATTGAGTCTTATAGTGCCACTCGCCAAACACACCCGCACAACCATGCGTCGTTGAAATGGGCAGACCGTAGCTTAGTAGCCTATCGAGCCTCTTTTGATGCTACCCACTTGGCAAGTCTAGTCGGTTACTGCATAGTTGTGGTCGGGGCTAGTCTTGTGAAGGTTCTGGAGCTAGTCGTTGCTCATGAGTTGGGGACGTGCCGGATTCACTTCGTCATAAGACTTAGCCCGAGTGGTAAATCGGTAGCTATACAAGGAGTGTCTTGGTAGAACGGACGGCTACGGGGGAATAGGTTTGTGCGGCAGGTACCGGCTGTACAAGCTTAGACCCTAATGCGTGGATAAAAGTTGCAACCTCTCGAGAGGGTCAAATCTAGAATCTAGTATTGTTCCTACCTAAGGAACGGTGTTGGGTCCAGTCACACTAGAGTCAGTCCAGTCGAACACGGAGATACAATTTAATTAAGCCGTCAGAGTTGGGATCGCTGATGTAGGCACAAGGGTATTTCGGACGGCTAGTCCGGGGTCCCCACAAGGCCCAGATATTCCATCTCCCGGATATTCCGGTGCCCTGTTGAAATCTCCGGTGCCAAATATCCGGTGACTTCCAGTAGCTCCGAGTTCTGGTCCTTAGCAGAATTTCGTCTCCGACCGGATATTCCGGTGCCTGGAAAATATCCGGTAGCAAATATCCGGTGACTACCAGTACCGCCGTGTTCTGGTCCTTAGCAGAATTTGCCACGGACTAGATATTCCGGTGTCTGAAAATATCCGGTCCGGTGCCAGGCCGACACACGGCGACGGCGACGGACATCGACACGACGGCACAGAGGGGGAGAGGGAGCGCGGGAGGAAGCTAAAAAGGAAGGAGGAGCTCACCCCCGTTGATTTGTGGGTGCTCGACGACGGCGGGGTGGTCGAGGACGCCGGAATTGAGGCCGGCGGGCGACGGCCGCGGTTGAGAGGTCGAGGACGATTGCGTCGGTTCCAGGCGACCCCTGCTCGATTCAGTGGGCGTAGAGGAAGAGGAGGATGCGGCGAGGAAGAGGACGGAGTCGGCTCGCTCCGGGGAGGCTCCCAATGGCGGCGAAATCGACGGCAATGGCGATGTCGCCGCGGTGGTCAGAGCGGGGCGCTGAGGGTGGTCTCGATCCGGGAAAAGGGGGAGGAACGAGGAGGAGAGAGGGAAGGGAGCAGGTGGCGTCGGTGTGGCCTCCTTGTCCACGCGGGCGAGCACGGTCTCGAGCGGCATGGGTGCGGCGCGGAGGTGGCGGCATGGCGCCAGTGCCTCGCGGCACTGTGGCGACAGGAAGGGGATGAACCTTTTGCGAAAACCCCCCGGCGCTATTTTCTTAAATTGCAAACAGGTCCAGCACCCATTTTTAGGGATTTCATTTAGGCCTTTAAACATTTTTATAAATTATACATAAATTCATGTGGCACCCCCTTAACATCTAGAAGCTCCACAAAAATTGGTGCCCCAAAATAAAATGTTTTGGGCCACATTTCTCCACAGACTCTAATTATGGTCTTTTTGATAATTTGCAACATGCATTTATTTGAAGCACTTAAGTATTTTCAAAAATAAAGAAATTATTCATGGAGGCTCCTAATATGAAAATGTAGCTCCCTGTAATTTTAGTTTGAATTTTTGGAAAGGTTTAGCTTGGTTTCAAAATAGGATTTGATTTGAACCCATTTTAGATTCTCAATTTCATTTCTTATTTGGCAATATTTAGATTTTGAGAAAAGGGTTATAAAATGTAAACTTGGAACTTCCTAAACAATTTGGAAGTCCAAGAATGATTTGTCGGTCCAAGTTAAGCAATTGCATTGGTTTGGATGTTTGGGAAATTTGCTTCCCCATTTTAAATTCTTCCACATGTTGATTGTTAGAAGTAGCAAAGTTCATAAGCATGCCATGATGCAAACAAGAATGCAAAAGTGGAAAAATTCTTCGTATTTTTCATTACAAAGCTGGGGCTGTTACAGGTATCTTAATCCTGTCACTGCAAACAAGGTCCCCTGTCTCATTGTCATACTCACTCCCATGCGCAAGGAACCAATTTCTTGCCCTCAATTCCCATTCGTCGCGAATTGTTCTGGAATGATCCCTTTAGCAAGCAGCGCTTCCTCTTTTTTATCCCACTTTGGCATGGCAGTCATGTAGCCCCCTATCCCGAGGCGATGGTGATATTTCTTTTTCGCAGCATTTGTCTTGTTTCGTTTTGACTTTTCCGTAGCATCTTCTGACTGCTTGTACTTCACAAATGCATCCCAGTAAGACTTCTGCTTCGCCAGATAGCCTTCGAATTTTGGAGGAATATTGTTCTTCTGATACTCTTGCCATAATGTTTTCTTCCACTGCCAGAATAGTTCGGCCATCTTCTTAAGAGTAAACTCCTTGACTTTGTTCCTCAATGCAGCTGTATCGTCCTCTTCCTCACATTCTGGGAGGGTGAAATGTGCCATGAGGTCATTCCAAAGACCATCTTTGTACCTTTCGGCGACATACTCATTATCTTCCACCCCTTTGGGCGTTTGCCACTCTCGAACGGTAATCGGGACGCGATCCCTAACCATAACTCCGCATTGTTTTACAAATTTCTTTGCAACCTTTATGGGTTCCAACGTTTCGCCCAGTGGTGATATCTTTTTAATTGTATAATGCGCAGATGGGGCCAACTTTTTGGCCGGGCCTCGTTTGGAACATTTGCTCGATGTGGAGGCCTAAGAGAAGAAACATTCGTCAATTCATATATATGCAACTCAATTAATGAATCTACTGATCACCGGACTTCATATAGATACCTCGCCGGACTTCTTTAAGGGTCCATCATCGGAGCCGTCGCCTTCTCCATCATCAGAGCCGTCGGCTTCCCCCTCATTTCGGTCGACCTCTTCACCCTCACCGGATGGGTTCAGATACATCGAGGGAGATTCGGGTGGATCAGCACCGGGGGCGTTGTGGATTATATCCTCGAGAATTCCTTCTTGTGTTAGGTCTCTGCGGATTGGACTAGGTGGATCCATAGTTTCTGCAAAATGCACACAATATCATACAAATAGTACATAAAAATACACCACGATTAATATCACAATTACATCTAGAATAATCCAGTTACATAGCTCAGGTACATTTTTTAACCCTAATACATCATGAATAATATCACTAATACATCTTCCATGCATGAACCTCTCAAACTAACTTCGACCGGTTCCTAAGCCGCGGGGTGCTGAGCCGCCGGCGCTGCGCATCCAAAGAGAAGGAACCCTCACAGGGTCATAGCTCACATGATAAGGAACCCTCTGAAGAAACGACCAGCTATTGCTATAATGCCTATCCAATAGATACATGTAGCGACGGACGTGCTCGTCCTCCTCTCTGATAAGGCGACGGACCACCTCCTCGGGGGCCGGCTCCCTCTGCACCGAGCGTGGCCCACGCGACTACCACCAAAGAAGATCCGGGTCGACGACATCACCCGGATTCCTCACCAAGCTGCGCGTCCCGGAAGGTAGCACCTCCCAGTGCCAGCCCGGCGGAGCCCAGTCCCGCACATCGCCCCTATGATCCAACAGGGACATCGTCGCCGAGAACAATAAACTAAAAACACCTAAGTCAAGATTTCTATTTCTACACTAAAAAAGTAATACCAATTTAACTTAGCAAAATTTCTAAAGTACCAACTTAACTTAGCAAAATTTCTATTTCTACACTAAAAAAGTAATAGCAATTTAACTTCAAAATTTCTAAAGTACCAATTTAACTTAGCAAAATTTCTATTTCTACACTAAAAAAGTAATACCAATTTAACTTAGCAAAATTTCTAAAGTACCAATTTAAATTAGCAAAATTTCTATTTCTACACTAAAAAAGTAATACCAATTAAACTTAGCAAAATTTCTATTTCTACACTAAAAAAGTAATACCAATTAAACTTAGAAAAATTTCTATTTCTACACTAAAAAAGTAATACCAATTAAACTTAGCAAAATTTCTATTTCTACACTAAAAAAGTTATACCAATTTAACTTAGCAAAATTTCTAAAGTACCAATTTAACTTAGCAAAATTTCTAAAATTAAACTAACCTAAATCTAAAAATCAACCTAACTAATCTAAAATTTAACCTAAAAACTACCCTAAAAATCTACATGATTAACTGATCTAAAATTAAACTAACCTAAAAATCAATAAAAAAAATAACTAACCTAAATCGAGCGACGCCGGTGCGGAGGACGTACGGCGGGCTCAGGCGGCGGAGGAGGCGACGGCGGCGGGCGCGGAGGATGGCTCGGGCGGCGGAGGAGGCGATGGCGGCGGGCATAGAGGAGGGCGCGGGCGGCGGAGGAGGCGATGGCGGCGGCGGCGCGAGGAGGCGGCGACACAGGCGGTGGCGGCAGGCGGTGGCGTGGGCGGCAGGAGGTGAGGTGGCGGCGGAGGCGACGGACGGTGGCGTGGGCGGTAGGAGGCGACGGTGGCCGGTGGATTTCGGCAGCCTGGCGGCGCTTCTCCTCCAAAATAGCCTCCGGTGTGTCGCGGTCTAAGCCACACACCGGGGTTTGATTGGTATATATACCACCCCACCTTTAGTCGCGGGGCGTGGCTCAGGCCGCGACAAAAGGTTTGTCTTTAGTCGCGGGTTGAGCCACGCCCTGCGACTAAAGGGGGGGAGCACCACATACTTTAGTCGCGGCTGGTGGCACGGGACGCGACTAATGGGCCCGAAATTTTGGCCCAGCGCGCAATTTTGGCCCAGCGTGCACACTGTTTTCTCTGTTTTTTCGAAACATTTGAATATTTGAATGAATTTGATAAAACTTTCAACATGAAAAGTGCTTGAATTTGAATAAGTAATCCAAATTCATTTTCTGTTTTATAAAATAATTATTGTAACTCTACAAACTATTAACAATTTTTCCATTTTCAGTTAAAAAAATGGATTAACTAATCCAAAACCATTTTCTGGGTTTGGATATAAGTGCATATAACCCTAGGTTTGGATATAAAAAAATTCTTAGGTATTTCAAACATTTCATATAAGTTCCTGCCGATTTTGGTGGAAGTGGGTCTGATTTGAACTACAAGTGCCGCATAGTTTGGTCATGATTTTTTGCAAAAATCACTTTTAGATCCACAATATATACTTTCTTTCAGGCCCAAATAGTAGATCATTTGATAATAACTAGTTCAACAACCGAATACAAATGACAATAGTACAGAATGACAATAGTGGATCATTTGTCCTAACAATCTTAGTCATACTCCTGCCTAGGCCTATAATACTCGTCCTCGTAGTCGTCGTCGTCGCTATCATCGGACGGCGCTCGTGGCTCCAACCTCGACGGGTGAGCACGCCTGGACTGGATGTGAGGGTAGCGTAGGCGGGAGTTATTTCCGGCCGTGATGTAGTCCATGACGCTCTGGAGAGTCCGACCGCCCCACCACAGCCGACGGCCGGCCTCGTTGAAGTTCGAAGGAGGCGGGCCATCCTCCTCGTACCTGGCGAGCGCCCTCTCACGCCAATTGATGAAGAAGGCATCCCAAGTCGGACGGTAGTCGGGATGCCAGCGGGGATCCATCCGCTGCTCTGGCGTGAGCTCGAGGTAGTAGTGGTTCGTGATGGCCGCCCGGCGCGCCACACCTTGAGGGACAGGAGGGACCGGCACTCCTCCTGCACTCAGCCACCAGCCGGCGGGGACGCGGTAGCCGGGCGGGCAGGGGTAGTTCGAGGCGCAAAGCGCCTCCGCATCAGGGTAGGTTAGAGTGGGTACGGTTGAAGCCATGGGAGAGTGATGAGGTTGCAGATGTGAGTTTAGATGTGATATTGCAATGGCGGCCAAGCCTACATATATAGTGAGAAATGGCGGGAAGAAGAAGGCGGGAAGCGGTGAAAAGTGCGGGAAGAAGCACACGAATCGTGTGTTTCCTTCGAGTGCTTGTGAGCCGTTGGATCAGAGGTGTGTTTCCTTCGAGCGCTTGTGAGCCGTTGGATCAGAGGTGTGTTTCTTTCGACGCTCCTTTAGTCCCGGTTCCAGCTACCAACCGGGATATATAGTGAGAAATGGCGGGAAGACGAAGGCGGGAAGCGGTGGAAAGCGTGGGAAGAAGCACACGGATCGTGTGTTTCCTTCGAGCGCTTGTGAGCCGTTGGATCAGAGGTGTGTTTCCTTCGAGCGCTTGTGAGTCGTTGGATCAGAGGTGTGTTTCTTTCGACGCTCCTTTAGTCCCGGTTCCAGCTACCAACCGGGACTAAAAAGGTGAAGAGTTGCCCTATATAAGTACCCACCATGAGGAGGAAGAGGAAGAACAAGAGCACGGCAACAGCAGAAAGAGAAGACAGAGGACTCCTCTATGCACGAGCTTCTCGAAGATGTCGTTGGGCAGTGACCTATGACATCTTCGATGGGCTCAGCATAGAAGCGTTCTCTCATTGCTAAGAGGGTTCTATCTAGAAATCCTTCAGTTCATCGACCGAATACAAATCATTCGGATTCGTGCTATGCAATTTGTAAAGGATATTTTTCCTAAGTATTGGATCTGCGTGTAATAATTGATACAATTTTGTGATATTTCATCATAACTGTGTATGCAAATGAATCGATCCAGGGGTTTGCACTATACACAGGGACTTCCCTATATTTTAAGTGCAGGTCCGCTATAGATGGTATCAGAGCATTGTGTTGCCTTTAGGTTCGAAACCCTAAGTTTGGTTAGAAATAAGAAAGCCCATAGGACTAAATGTTATTTTCCCTTCGTCCAAAAACTTTTCTAATATCATCCTTGTAACCATCTTGTCTAAATTGCTTTCTAAGTATCTTCTCTTGTTTTAGATGACCAGCCTCGTGGAAGCCATCAAGAAAGGACCAGTGATGACCATGACTCTGCAATGTGAGACTGAGTTTCCAAGAGCACTTAAGGATAACATGAAGAGTTTGGGATTTGAAGGAGAAGCTGTATACAAAGGATTTCCTTTCATGGATGAAGGTCAAGAGTACTGGTGGGTGCAACTCCATTTATTCAAGAGCAAAGAAGATGATCACAAGGCTGAAGGGTGTTGCATGTTCACTAACCCAACACTCCAAACAACATTCTTTGATTCAGCAAAAAGTGCAGCATGGGACGCCATCGAGTACCTTGGAGAAAGACTTCATTTTAGACTTCACAACACCCAAAAGCACCTTAATGAACTCAAGAAAATAGATGAGGAACTTGAAGCACTCAGGAAAGAAACAACCTAGATCTACCATCATCCCTAATAAACCATCGATGTTGTGTTAGTGTATTGACCTACCAACTTCTGGTATGGCAGTACCGTCGCTTTTGTTTTTCAAAACCTTGGTGTGTTTTGTTCCCAAACGATTAGTTCGTTTTTATCAAAAAGTTTCTGTTGAGCTTTTGATTGATTGTTGTTATTTGTGTTAATTGCTTGTATGGGTAGGAGTATTTCTCTTAGTTCTATCTATCTTTTGCTCATCTATGCTAAAACTACAGATGCCTTCCCGTCGTAATCCCGAGAACAACAACAACAACAACACCGATGCAATGCTTCAACAGATGATTGCATCACAGACTCAGTTGATGACTATGATGGCTCAATTCATGGCCAATCAGAATGCGCCGCCACCACCACATCCTCCTCAAGTGGATATGCTTGAAATATTGCTGAAGCTAAGACCTAACAAGTTCTCTAATGCAGCTGAGCCTATTGGGGCAGATGATTGGTTGCGCTCTGTGCACAAGGATCTGGTGACTTGTGAGTGCATCGACCCTGAGAAGGTGAGATTCACCGCACATCTGTTGGAGGGACCAGCGGCTCAATGGTGGGAAACTTATCAAATCACCCACCCTCTGAACAGCTTGACCTGGAAAGCATTCAAGGAAGGCTTTCGTAATGCCCATATCTCATCAGGCATTATGAACTTGAAGAAGGAGGAGTTCCGAAGCCTGAGGCAGGGAAACATGACACTTAAAGAGTACATGGATGAGTTCTATTCTTTGTCCCGTTATGCTCCTGAGGACATTGACACTGATGGCAGGAGGAAGGAAAAATTCCTCAAGGGACTGTGTGACGAGTTGAAAATTCCTTTGACAGTCGCATACGCTCCAAATTATCAAGCCCTCCTGGATCAAGCAATCACACTGGAGGATAGCATCAAGAAAGCAGAGAACAGGAAGAGGAAGCACAGTGGCAGCAAGTACAACTCAGAAGCTGTTAAGAAGAAGCCACATTATCATGAAAGCAATGGAGGGCACCATAACCACAAGTATGGGAATGGTCATAATCATAATAGTGGAAGCAAAGGTGGAAATGGTGAATACAAGGACAATAGCCATATCAGACACAACAAAGGGAACCACAATGGTCAGAATCACCATCACCAGGCAGGAAAGAAGGACCTCAGTCATATACAATGCTTCAAGTGTAAGAAGATGGGGCATTATTCAACTGATTGTCCAGAAAACAAGGCCGAGGAAGCTGCCAAGCCAAATCCTTTCGACAAGGGATATGTGAACCATCTCCATATGAAAGGAACCTACAATGAACCTGATATGGTAAATGGTATATTTTATTCAAGGATCCAGTTTGAAGATTGACATTCTAGACGACCAACAAAAATTTCTTTTAAGGGTGGTCGCCCACCCAGTTGACAAAACCCAGAGTTTTCAAACCCATTCTTTCTAGCCTCATCGAATCTCGGGACGAGATTCCTTTTAAGGGTGCTAGTGTGTAACATCCCAAGATTTTCAAATTTTTGAAAAATCAATTTTTTTTGAAAAATATATATTTTTTGTTTTGAAAATCCAAAATCATGCATGCATTCATCACCACCTTGTCTTGTTTGCATTTAAATTCTCAAATGTTGGAAATTCTATTTCTACTCTAATTAAACCCTATTTGAGAAAATGTTATAAATGGGCCTTATTAAGCTCTGTGCTTTATTTTGATTTTTTTATGAATTTATTGGTTGGCCAAAATAGTACCTAAGTGTTCTATTTTAAATAATCTTTCAAAAAAGTATTTTACCAAATTATGTGGAAAGATCTAATTTTATTTTGAAATTGGAAAATATCACAAATTACCATTTAAAATGCCCAAGGGTATTTTGGAAATTTAATTTTTGTAAAAATATGAAAATGAGTGTATCATGGTTATAAAATGGTTCCGCTAAGCCCCCTATCATTGATTGTAGACATGTACTCACGCCACAATTTCACCTGAGCAATCTCGTTATGTGGTTATCCGGGTCTAGTTTACATAATTGAGCTGCACAAACTTACAGAGTACGGAATCGACATAGTTTCATCCATGGTAGATGGCGTAGAGGAGAACATGTGCATCAAACCGGCATGTCACCGCGGACATGTCCTCAACATCGAAAGCAGTAGAGGAATGCGATGGAGCTCGGCGCGGTAACTGAACCTTGTAGAGGAACTTGAGACCCTCGAAGCTGCGGAAGAGGAGAACGATGGTGAGGCTGAACTCCTCTGTATTGAAATGGGGCACGACCTAGAGGCGGAAGGTGTAGGATCTATCGCTGTGGTGTACGACAGGGAAGAAGTCCTTGCCGAGGCAGCCAACCGCGTTGGTGACTGTCGTGGAGCGCCCAGCCATCCACAACCTTAAATCGTGAATCTCGGCGGCACCGAGCTTGGTCACAACATCCACCGCCGCGGCGCCATCATGAACCGGGACAGAGATGTTAGTCGTGCGGGCGTCACGGCACTACGAGCCCCTGGTGGTGAGCCAACGGGCGAGGAGGTCCTCGGTGAAATTGGTGGGGGTGAAGAGGGCGACGACAAAGAGGAAGGACGCGAGAGCGAGTTTCACGGCCGAGGGGTCACCGCCATGCTTCTTGGGGTGCTCGTGGTCTCCAGGGCCGCATCAGGAGGTCTTCTTGGGGTCGCCCCCAAGGTTGTCGGAGGAGGACTCCTTCTCGACATGGCCGCCGTTTACCACTGTCGGCTGCTATTCGTGCTCTGACGCTTGTTGCAGATTGTGGTACCTCGACCGCGTCAAAGAACATGGAGACGATAAGGATGTTTTTGTTTTCCTCGTCCATAGGAAGGCACGGCTCCGCAGTTAGGATATACATGCCATGTTTTTTGAGCTACTTAGGTCAGGTGAGAGTCAACCGATTTGGTACGCATATACGAGAAGAACAAGGAAGATATCGCGCGGTGGCATTTCTTTGTAATTTGTTATACGTGTGACACCAGCCATTCACCACAGATCCATCCTTTTATAGTAAACAAGATATGCTTTGAGCCACCGTTGGTTTGCTGCTTCCTTGGCTTACACGGTTGGGTATCCCGATACGAACTACGAGCGGTGAGGTTGACCGCATGGACCGTAATGCGGGAGGAGGTGAACTATGGCTGCCATGTTAGTGATTTGGTTCTTATGACAAAGATTGCCATGTTAGTTGGGGGCGGCGTTTTGGCTCTCAGGTCCAAATGAACACTTTATCTAGACCATTCTCTACACCTGTGAGATATGTGCCCACGTATTAATGATGTGATATACGGTGCGGTGGTAATGAGGGAAATGGGCCATCAAAAAGCGTATGTGTCGCTTTGAAATCTGTACATATGGAAAGAATTAAATGTGATTCGTTGTTGCCGTTTGTGCTATGATGGGTGGACAGAGGGTTGACCAGTTGCTGCAATTTCCGTGGCTGGACTCGGTGGTGGCAGCGGCCAAGTCGTCAGATGTCCAGCGCCAGCACGGGCACGACGGCCACGGAGTTGTCCCCGTCGTCTTACATGTCGTCACAGTGGGTGTGAACCTCCCGGGGCTAGTTTTCGGCGTCGTCACAGAGACAACGGACGAGACGAGGCACCTGGGTTCACTCGTCAAGGCCGTTCTGCTTCTTAGGGCGATGAAATCGTTCCTATGGGATCGTGCGTGGCAGCTGGTATAGATGATGATGCATCACAAGCAATGGAAAGAAAACAAGGCATATTTTACCTTCTATCGTTGGCCCTGAAGAGGAGATCCAGCCCTTGTGGACCACACTTGTTCTTGCTCGCCGCGGCGGGATCTAAGAAAGTGTGGGTGTGGCGCGACCGGCATGAGTTTGCCGAGTTCAAGGGCAAAGCTGCCTCATCAAGGCCATCATCATCGCCGGGGGGGGGGGGGGGGACGACAAGATATGCACGGGCCACAAGGATGACAAGGTCCGTGTGTGGCGCACGTCTAATGACGACCCAGCCATGTAGAAGCGCGTCGGGTTGCTCCCCCGGCTCGAGGAGTTTCTGAGGAGCTCCGTCAGGCACTCAGGCCATGATGTCTACTATGCGCTTCTATTCCTGTAGACAGTGTTGGGCCTCCAAGTGCAGAGGTTTGTAGGACAGCACCAATTTTCCCTTAAGTGAGTAACCCAAGGTTTATCGAATCCACGGAAGGAAGAGGTTGAATGTATCCTCTCTCAAACAACCCTGCAATTAAGATACAAGAAGTCTTTTGTGTCCCCAACACACTTAATACAATTGTCAGTTGTATAGGTGCACTAGTTTGGCGAAGAGATGGTAAAATGCAATTGATATGGATGGTAACAAGTGGTATTTGTAATCTGTAATAAAAATGGCACCAAGCAAACATGCAACAAAAGTGACTAGAAACGGTGTTCCGATGATTGGAAACAAGGCCTAGGGATCCTACTTTCACTAGTGGACTCTCTCAACAGTTATAACATAATTGAACACATAAAACACTTCCTCTAACGTCATGTAACAAAGACGTCGCTCGGAGAAAACCGTGTAGGGCTACAAAAGCACAACTCAAAGTTCGGCCACCACAATTCACGTGTAGGTTTATCACACCCTAAAGACCGAACACCACAAACGCCACCCACACTGTCACCTTGGCTTTGTGTTGTCAACATTGACTCCGGAAATTATACTAGATAAATTGAGCAACATATCCATACATAATGAAGGGAAAAAACATCAATGAGTTCAACTATATTACAATGCTCATGATCACATAATGATCACACCATGGGAGAGAGAGATATAACCACGTAGGTACTAGTAGAGCCCTCAGCCTCGATGAAGAACTACTCCCTCCTCATCATGAAAGGCAGCAACGGCGATGAAGATGACTCCGGGGGCAATTCCCAATCCCGGCAGGGTGCCGGAACAGGAACTCCTGTCCCCTGAATTAGGGTTTTTGGTGCCGGTGGAGCTCGGATGTGTTTTTGGAGAAAAGCTTCGGTGTTCCAGCGTTTTTAAGTCAGGAGCAAATATATAGGCGAAGAGGCGGTGCGAGGGGGTGGGCGAGTCGTTCAGGTGGTACCCAGCCCCACCCTAGGTCCAGCCATGCCTGGGTGGCACCTGGAGTCTGTGGGCCTCCCCTGGACTTGTCCTTCTGGCTCCCGAAGTCTTCTGACGAAAAAGAATTTCTGTAATTTTTTCGGATTTTTCTGAGCACTTTGGATTTTGGACCTTTTCTACAACGCATAGACATAATAAACAGAAACTGGCACTGGGCATCTTGTCAATAGGTTAGTTCCATAAAATATGCCAAAATGATGTAAAACATTATAAAAGCATGTGGCAATTTATATAAAACAAGCATGGAGCATCAAAAATTATAGATACGTCTGGGACATATCACCATCCCCAAGCTTAACTCCCTGCTCGTCCTCAAGTAGGTAAGTGATAACAAAATAATTTTTGAAGTGACATGCTACCAACACAATCTTGATCAAGTAATCATGTAAAGCATATGAACTGAATGCATTGATCCAAAACAATGGTTCATTGAATGAAACAAACAATGATTAACTAGGTGTAACATCTAAGCAAGAATTTACTAGAAAAGAATACTTTGAAGATATAAAAAGTATAGCACCTAACAATGATTGATATCTCACAAAGCAATATTCTTTAGACATAGGGGTTTGGCCAACACAAAGGAAGATTTAAGTTTTCAGCATAAAGCTTCAACTTGCAACATGTTTATCTCAAGATAAGGTCAACACAAAGTTTTTATGGTTAGACACAAAGATAACATGAAGTAAAACTTGAACCAAAGTTGACACCAAGTGATTGCTTGAGAGGTAAAGAATGAAGAGGAAAATTGACTCAACATAAAAGTAAAAGAAATGCCCTTCGCAAAGGGAAGCAGGGATTAGTCATGTGCTAGAGCTTTTTATTTTTATTTTTATTTTTGACAGAAGTAAAACAATTTTGAGATATGCATGCTTTCGTCAATGACTCCACAGTAAAGAAACTAGCTAGTACCCTATTCAAGCAAGGCTTTTAGACTTTTGAGAGGGGCTGGTAATTAGAGGAATGAGGTCACTCCTCGTTCTCCTTTGTTTCACCACTAACCAATGTTTGACTGATTTCTCAGGTTTGCACTGTGCGGAGGAGAATGGTGGGCTATATTTATATTTCGATTATGCCAGATCTCGGCAAATTCAAGTGAGGACGTAATCCATCCTCACCGGGTGAAGGGGGGGAATGACCTTGCTTGTCACAGGTTATATTTAGCTTCCTACTGCTTCCTCACGAGCTTAAAAACATGGGCACAAAAAGGAAATTTTTGAAAGTTTTAATGTTAGCACATGACAAATATACTTGGAGTGGCAAGGAAATACCACATGTAGGTAGGTATGGTGGACACAAATGGCAAACATATTTGGCTCAGTGATTTGAATGCACGAGAAGTATTCCCTCTCAGTACGGAATCGTTGGGCTTAGCAGAATATCAAGCAAACACATAACATCAACTTGGTTCAATGAATGACTACAGATGTACATTATGCATAACTGATACGTCTCAAACGTATCTATAATTTTTGAGTGATCCATGCTAGTTTTGTGATATTGTCACATGTTTTTACTGTCATTTATATCATTTTTATGTATTTTGTCGGACTAACCTATTGACAAGATGCCAAGTGCCAGTTCCCTGTTTCTGCTGTCTTTTTGTTTCAGAAATTTACTTCTGGAAATATTCTCGGAATTGGACCAAAATTTATGGGGATTATTTTTACGCCAAGACGAAGACGGAGTCCGAAGGGCAGCCTCGGAGGCGACCCACAGGGCGCAGGCGGCCTCCTGCCGCGGTCTAGGGGGGACCCGCCCCTACCCATGGGGCACCTCCTCGGCCCCCTCCGACGCCTATAAAATCAGAAATAACCTAAAAACGTCGAGACGACCATTATTTTCCAGAAACTCGACCCCGACGCGCCGTCATCGAAAACCCTAGTTCAGGGTCCAATCTGAAGCTGATCCCGGCACTCTGCCGGAGGGGAGATCGATCTCGGAGGGCTCTTCATCGTCATGCCCTCCTCCGGGATGATTTGTGAGTAGTCTCACCTTGGACTACGGGTCCATGGCAGTAGCTAGTTGGTAGTCTCTCTCTCTTGTGCTTCATGTCTTATGATCTTGTGAGCTGGCTAACATGATCAAGATTGATTATTGTAATGCTATGTGATGTGTTTGCTGGGATCCGATGGATTATGAAGTTATGTTTAGATTGTGCATGATTCTTATATGAGTAATTTATGTTCTTGCATGCTCTCTGATGTGCGTAGTTACTTTGGTCAAGTGATTGTGTGTATCTCCAAGAGAGGGTATTTATGCTAGATAGTGGGTTCATGCCCCCTTTTGTTCCTGGGCACGAGTGACAGAAACGTCTAAGGGCGAGGCTGTGCTGTTGCTACTAAGGGTAAAACAGCGGTGTTAATGTCTCTTTTGATATTAGTATTGCTTACTTCATGCACTTTACTTAATGCAATTGTCTGTTGCTTGCAACTTAATACCGTTGGGTGACAGGCTGGATAGCGATCACACGGTGGAATTTTTAGACAAAGACGCAGTTGGACTCAATGGTATTTGTTCCTTGTTGTGATGCCTCCATAAATATTATCATGTCCTTTTTGTCATAGCTAAATTGGGTTTGTGTCATGATCTTGTCAATTGCCTAGCTGTAATTTGTTCACCCATCACATGCATATTTTATTTACTTGAGAGACTCCACTAGTGAACCCATGGCCCCCGGTCCATCTTTTTACATTGTTTACAACCTCATTTACTTGCTTTTAATTATCATTATTCCTCTGGTCACTTTTCATATTTCATCATACAATTAACCGCTTTGTTTTCTGCGAGACCGGAAAGATTGACAACCTTTTCGCCGTTGGGGGCAAAGTATTTTGGTTAAGTGTGTGCAGGTCCACGTCTGTTGAAGGTCAAGCGCCAGAGATCTTCAACATTCAACTCGTTGTTGATTTCAAAGTTCTACTGGTTCGATAAACCTCGGTTCGTTAAACGAGGGAAACTACTACTAGCTACAATTCCGCCTTCGCTTGGGGCACCACCCAACTTATTTTAATAAAGCTGCAATAACCACTAGACTTCACACCGTCTACCTTGTTAGCCAAACCAACTCTTTGCAAAAAGAATATCTAGACGTTGAGAACTACCAAGCAGGACAAGCACCATAATTGTAAAGTTTTATGGCAGTTCTTTACTAATCTATTCTTACTAGATGATCCACAAGTTTAAGCATTTAATCTACTTCATATCTCTAAACAATTGACAAGTATCAAAGATTCAAGACAATGGTCTACAAGATTAAGCAGCACTTTTAACACTTCCTACATGAAAATTTCCATTCAACCAAACATCAATCAACTCTCCAAACAAATATAAGTGAAGCACAAGAGAGTATAATAACAACAACTAATAGCTCTTAAAAAGATATAAGCAAAGCACAAGAGCTGATAAGAAAAACAAAAGCTAAGAATACTCCACAAAATATAAGCGAAGCACAAGAGTATTCTAATGAAAAAGCGGAGCGTGTCTCTCTCCCAAACAAGAATGACAAGATCTAACATTGTAATGACTAGCAACAAAACAAAACAAACTGAAACCAAAAGACGCTCCAAGAACAACACATAATGTGTAAAGGAATAAAAAATATAGTACCATGACGGAAACCGATGATTGTTGATGATGAAGGGGATGCCTTGGGCATCCCTAAGCTTAGATGCTTGTGACTTCTTGAATATTTCAGAGGAGGGTCCATTGGGAGCCTCTCCAAGCTTAAGCTTTTATCCCTTCTTGATCTTCCTTCATCATTCACGCAAAACTTATAGCAACTTCATTAGAGGGGTTAGTCCACAAAAACAATATCTTCCTTCAGTTCCAAAGCACATATCATGAACTTATTTTTTAAAAACATTAGCTACTGTCACAAAGGTATAAGTAAAGCTCTAGCTTTGAAAAGAGCTTCACTTTGCCCATGAAAGGAGCAATGCGAAACTAAGGACCGAATCTGTCAAAAACAGAACAGACTTTAAAGATGATTTTTTTGGGGCACTTATGGACCTCAAATCAGAAAACTTAAATCTAGAGAAAGGTAGAAAAAACCATGATACTTTATGTCAAAAAATTTCAGACACAGATGACGTTATGTGATATTTTGGATTTTCGAACAGTGAAGAACAGAAATCTATTTCTGGACAGCAAACTCACCAATTAGTCTTCCTCTCTTTAGAGGCTATTCTTGGCACCAAAAACCAAAACAAAAAGATACAAGGGAGTTGTTACAGAGGCAACATCACCCAAACAAAGACAAAACCAAAAAGAAACAGAAGGTAAAAATGGGTTGCCTCCCATAAGCGCTTTTCTTTAACGCCTTTTAGCTAGGCAAAAAGATTTTAATGATGCTCTCATAAGAATAAGAGTTGAAATGCAAAAGATAGCATCATGAAGCAAATATCAAACACATTTAAGTCTAACTCTCTTCCTATGCATAGGCATCTTGTAAGAAAATAAATCATTGGAGCATAAAGCATTAAGCATAGGAAGGCAAAGCAAGTGCAACATTAAAACCTTCAACATAAAGAGAGGAAACATAATATTGTTGAGATACTTAAAGACATGTTTCCCTCTCTCATAATAACTTTCAGTAGCATCATGAATAAAATCCACAATATAAGTATCACATAAAGCATTCTTATCATTATCCACGTGCATAAAAGTATTATTACTCTCCAAATAAGCAAAATCTTTCTCATTAGTAATAGTGGGAGTTAAACTATCATAGCCATCATTGTAATCATCATAAATAGGAGGCATATCATAATCATAACAAAAAAAGTCCTCAATAGTAGGTGGACTGAAAATATCACATTCATCATTATAATCATCATATATAAGAGGCATATCATAATCAAAATAAACTTTATCCTCAATAGTAGGTGGAACTAAAATATCACAATTATATAATCATCATATATTGGAGGCAAAGTATCATCAAAGCAAATTTCCTCCTCAAATCTTGGGGGACTAAAAATATCAAATTCATCAAAACCAGCTTCCCCAAGCTTAGAATTTTCCATAGCATTAGCAATAATGGTGTCCAAAGAATTCATGCTAATAACATTGCTACTATCATGATTATTATGCGAATAAAGTTCCATAGGTTTTTTATTTTCTCCTCAAAAGCATCATGACCAATTTCAAGATAAAGTTTATAAATCTCTCTCATTTTTTTGTTGTTTTACATTAAACCGAACTAGTGAAAACAAGAAACAAAAATATTTAATTGCAAGATCTAAATAAGATACCTTCAAGCACTCACCTCCCCGACAAGAAAATAGCTTCGTTGCCGGAGTGTGAGTGCCACTTACCTTACCTCCCCGGCAACGGCGCCAGAAAATCGCTTGATGTCTACTACGCGCTTCTATTCCTGTAGACAGTGTTGGGCCTCCAAGTGCAGAGGTTTGTAGGACAGCAGCAATTTTCCCTTAAGTGAGTAACCCAAGGTTTATCGAATCCACGGAAGGAAGAGGTTGAATGTATTCTCTCTCAAACAACCCTGCAATTAAGATACAAGAAGTCTCTTGTGTCCCCAACACACCTAATACAATTTTCAGTTGTATAGGTCACTAGTTCGGCGAAGAGATGGTAAAATGCAAGCGATATGGATGGTAACAAGTGGTATTTGTAATCTGTAATAAAAATTGCAGCAAGCAAACATGCAACAAAAGTGACTAGAAACGGTGTTCCGATGATTGGAAACAAGTTCATACTAGATAAATTGAGCAACATATCCATACATAATGAAGGGGAAAAAATCAATGAGTTCAACTATATTACAATGCTCATGATCACATAAAGATCACACCATGGGAGAGAGAGATATAACCACATAGGTACTAGTAGAGCCCTCAGCCTCGATAAAGAACTGAAAAGGATCGATGAGGTTAACTAGAGGGGGGGGGGTGAATAGGTTAACTACAAATTTTACTTCTTTTTTGTTTTAAAAGGATATTGCTCAAATATAAGTTTTCTAGAATATGCAACTAGGTGAACAAACTTATATGATGAGCAAAAGTTCACTAGCACAAGATATTGATATAGTAAGCTAGTGATAACAAGTAAAGGTAAGTGAAAAGATAAGCAACAAGATGACACGAAGATTTATCCCGAAGTTCACTTCCCAATGGAAGCTACTCTCCGTTGGAGCGGCGCGGTGTTCACCAAAGTGAAACACCGGGTAGCCTTGATATGGCACACCGTATCTCCGTTGTGACTTACCACCGATGTGGCGAGGCACTATTCACTATGTTGCCGTTGAGGTTGACAACTAGAACCTTTACAAGGATGAAGCTCACTCCACAATTTGGAGGGTCTCCACCAAATGCACCGAGCCGCCAAGACTCGATGCTCAAGGCCGGGGCACACACGACAACTCAATTGGTGGCTCCCGGCAATGACTTCGTAGCTCCCAAAGCTCCGAAGGACCACAACCTCTTAGGGTTCCAACGAACACCAAGAGTAGCAAGCCCCCTCTCACAAATCAAGGGGGAAATCAAATTGGTTTGGTTGAAGTGTAGATCTAGGTCTCCTCTCTCAAATCCCCAAAGGGCTAAGTGATTGAGTGGCTAAAGAGGGAGATCTATTGATTTGAAGCTTTCAAACAATGGAGATGTTCTTCTTTTGGTCGTGGTAGTTGTCACGAGGTAGATGGAGGGGTATAAGTACCCCTCCCCGAAAACAAGCCGTTGGACGTAGGGGGATGCTCAGTCTGGAGGTCGGCCTGGGCCGGCCTGGGGGTCGGTGAACGATCATCATGCAGGAACAAACTGGGCCGCTGGCCTAGGCCGGCCTGGGGGCCGGCCACCCACCAGACGCCCCCGGCCTGGAGCCCGGCCAAGGCCGGCCTGGGGGCCGGCCACCCACCAGACGCTCCCGGCCTGGAGCCCGGCCTAGGCCGGTCTGGGGGCCGGCCAGCCTGCAGAGCACCCCGTCCTTCCTGTTCCATTTCCGACAATACGGCATTTCTTCCTTTTTGCATACATAGACATACACAAGTATCCTTTTGATGTAGACAGTCATATTTCCTGTTGATACTAGAGAGTATGTTAAATACTTCCAAGTGTTGTAATCAAACGTCAAAACAAGATTAACGGACAATGTCCTTTCAATCCCCCCCTTTTTGATGTTTGATGACAACACAAAGATTTGCAAAATAAGTCTCATTTAAACATGTCTAAATTTTTTAGTGAAACTCCCCCTAGAGCTTACAAGCAAACAAGGTATACAACTAAAAATTGCTCAAGTGAGAACAAGTGATAGATAGACATATATATACTATGTGAGCAAAGGACATACGATAGTTCTCACCATAGTCCTCATATGAGAAGAGCATTTTTTCACCTTGGACTTCATATAGACATAATCTTGGAATAATATCACCTTGCAATGGACTCCAAAGAAACGGAGGAAGTCCTTACAATAACATAACGGAGGTCCAAGATTATCCTTACAATAAATATCGGAGGTCCAAGATTATCCTTACAATAAGTTCCGGG
The DNA here is from genome assembly GCA_012064385.1 of Puccinellia tenuiflora. Taxonomy (NCBI): domain Eukaryota; kingdom Viridiplantae; phylum Streptophyta; class Magnoliopsida; order Poales; family Poaceae; genus Puccinellia; species Puccinellia tenuiflora. The sequence continues at coordinate 258,587 of QRDG01000564.1, read as the reverse complement.
AGACATAACAAATAGAGTTCACTTAAAAAACATGCAAATGAGAAGGGAAACATGCAAACGATGAAACCGCAAATGTAATGCAAATCCCCGGATAATAATCTCTCCCCCTTTGGCATCAAGACACCAAAAAGGGAGAAATAGCAGTGAGAACCATGATCACTCTTCATCATCAGCCTCCTCTTCATCCTCAATATCATACTCATCATCATGTGCAGCTGGACCGGAGCTAGACTGACCAGGGTCTCCTTGCCAATATGGAGCAAGAGAGGAGGCATCATCGCCAAACCAGAAGGTGTACTCGTTCTGTGCCATATATGTGTCCTCCGAGACTTCAGCTGAGCTTTCAGGACCAACAGGAAGGTTAAGCTGAGTCATAATAGCACGCTGATTGCGATTGTAGCTCTTTTGCTTGGCATAGGTCTTGTAGTCAGATTTCCTTTTCTGAGGAAAGAAGCAGTTCATCTTCATGAGTGCTTTGATTATAACATTTTGCTTCATAGGAGCCTCACCATCCGCATCTTCATCATTCTGACCACGATATGGAGGAACATAGACAGGTGCATCTGGAGGAGGAGCAGGTATAGCAACAAGAGGAGGCACATACATCTCATATGACTCAATCACATCAGGGCTTAACTTGGTGTTGAAAAGAGTCTGTAGATAAGGACCATAAATGGGAACCTTGTTCCTAACAACCACCAGGCGCATCTCTTGCCATATGTAGTCAAGAATATCTATTGGCTTCTTTCTCATATAGATAGGAACAATCTGGTTTAGACAGTTGATCATCCGCTGGCGAACTTCGCCCTTTTCTCCATATTTGCAATTGAGATTGTTTCTCAAGATGCCATGAACAACTCTCCAGTAATGATACATCCAATAAATCTTGGGAATTTTTCCACGGAGCCCTATCCCTGGTGGATAGCAATGACGAAGCCCTATCTCAGTCTGCATAACCTTTGAGCAATGAAGACGAGTATAGCATGGTGCAAAGGGAAGTTCCTCAAGCTGAAATAATTCCCCAAATTCTGCCAGAGTAGCTGTGCATACAGTAGTGTGACACATCCAAGTCATAGTTCTCTTGGGTACGGTGGAGAAATGAACAGTGGCATGGAATTGTTTGAGTAACTCAGGAGAATACGGAGTGCTAACAGTCATGAGCTTAGAGATTTGATGATAATCCATAAGCTCCATCACATCTGGCCATACCTCCCTAGTATGCTCAAGATTGAAATAAGAGGTGGGCACATGCTTGTTCTTTTTCTTATTAATACATTGATGATATACTTGCTGATGCATCTTGCAATAGAATCTAGGATCATACGGACAGGTGCTATGGCCAAATGCATAGGGGTTGAAAACCAAACGGTCTTGCTCAAACTCAAGAGTAGGCACTTTGATCCAAGTAGCACGTACCGGTTCATCGGGATTCACAAGTGGCGGAGGCGGAGGGTTTCCCGTTGGCTTGGGAGCTTTCTTGGACTTAGCTTTTCTGACCGCGGCCTTCTTGAGTCTCATGGTATTGGCCATGGAGGATTGAGCATCATAATCATCAACAATATCATCTAGCCCATCGAAGGTCTTGCTTCCCTTGCCTCCGGCCTTGCTTGACTGTGGGAACTCCTCCCAATCATCACCCCAATTGTCCATCTCAAATCTTGAGAGGGGAACCTCAAGAACACACCAACAAGGGAGGAGATCCACCCAAAATCGGCATCAAACAGGAAAGTATGTGGATAGGATGAGAGATCGGGTGATCCTCTCTCAGATTGGTGGAGGAGAAGGAGTGGGTTGTGGTTCAAACGGAGGGGAAGGTGGAGGATCTTGAGTGTGGGTAGAGAGCAACCATGGAGAGAAGAGGCATGGGGAAGAAGATGGGAAACAGCCATGGGGCGAATCCCCCGTGTGGTTAAGTTCCCAGGCGCGCCGGCCTGGAAACCGGCCAGGGCCGGGTGTGAGGCCGGGCTGGCACCCGAGCCAGATGGCCTGGGAGCCGGCCAAGACCGGGCGGGAGGCCGGGTCTGCACCCGAGCGAGCCGGCCTGGGAGCCGGCCAAGGCCGGGTCTGCATCCGAGCAAGCCGGCCTGGCAGCCGGCCTGGGCCGGGTCAGAGGCCGGCCCACACCCAGGAAGGCACAGGCTTCTCCATCTTCATCCATCTTTGCTTATTTGATTTTCTTGAACTCCGAGCACTTTGCATCATTAGAAATACCACTGAGCAATCATTGAGTGATCCAGGGGAGATGCAAAACATGATGAAAACTCCACACAAAAATAAACCTCAAATAAGTATTGCATGTGATGCAAAGATAATGGCAAATGAGAAATATGCATGTATTTGAGAAAAGGTCGGTGGCCTAGGCCACCATATATGAGTGTATGGCATGCCACCGCGAAGATATATCTTGGGTGCATAACCAAAACTCATCATTTAAGCTCATATGTGAATATTCTTGAGACATCAATGAAAACATTGCTATTGGCATAATGGGGGGAGGGAGAGTCCAATAGATTAGGACAACACTCCCCCTAAATCCATGCCTACATCTAGAATTCAAATAAAACTCTAGTAGAGGTGTGTATGCAAGATTCTTAATCAAACAAAGTTGCTTGCACACACGACATTGATTTCTCCCCTCAATTCCTTGAATCTCTTCTCGTCAAGTGGTTTTGTGAATATATCGGCGAGTTGATCTTTGGTGTTGATATATGAAAGAGAGATATCTCCATTGGCCACATGATCACGGATAAAATGATACCGTATTTCAATATGCTTTGTCTTGCCATGGAGCACGGGATTGTGAGCAATTCTTATAGCACTTTCATTATCACATAAAAGAGGCAATGTCTTTTTCTTAATTCCGAAATCCTCAAGACATTGTCTCATCCATAATAATTGTGAACAACAACTTGCGGCGGCAATATACTCGGCTTCCGTGGAGGAGGTGGATATGCAGTTTTGTTTCTTCGAAGACCAACACACAAGTGACCTACCAAGAAATTGGCAAGCACCCGAGGTTGATTTCCTAGTCACTTTGTCACCGGCCCAATCCGCATCCGAATACCCCACAAGATCAAAGCTTGTATTTGAAGGATACCAAAGACCATGATTGGGGGTATCAACCAAGTACCTAAGAATTCTTTTGACAGCAGTCATATGGCTTTCTTTAGGGTTAGATTGAAATCTTGCACACAAACCCACACTAAACATGATATCCGGTCTAGATGCACAAAGATAAAGCAAAGAACCAATCATAGAACGATAAAGCTTTTGGTCAACCGGAATACCTTCGTGATCTAGTGTTAGATTCACGTTTGTTGCCATTGGAAATCTCAATGGGCTTGCATTTGACATATCAAACTTCTTGAGCATGTCTTGAGTATATTTAGCTTGGCAAATAAAGGTTCCTTCGTCATATTGCTCAATTTCAAAACCAAGGAAGAACTTTAACTCACCCATCATAGACATCTCAAATTCACTTGTCATTAGCTTAGCAAATTGTTCTACAAAAGAGACATTAGTAGAACCAAATATAATATCATCAACATATACTTGGCATACAAAGAATTCTCCATTTACACTCTTGGTGAAGAGTGTGGGATCGATTACCCCAAGTGCAAAACCACGGTCTACTAGGAACTCCTTTAAGTGATCATACCAAGCACGTGGGGCTTGTTTGAGGCCATACAAAGCCTTGTGGAGTAAGTAGACATGGTTAGGACACTTGGGATCTTCGAACCCCGGAGGTTGTTTAACATATACCATCTCATTAAGTGGACCATTTAGAAATGCACTTTTAACATCCATTTGATATAAAGTGAATTTATAGCTAGAAGCAAATGCAAGCAATATACGAATGGATTCAAGTCTAGCTACGGGAGCGAAAGTTTCACCGTAGTCAAGTCCTTCGACTTGAGAGTAGCCTTGAGCAACCAAACGAGCTTTGTTGCGAATCACTTGTCCATGATTATCTTGCTTGTTCTTGAACACCCATTTGGTTCCAATCACATTATGGTTCTTGGGTCTTTCCACTAGGGACCATACTTTGTTTCTCTCAAAGTTATGGAGCTCTTCGTGCATAGCATGAACCCAATCTTCATCTTCAAGAGCTTCATACACCTTGGTAGGTTCAAAATGTGATATATGAGCATGGACGCCACAAAAGAGTAATAGTTGCCTCCGAGTGGACACACTCCTTCCAAGACCACCAATGATGTTCTTTTGATAGAGAGATTTTTTATGTAATGCCACGGCCTTGCTAGCCACTCGACGAGCAAGAGCATCTGAGGGTCTCTCATTAGGAGGTGCATCTTCATCATCTCCTTCATCTTGATTTTGATTAATCCGAGAGTGGGTTGGAGTTCTTGGTGAGAGATCACCAAAATCTTGACCACCATTATCATTGGGTGGATCTTGATCATTATCATGATGGTTGGTATCATCTTGTAGATCTTGAGCTTGTTCTTGGTTTGCCGCTTGATCGATGGTTGATGTAGAGGGCTCCACTTGCGTCGAGCTTGAGTCCAACTCCGTTGCCACAAGGGGTTCCTCAATGGGTATAAGGGGACCTATACCCATTCTTCCTATGGCGATGGAGGAGGGCTCATCACCTACATCATCAAGATCAACTTGCCCCACTTGGGAGCCATTATCCTCATGGAACACCACATTCATAGATTCTTCAACACACCCGGTGGATATGTTGTAGACTCTATAAGTGTGGGAATCCTTGGCGTAACCAACAAATATGCCTTCAAAAGTTCTAGGCTCAAATTTAGGCAATTTAGAACCTTTAATGTAAACTTGACATTTGCAACCAAAAACTTTAATATAAGAGAGGTTGGGCTTTTTACCACCAAGAAGTTCATAAGGAGTCTTGTTAGTGAATGGGCGGAGATAGAGCCGGTTGGTTAGATGACAAGCAGTGTTGATGGCTTCGGCCCAAAAATTATATGGAGACTTGAATTCGGCCATCATAGTTCTTGCCATATCAATAAGTGTACGGTTCTTTCTTTCCGCAACACCATTTTGTTGAGGGGTATACGCAGCGGAATATTGGTGTTTAATGCCCTCATCACTCAAGAATTCATCCATGGTGTAATTCTTGAACTCGGTTCCATTGTCACTTCTTATGGCCAAGATGGTTGTGTCATATTGGCGTTGTACTTGGGTAGCCCAATCAATGAATTCCCTTTGAGTTTCACTCTTCTTCTTGATATAGAAAGTCCAAGTGTATCTTGTATAATCATCAACAATTACCAAGCAATATTTCTTGCCACCAAGGCTTTCATAAGTAGGAGGCCCAAACAAATCCATATGAATGAGTTGGAAGGGCCTCGTTGTATTGATTGTTGTTACTTTGGGATGGTTCTTCTCATGCATCTTTCCGGCAACACAGGAGCTGCAAGGACGATCTTTGGAAAAATTCACTTTTGTTAGTCCTTCCACATGCTCACCCTTCACAAGTGTTTGCAAGTTTCTCATACCGACGTGGCCCAACCGGCGATGCCAAAGCCAACCCACGTCGGATTTAGCCATTAGACTTGTGGCAATATGTGTAGTTTCTTTCGAGAAATCCACTACATACATACGGTTTTCCACAAATCCAACAAAGGCTACTTTAAGAGAAATTGTGTGAAGAATGAGCACATGATACCGTCCAAAGACAACAGTAAAGTTGCACTCGCAAAGTTGCAAAACGGAAAGTAAATTATAACCAAGGGACTCAACAAGGAGGACTTTCTCAATGGACGTGTCCGGAGAAATGACCACCTTGCCATGCCCCAATACCTTGAGTTCTGAACCATCACCAATCGTGACATGAGATACCTTGAGAAGTTGATGCATTAAGTCACTTAACACTTCTTTGCTTCCGGTCATATGTGCGGAGCAACCGCTATCAATAAGCCATGATGATCCTCCGGAAGCACATACCTACAAAGAGTTAAGTCCTCGATTTAGGTACCCATGTTTTGATGGGTCCTTTCTTGTTAGTCACAAGGGTCTTGGGAACCCAAATAGAAGCATGATAATCACTACCATATGAAGTTCCAACATATTTTGCATAAACATGTCCATCATTAGATTTCAAAAGCACATATGATGGGTTATATTTTCCCGCAAAATTGTTGTGAGAAGATGTGTTCTTAGGAGCAATGCTCTTAGCAAGGATATCAAATTCATCTTCATCATTAGCCAACTCCCCCTCCTTCACAAAAACAATAGCATTAGTGGAGGGAGTTGGTTTCTTCTTCTCATTGGTCTTCTTGGATGTGACTCCAAATCCAAGTCCTTCCTTACCCACAACTCTCCTTTGATTTCTCAAAAGATTATTGAGGTTCTTTTCTCCTTGGATGCAAGACACTAGTCCTTTCTCAAGTTGAGCCTTCAACCTATTGTTCTCCAATATGAGAGATGCTTTGACACACAAGGGGTTAGTGGCACAAGCATTTTCATTTACATCCTTATTTTGAGAGTTGTCATGTGACTCCTTAAGAACCTTGAGCTCTCTTGAGAGTGCCATGTGAGCTTTCTCAAGATGCTCAAAATCCTTAAGTAGTTCATTGTGACCATTCATAATGTTATCATTTTCATCCATAAATTCCTTAAGCTTACATAGTGCATGATCACGGTCACCCATCATTTTAGATAGATCTAAAGTGGAGATTTCCTCAATAGAATCTTTAAGGCATAGTGCATTATCTAGGGCTTCCTCAAGCTCCGCTATCCTATTAGCATCATCACGAGCGAAACCCTCAAGTTCACATATTCTTTCTTCATGTTCTTCTATGAGACCATATGCATTACCAAGTTGAGTCATGAAGGCATCAAATGCAATTTTATTTTCACTTTCAAGTGATCTCATGACTTTTGAAAGATTATTAGCATTCTTATCATCAAGTTCCTCAACACAATTTAACAATGATGGAGTAGAGGAAATTGAGGGTTTTAGTGAGTGGGTTACCTTTGGAGATGTACCCTTGGCCATAAGGCACTTGTGTTTGGTTGGACCTTTTTTGTCATTCGGAGTTGAAAAGAGAGAATCCAAAGAAGAAGGAATAACCCCAATTGCCACTGCCGCCATGCCGACTTGTTCTTCTTCATCTTCGCTTTCTTCACCTCCGGATATGTATTCTTGCTCATTTGTCACCATTGCCCTTTTAGATACCTTCTTCATGAAGTTCTTGTTTTTGGGAGCAAAGTTGGTTTTCTTGATGAGCTTTCCTCCATTCTCAACTCTACTCTTGTAAGGACAATCTGCGACGAAGTGCTCACTATCTCCACAATTGAAACAAGTTCTTGCTTTCTTTGTACTTGAGCCTTCTCTTCCCTTGTTCTTCGTTGCATTTGATCTAAAATCCCCTTTCTTCCACCAATTATGGTTGGCAAGCGCCAAACACTCATTGTGTGACACCCTCTTTTCCTTCTCGGATGGCACATAGGTGGATCCACCTTCATCACTTGATTCTTCCTCATCATAAGATGTTGCCTTCAAGGCAAGAGATACTTTCTTCATTCCATTCACACGAGCTAGAACATCTTCTGAGGATTTCTTCAACATATTCATGGTGACAAAGGCACCCAGAACATCATTGGGAGTTAGTTCCATGTAGTCCGCTCTTGATTGAACATTCATTACCATGTTCTCATTGTATGGAATCAAGGTTTGAAGAAATTTTCCCTTGAACCAATCATCATCGCAATCCTTGAATCCAACATCCTTCATGTCCACAACAAGAGCCTTGAGTCTTCGATATACATCTTCCGGAACTTCTCCATCCTTCATGATGAAGTGATCAACTTGTTGTTGAAGAAGTGATTTCTTCGAGCGTTGCATGCTCACATTTCCATCATACATTGCAAGTAGATAATCCCAAGCTTCCTTGGCATTTCGGAGAGACCGGATGTGCTCAACACCTTCATTGACCATTGCCTTCTCGAGCATGTGCATAGCATGTGCATTGAGTTGTTCGTCAATGATCTCACTTGAGGTCAAATTATTGACATCCTTAGGATAGTATCCCCTCTCAATGATTCTCCATATTTGCATTGAAGAGCTACACACATAAGACTTCATGGAAGCTTTCCAATTAGTAAAACGGGTCCTATCTACTAAAGGTGGATTACCAAGATTGTTTACATGTGGGTGTTGAACATTAAGAGCGTTATTATAAATATGTCCAAATTGATTTGGGTTTTCATTTTTAGATGAGTGTTCTTCACCTTGTTTAGAAGGAGATATGGAATTACCATTTTCATCTAGAGAGGGACTTTCATTTGCATTGCTAGATGTAGAGGCAAGTTTCATTAGTAGTTCCTCTAACCTATCCATCCTTTTATCGGATCTTTCCCCCATGGACTCGACTTGCTTTTGAAGCAATTCCATGGGAGTGGGATCCCCCATCCTCCTCTTTAGGCGGTGAAGCCTTTAATAAAGAGACGAGGCTCTGATACCAATTGAAAGGATCGATGAGGTTAACTAGAGGGGGGGGTGAATAGGTTAACTACAAATTTTACTTCTTTTTCGTTTTAAAAGGATATTGCTCAAATATAAGTTTTCTAGAATATGCAACTAGGTGAACAAACTTATATGATGAGCAAAAGTTCACTAGCACAAGATATAGATATAGTAAGCTAGTGATAACAAGTAAAGGTAAGTGAAAAGATAAGCAACAAGATGACACGAAGATTTATCCCGAAGTTCACTTCCCAATGGAAGCTACTCTCCGTTGGAGCGGCGCGGTGTTCACCAAAGTGAAACACCGGGTAGCCTTGATATGGCACACCGTATCTCCGTTGTGACTTACCACCGATGTGGCGAGGCACTTGTCACTATGTTGCCGTTGAGGTTGACAACTAGAACCTTTACAAGGATGAAGCTCACTCCACAATTTGGAGGGTCTCCACCAAATGCACCGAGCCGCCAAGACTCGATGCTCAAGGCCAGGGCACACACCACAACTCAATTGGTGGCTCCCGGCAATGACTTCGTAGCTCCCAAAGCTCCGAAGGACCACAACCTCTTAGGGTTCCAACGAACACCAAGAGTAGCAAGCCCCCACTCACAAATCAAGGGGGAAATCAAATTGGTTTGGTTGAAGTGTAGATCTAGGTCTCCTCTCTGAAATCCCCAAAGGGCTAAGTGATTGAGTGTCTAAAGAGGGAGATCTATTGATTTGAAGCTTTCAAACAATGTAGGTGTTCTTCTTTTGGTCGTGGTAGTTGTCACGAGGTAGATGGAGGGGTATAAGTACCCCTCCCCGAAAACAAGCCGTTGGACGTAGGGGGATGCTCAGTCTGGAGGTCGGCCTGGGCCGGCCTGGGGGCCGGTGAACGATCATCATGCAGGAACAAACTGGGCCGCCGGCCTGGGGCCCGGCCACCCACCAGATGCCCCCGGCCTGGAGCCCGGCCAAGGCCGGCCTGCGGGCCGGCCACCCACCAGACGCTCCCGGCCTGGAGCCCGGCCAAGGCCGGCCTGGGGGCCGGCCACCCACCAGACGCTTCCGGCCTGGAGCCCGGCCAAGGCCGGCCTGTGGGCCGGCCACCCACCAGACGCTCCCGGCCTGGAGCCCGGCCTAGGCCGGTCTGGGGGCCGGCCAGCCTGTAGAGCACCCCGTCCTTCCTGTTTCATTTCCGACAATACGGCATTTCTTCCTTTTTGCATACATAGACATACACAAGTATCCTTTTGATGTAGACAGTCATATTTCCTGTTGATACTAGAGAGTATGTTAAATACTTCCAAGTGTTGTAATCAAACGTCAAAACAAGATTAACGGACAATGTCCTTTCAAGAACTACTCCCTCCTCATCATGAGAGGCAACAACGGCGATGAAGATGACTCCGGGGGCAATTCCCAATCCCGGCAGGGTGCTGGAACAGGAACTTCTGTCCCCCGAATTAGGGTTTTTGGTGGCGGCGGAGCTTGGATGTGTTTCTGGAGAAATGCTTTGGTGTTACAGCATTCTTAGGTCAGGAGCAAATATATAGGCGAAGAGGCGGCGCGAGGGGGTGGACAAGTCGTCCAGGTGGCACCCACAGCCCCACCTTAGGTCCAGCCGTGCCTGGGTGGTACCTGGAGGCTGTGGGCCTCCCCTAGACTTGTCCTTCTGGCTCCCGAAGTCTTCTGGCGAAAAAGAATTTCTGTAATTTTTTTGAATTTTTCTGAGCACTTTGGATTTTGGACCTTTTCTGCAATGCACAAACATAATAAACAGAAACTGGCACTGGGCATCTTGTCAATATGATAGTTCCATAAAATATGCCAAAATGATGTAAAACATTATAAAAGCATGTGGCAATTCATATAAAACAAGCATGGAGCATCAAAAATTATAGATACGTCTGGGACATATCAGGCCATCGCTCCCGCGCATGCAAAGCTTACTGTGGCTGCGGCAGTTCGATGCTGCTTCTTGCCTCAGCGTTGATGTCAGCGTCGGGCTACTCTACTCCTGGTCCTAGGACTGAAGGGGTTCCGCGACAGAAAACAAAAAAATTCCTAACAACGAGAACCATAAAGCCAAGATCTATCCTATGCAGATGTAAGGTAAGGGAGGGAAATAGTGTTCATACCTTTGAAGATCGTAAGCATCGACGATCAAAAGATCTTTGGTGATGACGATGCATGATGAAGACGTACGACGATGCCGACCTCAAGGTCGTGTAGTCGTACAAGCTCCGAGTGCCACAACTCGCAGCACTCCCGCAGCTCTACACGCATGCGGTGCAGATGACGTCCCCGGGGCTCCGGTCCAGCGAAGTAGCAGAAGAAGAGAGGCTCGGACCAAAGAACCAGCAGCACGACGGTGTGCGTATGGTGGAGAAACCTCGATCTATCTCTTACGCAGCTCCAATTTCCGGAACAACGCTTGAGAGAGAAAGAGAATTGGGATGGTTTGAGGGAGGAGAACTCCTCTATATATTTGCAGAGGAGGGAAGCCAACCTCCTTGGCTTGGCCATGTGGGACTAATCCCCACACCCCTAGCCGGCCAAGGGGTGGCCGCCGACCCTATGTGGGCCCCATTCGGGGTGGCCCACCAAGGCTTGGCCGGCTATCCCCTTTGAGGTGGCGCATGGCCCCTCTTGGGCCTCCGTTCGGGTGAGGCCCAATAAGGTGGGCGGCCCTTTAATAATTAAATAAAAATATATTTCAATATTAATTAATATTAAATACATATTATTTAATTCCTCCTGCTCCGAAACACCTTTCGGAACCCTCCGATCACCATCGAACATGTCCCGGAACAATTCCGGTCCTCCTTTCTCTTTTCGGTGCCGGACCTATCCCTAAGCGTCGTATACCCTTAAGCGTGCCACCCTATGTTACGTCTCAGACGTATCTATAAATTTTTATGTTCCATGCTTCATTATATATCAGTGCCACGTGTTTTTATAATGTTTTTATATCATTTTGGCATAATTTATGGAACTAACCTATTAACAAGATGCCCAGTGTCAGTTCCTCTTTTCTGTTGTCTTTTTGTTTCAGAAAAGTTGTTCAGGGAAAGTTTCTCGGAATCAGCTGGAAATTTACATGATTTATTTTTACGAAGAAACAAGGATGGAGCAAGGAGGGGAGCTGCAGGGGCCCCACAGCCCCCAGACGCCACCCAGGCGCGGCCCAGGTGCTGGCCGCACCGGGGTCCCACTTGGCCAACTGCTTCACCTCCTCGAGTAGCCCTTTCACATACAAATCGTCTTCGTCCAGAAAACCCTATGTACCCGATCATATTCTTCAGAAAACATCCGAGGCCACCGTCGTCGCCAACCCTAGATCGGGAGGGTTCTGCAGCTCTTCCCGGCACCCTGCCGGAGGGGGAGATCATCACCAGAGGGATCTACACCACCATGCCTACCTCCGGAGTGATGCGTGAGTAGTCCACCATGAGACTACGGGTCCATGGCAGTAGCTAGATGGTTGTCTTTCCTCCTTGTACTGCATTGCTTAGATCTTGTGAGCTGCCTATCTGTAACATCCCAAAACTTTGGAATGTTATAAAAATCACAAAATTCTAAAACTTTTCTTATTAGATAAATGAAAGCCTCCAAATATGAAGAAATTTTTTTATAAAATATATTTTTGACATCTTCAAAGATATTTTCTTTTAAGTATTCTTTTTACCTCCTATCTTCAAGTTTTAAAGCCTTTGGAAATAAAATATTTATTTGGGTATTTTATAAACTCTAATTTTGTTTGGGCATAAAAAGCTAAAGAAGAATTGTTTTATAAAATGATTTGTCCTAAATTATTTTAGTATGAAAATAAGTGTATCATGTATAAATTTGAATGATATTACTTATGTTATTTTCTGTATTTTATTTGTTATAAAAATGATATTGTAAAACCCTATTTTATCGAATACCATAAAGGTGTCAAATAGGCCTTTATGAATTATTTGAATTTATTTCAAAATTAAATGTTTTGTAAAAGGTTACAAATTATTAAAAATAATTATTTTGGTTTTTACAAATTTATTTGACTTGATTTGGAGGCCTAAATCAAAATCTATAAAAGAAAACAGAAAAGGAAAAAGAGAAGAACAAAAAAAAAAAGAGGAACCGAACCCAACTTGGGCCGGCCCAGACAGGAGGCAGCCACCCAGCCCACTTTCTTTTTCCTCCTATATTTCTTCTGGGCCGAAGCTGAACAGCCAGCCCGGCCGAAAACGAGCGAGCGCTCGTGCTCGTCGTCATCCTCACCTGCTCGTACGTTACTTCCAGCCATGGCAGTATGGCACCATCTCTTCCCCCTTCTTTTTCCACCCAATCTAGTATTCCTTTGCCTTCCACTCGAACACAAAATATGTTTATAGTTATGTGAAGGTTCCATTCAGGGGACAAATTTTCCAGTGTGATGTCTTATTTGTCCGATCCCACTTGGTGAACCGAATGTCACTCGATGGCATCCATCTTCCGATCTCCCTTCTCAGCCACTAAAAAGGTAAACCAATCGCGTCACGTCGCACCTCCTGGTTTACTCTACCACTTTACTGAATAATATTTCTCGAGAGGAGCTCTGCATATCCCGGTTTATTGACGTCTTTGTTCTACATCTTGGCAAGTTCATCGGATTGGTGCGTCGCGTACGTTGAACGTTTCTTCCGTTCCTTTTACATGTATACTCTTCTAATTATCGGCTACTTCCAGGACATAACCGTGCATCAAGATCATGCTGTTGTCCCGAACCTCTAACCATGCCATCCGATGTCGACATAGTTATGCCATATTCAACTTTGAACATGATTTAGTGAGATTTGTTCGCGTCAATACGTGTCAATCATCTTCATCTATTTTTCACGTTCAGAAATATTTTTATGAGGAACCCGCTACAGACTGTACCATCCATGCCAACAATCAGCCCCAAACCGAGTTCATCGTCAGATCTTGTCGTGCACGGTGAGCATCTCGCCATTTCCTCGAACCAGCAGACTTCTCTCATCAAGACCTATCTCCAGGACATGGTGATGCACCATTTCATTGCCGTTGGTCGCGCCGCCACCGAAGCCATGTCATCATTGAAGTTGAAGACCGCCACCGATGCATGCCGGGCCTCCGTTGTCCTCACTAGCCACGTCACGGCGTTCGCCTCGTCCTTGTGCACCCCTATCTCGACTACATCGACTACTTCCCGGAGATCATGCGTGATAATCTCCGTCTACATCGTGTTCCGTGGGTGTCTCCTCATCTACAACGATACTCGTTTCCGTTGGTGAGCCATTTCGTTCTCATGCTGACCATATCTATTTCTATCAATGTTTTGTATCATGTCATCTCATATAGGTGTAGACAATGGAGTATATCTCAATCTTAATCTTAGGGGTTCTTTTCCTATCATTAGAGTTAAACGACTTGATATTTATCACTATCGTTCGATGGTATTCACAAAATATCTATCTAATTGCTCTCGTAGAACCACATCATGTCCAATCAACCAATTCCATCCAATGACCTCATGCCATTCAATCTTATTGAGTTAGCTTGGATTATTCGAAGTACAAATGAGTCATTTGAGTAATCCAATACATCATTAGTTCATATCAAGCATATGTGTAACTTGTACTATTTTAATAAGTGTTGTCACACTCTATTTAATAGTATTGTAGTTGCACAATTTGGGACGCATGTAATTCTATTCACATGGGCCATTCTAAATTCTATCTATCTTTTGTGTAGCACGTCAATTCTTTCCAATATATCTCTATGGCCCATTTCTTTCTAATTATTTGACTCGATGACTATGTCATCCAACACCTCAATGCCATATCTCGCAAGCCATCCTCAAGCCCTAATATTTATTGCCTAATGATCCGTAAGATCGAAAAGACTAAAATAAAAAGAATTAATAAATCTTCCTATTGCTTGCATTGCTTTTTATGTTGCTATGAATGGTGTGTTTATATGGTGTTATTTTATTTTATAGTTTGAACGGAGTGCTACGAGCTACGTTAAAAAGAGTGTGTGAGCAACGACTTCTATCAAAGGCAAGTGTATACTCAAATTCATGAAAGTCCTATTATTTTATTATGTGTGCATTATAGACTTTTCTAGTAGTATGCATGATAGGTTTGCTACAGTTATTATTATGCTATGCAAACTTGTTAGATCATATCCTGTTGACTAGGCACCTACATTAATTTAGTAGAAATACTTGCTGCAATTGTGAAAGTTTTGATGTAGTAAGTTAAGTGGAAATTCTACTAAATTAATGAACCACCTGGGTGGAATTGGATGGCTTCGGTTGTTTAAAGTTGAGTGGCTACTCAGGCCCATTTTCATGGTGTGAACCTGAGTACGTGCACTTGTGGATGGCCACCCAGGGTTTTGAGATTCGAGGTCACTCCGTGTTTAGTTTACTTCCAGTGCAGCCACTAGTCATATGGGCTCTGTCTTGATTTAGTAAGTTGAGTGGATCTGACCGGACGAACAAGCAGATGTAGGGGATGTAGGTGGGTATTGTTCGGACATGTGTATGGGAAAGATCTTTTGAAAGATCTCGTCTCGGTCTTCTCCTTTCCTTTTCACTAAATGAGGGTTAAGGTTGGAATGGGTTGATCGAGTCTAGTGGGGAAAGTGCCACAAACTCTCGAGAGTAATAAAACTAAGATCTTAGCCGTGTCCCCGGTTATGGACAATTTTGAGTAACTAAGCAGGGTTGTTGTCGGAGAATCTCTTCATTCCAATTTCAGAATAAAACTTGATGGGTGAACTCGGGTAAACCGAGACACTGGATGCGTTCCATGGGAGTGTCTCATTTTTTTTTGAGAAGGAAAATACTTTATGAAAAGTAGGACAAAATTTGCTTTATGCAATAGCCTTTGAACTCCACCAGCCAAATAAGCATATAGTATTAGTCTTGCCATTTTATATTCCACCAAAGTATCACTTGCCGGCCTGTCACAAGGTTTTGACCCAAATTCCCTGGGCTGCAACGTTAATGTTGCAGGTTACGACGACGAGTGAGGACGTCTACCTTTCGAGCTTGCAACCAACATGTATGCCAGTGGCACATGAAGATGATGAAGCTCTCTTTGCTACTTATGTTTCCGCTGCCAAACTTTGTATTTAAGCTAGCCTTTGGCTATGCAATTTGTAAAGAATATTTTACTTATGGATCTCGCGATGTAAAAATTATTTGACATTGATGCATGATATTATATCTATTTGTGAATTGCTATCCATACTCGATCCAGGGAATAGCATATTTCACGATGTGTTCTTGCTTTTCTAAGCGAGGGCGCCACAAGATGGTATCAGAGCGTAATGTTGCATGTAGGCTCGAAAACCATAGGTTTGGATTAGACATAGGAATGACCATAGGAACAAATGTTATTTTCTACTTGTCCAAAACTTTCCTAATATCTTTCTTGTAACCTCCTCATCTAATTGCTTTCTAAGTTATCTTATCTTATTTATAGATGACCATAACTGAGAAATGTTCCTGAAGGCGTTGAAGATCAACTTGACAAGCATGTGAAGCCATCAAGTGCATCCGTTGAAGTCTTCGATTTAGACTTCACAACAACCAGAGATATCCTGATGAACCCAAAGAAATAGAAGAGGAACTTGAAGCACTGAAGAAATAGATAGACTAGACCACCATTATATTAGAATAACGTTATCGTGGTATTGTATTGACTTACCAAATTGTGGTATGGCAGTACTATCATGCTTATTTTCAAAACCTTTATTGTGTTTGTTTGTTATCCAAACTATATTTTCAAAAATTAAATAGGAATAGTTGTTTTATCTCTATTGTTTGTCGCTTGTTGCTTGCTAGATGTGGTTTGTAAGTTGAATTGTCTTGTTCTACGGTGTATGAGTAGTAATACTTCTCTTATTTTCTTTCTATCTCTACTCATCAATGCTAAACCAAAACCATATGCCTCACCCACATACCAACCAAGACGAAAATATAGCCACCTCCAAATGCCTTATGCAATGCAGCTGATGATGAAAGCTCAGACTCGGGTGACTCAAGTGTTGAGGAAATTGTCAGTAAGAAGAAGTAGGATGTGGTATAGAAACTAAAGAGGTAAAGTGATGTAAAAATCCTATTGTACCAACAACAAGAAGAAGAACCGCTGAAGGAGATGCTGACGGCGAACCGACGTTGTATAGGAGTACTTCTCTTTTATCCTTCTATCACTACACGTCCATGCAACGCCCATCCAAGCCAATCATATGCCTCACCAATAGGCCAACCACAATGAACGATTGATGGTACAATGAGTGATGAAAATCCAATCTCACATATTTTGTTGAAGACCCGAAGACTAGCCAACAACAAAACCAAGGAGGAGAAGCAATAAAGAATCTCCAAGATGTGAAGTGACGATGTATAGGAATTTTTGCGGTACCCAATAGTTTGAAGAATCGATAGTCTAGTTTAGGATGTCTTGCAGATTGGAAACTTTCTGTCGGACAAGTGAGGATGACCGAGTGTTAGAATACGAGACTCACCAAACCAAGTGCAAGGTGATGATTGAGTGCGTCGTGGATTGGCCCCCATGACTACTACTCATATCATTCATTTTTGTTATGCGGAATGATAAGTCTTGAGTGACATACCTATGAGAGAGCCGACGATGAAAAGCCTAAACCATAGGATGGTAGTAAATATTATACCCTTAAATTAAGGCAAGTGCTGCCAAGGCGTATAAAATACGGTGAGGCTAAACCTCAGCTCTCGTGAAGAAGAAGGAATCGTGCAATGGAAGTGTTTGCCTACCATGAGAGTTTCGTTAGAAAATCTCTGGCGTAGTGTTGCATTCAAGGGAGTCAATCAGAAGATAGAAACCTACAAATACATTGCAGTTTGAATGCCATGATGGGAATTTCTCTCATCTTGGTCTTCAGATAGATCAAAAGAGTGATCATCCAATACCCGAAGTTATTTGAAGAGACATCCAACTATTGGAAATTAAGCTTATGATACAAGGATCCCAACATATCATCTAAGTACAAATGAATCATCATGTCGTTATGAAGAGTGGGTACATGCTATATCTATGGATTGAAGATGACGAAGCTTGACTCAAACAGTTGATTACAAAGTTGACCCAACAAGGATTCGTAAAATTCATATGGACCCCAGCTTGAAGGCAAGAGTCAAGACTGCCAACAAAAGTTTCTTTTAAGGGTGGTAGCCCACCCAGTTGTCCTAGAACCTATGTCCTTCTAGCCTCTTCGAATCTCGGGGACGAGATTCCTTTTAAGGGTGGTAGTCTGTAACATCCCAAAACTTTGGAATGTTATAAAAATCACAAAATTCTAAAACTTTTGATATTAGATAAATGAAAGCCTCCAAATATGAAGAAAATTTTTTATAAAAGATATTTTTGACATATTCAAAGATATTTTCTTTTAAGTATTCTTTTTACCTCCTATTTTCAAGTTTTAAAGCCTTTAGAAATAAAATATTTATTTGGGTATTTTATAAACTCTAATTTTTTTGGGGCATAAAAAGTTAAAGAAGAATTGTTTTATAAAATGATTTGTCCTAAATTATTTTAGTATGAAAATAAGTGTATCATGTATAAATTTGAATGATATTACTTATGTTATTTTCTGTATTTTATTTGTTATAAAAATGATATTGTAAAACACTATTTTATCGAATACCATAAAGGTGTCAAATAGGCCTTTATGAATTATTTGAATTTATTTCAAAATTAAATGTTTTGGAAAAGGTTACAAAGTATTCAAAGTAATTATTTTGGTTTTTACAAATTTATTTGACTTGATTTGGAGGCCTAAATCAAAATCTATAAAAGAAAACAGAAAAGGAAAAAGAGAAGAACAAAAAAAAAAGAGGAACCGAACCCAACTTTGGCCGGCCCAGACAGGAAGCAGCCACCCAGCCCACTTTCTTTTTCCTCCTATATTTTATCTGGGCCGAAGCTGAACAGCCAGCCCGGCGGAAAACGAGCGAGCGCTCGTGCTCGTCGTCCTCCTCACCTGCTCGTACGTTACTTCCAGCCATGGCAGTATGGCACCATCTCTTCCCCCTTCTTTTTCCACCCAATCTAGTATTCCTTTGCCTTCCACTCGAACACAAAATATGTTCATAGTTATGTGAAGGTTCCATTCAGGGGACAAATTTTCCAGTGTGATGTCTTATTTGTCCGATCCCACTTGGTGAAGCGAATGTCACTCGATGGCATCCATCTTCCGATCTCCCTTCTCACCCACTAGGTAAACCAATCGCGTCACGTCGCACCTCCTGGTTTACTCCACCACTTTACAGAACAATATTTCTCGAGAGGAGCTCTGCATATCCCGGTTTATCGACGTCTTTGTTCTACATCTTGGCGAGTTCATCGGACCGGTGCGTCGCGTACGTTGAACGTTTCTTCCATTCCTTTTACATGTATACTCTTCTAATTATCGGCTACTTCCAGGACATAACCGTGCATCAAGATCATGCTGTTGTCCCGAACCTCTAACCATGCCATCTGATGTCGACATAGTTATGCCATATTCAACTTTGAACATGATTTAGTGAGATTTGTTCGCGTCAATACGTGTCAATCATCTTCATCTATTTTTCACGTTCAGAAATATTTCCATGAGGAACCCGCTACAGACCGTACCATCCATGCCAACAATCAGCCCCAAACCGAGTTCATCGTCAGATCTTGTCGTGCACGGTGAGCATCTCGCCATTTCCTCGAACCAGCAGACTTCTCTCATCAAGACCTATCTCCAGGACATGGTGATGCACCATTTCATTGCCGTTGGTCGCGCCGCCGCCGAAGCCATGTCATCATTGAAGTTGAAGACCGCCACCGATGCATGTCGGGCGTCCGTTGTCCACACTAGCCGCGTCACGGCGTCCGCCTCGTCCTTGTGCACCCCTATCTCGACTACATCGACTACTTCCCGGAGATCATGCATGATAATCTCCGTCTACATCATGTTCCGTGGGTGTCTCCTCATCTACAACGATACTCGTTTCCGTTGGTGAGCCATTTCGTTCTCATGCTGACCATATCTATTTCTATCAATGTTTTATATCATGTCATCTCATATAGGTGTAGACAATGGAGTATATCTCAATCTTAATCTTAGGGGTTCTTTTCCTATCATTAGAGTTAAACGACTTGATATTTATCACTATCGTTCGATGGTATTCACAAAATATCTATCTAATTGCTCTCGTAGAACCACATCATGTCCCATCAACCAATGCCATCCAATGACCTCATGCCATTCAATCTTATTGAGTTAGCTTGGATTATTCGAAGTACAAATGAGTCATTTGAGTAATCCAATACATCATTAGTTCATATCAAGCATATGTGTAACTTGTACTATTTTAATAAGTGTTGTCACACTCTATTTAATAGTATTGTAGTTGCACAATTTGGGACTCATGTAATTCTATTCACATGGGCCATTCTAAATTCTATCTATCTTTTGTGTAGCACATCAATTCTTTCCAATATATATCTATGGCCCATTTCTTTCTAATTATTTGACTCGATGACTATGTCATCCAACACCTCAATGCCATATCTCGCAAGCCATCCTCAAGCCCTAATATTTATTGCCTAATGATCCGTAAGATCGAAAAGACTAAAATAAAAAGAATTAATAAATCTTCCTTTTGTTTGCATTGCTTTTTATCTTGCTATGAATGGTGTGTTTATATGGTGTTATTTTATTTTTATAGTTTGAACGGAGTGCTACAAGCTACGTTGAAAAGAGTGTGTGAGCAACGACTTCTATCAAAGGCAAGTGTATACTCAAATTCATGAAAATCCTATTATTTTATTATGTATGCATTATAGACTTTTCTAGTAGTATGCATGATAGGTTTGCTACAGTTATTATTATGCTATGCAAACTTGTTAGATCATATCCTGTTGACTAGGCACCTACATTAATTTAGTAGAAATGCTTGCTGCAATTGTGAAAGTTTTGATGTAGTAAGTTAAGTGGAAATTCTACTAAATTAATGAACCACCTGGGTGGAATTGGATGGCTTCGGAAGTTTAAAGTTGAGTGGCTGCTCAGGCCCATTTTCATGGTGTGAACCTGAGTACGTGCACTTGTGGATGGCCACCCAGGGTTTTGAGATTCGAGGTCACTCCGTGTTTAGTTTACTTCCAGTGCAGTCACTAGTCATATGGGCTCTGTCTTGATTTAGTAAGTTGAGTGGACCTGACCGGACGAACAAGCAGATGTAGGGGATGTAGGTGGGTATTGTTCGGACATGTGTATGGGAAAGCTCTTCTGAAAGATCTCGTCTCGGTCTTCTCCTTTCCTTTTCACTAAATGAGGGTTACGGTTGGAATGGGTTGATCGAGTCTAGTGGGGAAAGTGCCACAAACTCTCGAGAGTAATAAAACTAAGATCTTAGCCGTGTCCCCGGTTATGGACAATTTTGAGTAACTAAGCAGGGTTGTTGTCGGAGAATCTCTTCATTCCAATTTTAGAATAAAACTTGATGGGTGAACTCGGGTAAAACGAGACACTGGATGCGTTCCATGGGAGTGTCTCATATTTTTTTTGAGAAGGAAAATACTTTATGAAAAGTAGGACAAAATTTGCTTTATGCAATAGTCTTTGAACTCCACCAGCCAAATAAGCATGTAGTATTAGTCTTGCCATTTTATATTCCACCAAAGTATCACTTGCCAGCGTGTCACAAGGTTTTGACCCAAATTCCCTGGGCTGCAACGTTAATGTTGCAGGTTACGACGACGAGTGAGGACGTCTACCTTTCGAGCTTGCAACCAACATGTATGCCAGTGGCACATGAAGATGATGAAGCTCTCTGTGCTACTTATGTTTCCGCTGCCAAACTTTGTATTTAAGCTAGCCTTTGGCTATGCAATTTGTAAAGAATATTTTACTTATGGATCTCGCGATGTAAAAATTATTTGACATTGATGCATGATATTACATCTATTTGTGAATTGCTATCCATACTCGATCCAGGGAATAGCATATTTCACCATGTGTTCTTGCTTTTCTAAGCGAGGGCGCCACACTATCATGATCAAGATCATATTATCTGTAACTGCTACATGATGTGTTTGCTTGGATCCGATGAATTGTGGAAATCATTACTCTTGTTCATCTCTATGTTATGTTTTATCTATGATCTTGCATGCTCTCCGATGCTAGTGGATGCTTTGGCCAAGTAATTGTTAGTGTTGTATGAGAGAGTATTTATGCTAGATAGTGGGTTCATGCCTTCTTGCGCAGAGTGCGACTGACAGAAACACTAATGCCAATGAATGTGCTGTTGCCACTAGGGACAAAACAGCGGTGTTATTTCCTTGTGTTATTTTCATTGCTTACATTATGCACAGTGCTTATGGAATGATATGTTGCTTGCAACTTAATACTTCTGGGAGACATGCTGGATAGCGATATCGAGGGTGGATTATTAGTCATAGATGCAGTTAGATAACGGTCTATGTATTTTGACGTAATGCCCATATTAGATGAAATGGTGAACTATATTATTTTATGATAGCATTGTTATGCGGCCACAATTTTGTCAATTGCCTTGCTGTAATTTGTTTACCCATCATGCATATCTTCTGGAGAGACACCACTAGTTATCTGTGCACCCCGGTCCTATTTTCCTATACTGTTTACAACCGCTTTAGCTTTACGTACTCATTTACTCGCTGGTCATATTTCATTCCCATCATATTTTACACTTGCACATTTAATTATTTGTGTTCAGCAAGCCGGAGAGATTGACAACCTCTCTGTTTCGTTGGGGCAAAGTAGTTTTTCTGTGATTCTGTGAAGGTCCACGTCAATTATCATAAACGGCGCCGTTGACACTTTGCTAAGCCTTCTCCAAGTCCTACTGGATTTGACAACGTTGGTTTTGTAATCAAGGGAAACTGCTGCTACGCTGCATCATACCTTCCTCTTGGGGCTCCCCAGCGAACGTGTGATCCACGCCATCAATCTCTTTTTCTGGCGCCGTTGCCGGGGACTTGGAAGCTTCAACTAGGGGAGTTTCACACATCCTTTCACTTTACTTTGTTATTTTCTTGCTTAGTATACTTTTTGTTAGTCCTTTTTTTTCTTTTTTTGCTCTAAAACCCGAAACACAAAAAAATTAAAATTCCATCAAGTATTCTCTTTTTGTTTTGCTTAGTAGCAAAGTTTCCTCCTGAGTTTGGTATGAAGAAGGTTAAGGTTGGAAGTGGGGAAATTATTGGTAGAGATAATATTGAAGAGTTCCTCACTTTTGCTAGCAAGCTTTTTGCTCATGAGAAAATATCTATAGTTGAGCTCACCCATAATTATGATTCTGCTATCTCTTGTTTGGTGAATCATCTTGAGCATAGGTTTGTCAATCTTAATCCAATATTGCAGCAAATGTTTCTTAAACATGATAGCATGGATAGAGGGGAAGAAAAAAATTATGTGCTAGATATTATTCTCCATGAATTTGATGATATTGTCGTAGAAGCTCGTAAAATATTTGTTCGTTATGGTTGTCTTGGAGCTGATCCTAATGTTCATTATTCCTTAGATGTTAGAGATGCAAATTTAAAGAAATACAATTATACTACTAAAAATAAAGAAGATTTCAATATTTATATTCCCTTCAAACTATTAGGGATAGCTGATGCTTTGATAGATAATTTTGCTTGGATCTCACCTGAAGACTTTTTTGATGAAGAGAGCAAGCCCACAAAGGACAATAAGGATGGCTCTCAACCCTACATAACTGAGGTTTATTGTTTATGTGAGAAGTCTACTAAAGGTAGTAAATGGCGATGGTTTTGATACTCATAAAACTTGAATTTGCCCTTTTGCCTAGCTAAAATGCGTTAAAGAAAAGTGCTTATGGGAGGCAACCCATTTTATTTTTACTTACTGTTTCTTTTTGGTTTGTCTTTGTTTTTGGTGATATTAACTCTGTAACAACTCCCTTGTATCTTTTTGTTTTGGTTTTTTGTGCCAAGAATAGCCTCTAGAGAGAGGAAGACTAATTTGTGAGTTTGCTGTCCAGAAACAGATTTCTGTTCTTCACTGTTAGAAATTCCAAAAAATCACAGAGCGTCATCTCTGGCTGAACTTTTTTGACAGAAAGCATCATGGCTTTGTATACCTGTCTCTAGTTTTGAGTTTTCTGATTTGAGGTCCAGAAGTACCCCGAAAGAATTCATCTTTATAGTCTGTTCTGTTTTTGACAGATTTTGTCTTAGTTTTTCATTGCTTCTTTTAAAGGCAAAGTGAAGTTCTTTTGAGGTCAAAAGATTTACTTTGATCTTTGTGACAGTAGCTAATGTTTAAACATAAGTTCATGATATGTGCTTTGGAACTGAAGGAAGATTTGTTTTTGTGGACTAACCCCTCTAATGAAGTTTACTATAAGTTTTGCGTGAAGGAAGTTTTCAAGTATTCAAGAGTGAGGTGATGAATGAAGATCAAGAAGGGATAAAAGCTCAAGCTTGGGGAGGTTCCCCCATGGATCCTCCTCTGCAATATTCAAGTAGTCACAAGCGTCTAAGCTTGGGGATGCCCAATGCATCCCCTTCTTCATCAACGATCAGAAGTTTTTCTCATGGTACTATATTTTTATTCCTTTACTCCTTAAGTGTTATTCTTGGAGTGTCAGTTTGTTTTTACTTTCAGTTTGTTTATGTTTTTTTCTTTGGTCTTTTCAATAAATTGGATCCTTGCATGCTGTAACGCCCCAAGATCGGTACTATGCAGACTTTAGCGTTCCAGCCAAATCCGCATAATAACGATCCTAAAGGACGCCCACCAGGCATAACGTGCACGTCGCAACACACACGTTATGCGGGTGGAATTGTGATAACATTACAATAGTTCTCGACGGAACCCACAAAAGAACATATATACAACAACGACTCACCGAGTCAAGAGCAAAGTTACAATACAAAGATCCAAATAACAACGGAAGCGGGTAGCGTCCGACTACGGACAAGATACAAATTGGACTAAGAGTCCTGAAGATAAGCAAAGGCACCATATCCCTGCCCAGGCCAAGCCAAGCCGGAGGGATTCCTAAGCTAACGTCGTCAGACTTCAAACCTGTTGGCTGCATTGGAATAGCAGCCCCGAAGCACTACTAGGAAAAGGCTTATAGGTGGATTAAATAGCCGTGGCGCACCACCATTTTGATGCCCCACGGGTATATAGCCGCGGCGTACGAAAAGACGGTGCGCCACGGGTGGTCCATTACCCGTGGCGCACCAAAATGGTGGGGCGCCACGGCTATGTGGTGGCCTGGCTGGCTAGCGAGCCCCCTCCTTACCCGTGGCGCACCGTATTTTTGTGCGCCACGGGTAAGTTGCTACCCGTGGCGCATCGCGGCGACGTGCGCCACAACTATTTGTACAGAGTACAGACTCGCTTCAATTCGCACCCCACCTACCACGCTCCCTAGCTCTCTCTCCGGCCCCCTTATCCTCTCGATCCCCTTCGCCTCATCTTCTTCCTCGAGCGCCGGCCGCCAGCATCCTCTCAGCGGCCGCCCTCCCAGGCCACCCCTCACCTCCGACTCCCAAGATCTTGTCGTAAGTGCCCTTCTCCCCGGCCAACGCCGCGCGAGCTGGACCCCCGCCTCCCCGGATCTCCTCCTCCACCTCCCTGGCTCGCCTCGGTGCCTCGGTGGCCGCCCTCCCAGGCCACCCCTCACCTCCCCGCGCTCCTGCTGGTGGTCGCCTTACCGGGCTGCTCCTCCCGGCGTCCACCCGGAGCGGCTGCCAGGGTCTTCTCCGACAACGTCTCCGAGGTGCTCCTGCCAGCACTGCTTCCCCGGCCTCGGCACTCCTGGACCCCGCCGCCACTGTTCGTCGGCGTGGTCTAGACCAGCGGTGGTGTCCGTTTGCCGGCGGACGGCGCTTCCATCCGCGCTGAGATCAAACATCGGCTATAGTCCGTCTCGGGTGAGCTCGAACTCCTCTTATCTGCTCTATCGTCACGCCATGGCGATGATTTACTTGGATTAGGCTACAAATCTGCAAGAAGAACTCCAGTTTCGTTGTTTTAGTCACACCTACTAGCTTTGATGGGTGCTGATGTAGCCTTTTTAGGTATTAAGTTTGTTACTACCTTGCTGCGATATAAAGATGCTCGATTTCTGATCATGATTGAAGTGCGTTCTGCTGTGAAAGTTTGTAGCTAAACTGAACCATTGAATTCTGTAGTCAGCTGTGAGCAGATAAAGAAATGGCTAGTAACTAGAGCACCAGTGCTATCTCCGGGATGTAGATTTAGGTTTTTATTCGACTTCGCTCATGTATCTACATCTCCCGTCTGCACACGTAGGCAGTGGGTGTATATGAAATGGACAGACTTCCTAGTCGGTATTGATGGCTACCCTTTGGCTACTTAGGATTATTAGGACTGATTAGATTTTACTGCTAGCTGCTATCATGATCTTAGTCTTCATATTGCTTCTGTCTATATAGAGATGTGCTGCTGGTGAGGTCTAGAATTCACTACTGGTTGAGTAGGTACACTAGATGTATATGGTCCGTGGCTGCTACTTGCTGGTATTCTCTTACATTATATGTGCTATTTTCTTTCCTAACCACCGGACTGAATTCTGTGCTTGTTTGGAACTTATTTTCTTCGAAAGCCGATGATTAAAAATGTTGTGGCACTATGTGGTAACCCTGAAGGTCTGCAGAGCCTTGTGATATGCAGAAGTACAAGTCCTGTGCATCCTACTTGGCTCTGCCGATCCTTCAGGGCTACTAATAATTGTGTGTCCGACCTAAATATGAGGCGCAAAATCTAAGTCATATTTATTTTGTTTTGTCTGTTTATTCGAAAGCCGATGATTAAAATGTTGTGGCACTAGGTTGTAGGCCTGCAGGTCTGGTGAGCCTTGTGATATGCACAAGTACCAAGTTTTGTGCATCATACTTGGCTCACCAGATCCTGCAGGTCTACTTGTGTGTCCGACCTAAGTATGAGGCGCAAAATCTAAGTCATTAATCATTTTGTTTTGTCTTTTTCTTCTAAGCCGATGATTAAAATGTTGTGACACTGTATGATTCAGGGAGGAGCTAGTGAACCTTGTGATATACACAAATAAATATTTTGTGCATCCTACTTGGTTCACTTGCTCCGTCTCTGAAATGTGTGTCCAATTTAAATATGTATGAGGCACAAATCCAAAATCATTTTGTTTTTTCTTTCTCTTTCCGAATGCCGATGATTAAAAATGTTGTGGCACTATGTGGTAACCCTGAAGGTCGGCCGAGCCTTGTGATATGCACAAGTACAAGTCTTGTGCATCCTACTTGGCTCGGCCGATCCTTCAGGGCTACTAATAATTGTGTGTCCGACCTAAGTATGAGGCGCAAAATCTAAGTCATTTTTATTTTGTATTGTCTGTTTCTTCGAAAGCCGATGATTAAAATGTTGTGGCACTAAGTTGTAGGCCTGCAGGTCTTGTGAGCCTTGTGATATGCACAAGTACCAAGTCTTGTGCATCATACTTGGCTTACAAGATCCTGCAGGTCTACTTGAGTGTCCGACCTAAGTATGAGGCGCAAAATCTAAGTCATTTTTATTTTGTTTTGTTTTTTTTCTTCTAAGCCGATGATTAAAATGTTGTGACACTAGGCATTTTAGCCTCCCTGCAGCGAACGACACACAACGAGCGTCTACCTTTGTCACCGAACCCAATGGCTGGATTTAGCCTACCTGTTGGCATGTTCCCTGGCATTATTGTGTTGTCTTTGTTCACCGGCCAGCCATTGGATCCACCTCCTGTAGGTCGGTGAATAAAGACAATACAACGATGCTGTTGGAAACACAAGCCCTCAGGTAGGTTGAATCCAGCCACTGGATTTGGGTGACACAATAATGAATTGCCGAGGATCCTGCAGGTCTGCTTGTGTGTCCGACCTAAGTATGAGGCGCAAATCCGAAATCATTTTGTTTTTTCTCTCTTTCTGAATGCCGATGATTAAAATGTTGTGTCACACTATGTGATTCAGGGAGGTGCTAGCGGACCTTGTGATATGCACAAATAAACATCTTGTGCATACTCTTACTTGGTCCGCTTGCCCCGTTCCTGATCAATGTGTGTCCAATCTAAGTATGAGGCATAAACTCAAATCATTTTGTTTCTTCTCTATGAATTGACAAAGCCGATGATTTAAACTATGCCACGGTAAAGGCAAGGAGAGTGTCTATAATGCCTTGTAGTATATACAATTGGAGTGTTTGTATTAATACATGATCTTATAGACACTCTTTTTGCCTTGTTTTGCACGGCAATGATATATGAGGCTTTCCATTGTTAACTTCTCGCATTTCGTAAATTTTAATATTACTTTTGTAACAAAATTTTGACTTAAGCATTTTTTACTTAGGTGTTCTCGGTGACGATGTCCATGTTGGACCAGAGGGACGATGTGCGGGACTGGGCTCCACCGGGCTGGCACTGGGAGGTGCTACCTTCCGGGACGCGCAGCTTGGTGAGGAATCCGGGTGACGTCGTCGACCCTGATCTTCTGTGGTGGCAGTCGCGTGGGCCACGCTCGGTGCAGAGGGAGCCGGCCCCCGAGGAGGAGGTACGTCGCCGTATTAGGGAGGAGGACGAGCACGTCCGTCGATACATGTATCTGCTGGTTAGGCAGTATGACGGTAGGTGGTCGTTTCTTCAGAGGGTTCCTGCTCACGTGAGTTATGACCCTGTGAGGGTTCCTTCTCTTTGGATGCGTAGCGCCGCCGTCGACTCAGTACAGTTCGATGAATCAGAAGGTTCATGTTGAAATTAGCTAAGCTTCATGTATTAGCTACTGGATATGTAATAATATGATCGATGAACTGTGATTATGATCAACTTTGTGTAATAATATGATCGATGAACTATGATTGGAAATTGTGTATTTGTACTGGTTTATCAAATATTTCTCTCTATATAATATTGGAATATGAATTTCCTGTAATGTGATATATCTGTTTGTATAAATACCTGTATAAATACCGTATTTTCTGTATATAAAAAATACAGAAAAACTTAGCCGTGGCGCATGACAGAAGGTAGCCGTGGCGCACCCTAGCCGTGGCGCAGGATAGACATGTGCGCCATGGGTAATACTCGTGGCGCACATCTGTGCCTGCGCCACGGGTAAGGTTGGTTACCCGTGGCGTGGCAATCCGTGGCGCAGGCCCCTGCGCCACGGGTAGCCTTATTTGGTGCGCCACGGGTAACCTTTTCCCTAGTAGTGAAGGGGTCAGTACTAGTAGAAGTACTGGCAAGCAATACTCACAAGATATCAAAGCTGGAATTCCGGGGAAAGCGGGTTAGCAATTGAGGCGGCGGCAAGCAGCACTAACAACTTATAGAGACACGCTACAACTTTCGTCTAATAGAGAGGAGGTAAGAGAGCGCATAGGTATCCAACTATGCTAACACCAAACATACCCAGCCAATTCCTTACCAGCCCGTTTATCCCACGAGCAGCAAGCCCAAAGGCACTCACACAGTTGGCAATTTTATAAATTATTATTTAAGTAATCTATCTTACTAGTCAAGTTATTATTATCAGGTGTAGGTTGTCTATGATCTTGTTAGCCAGCATCATCATCAAGTCGTCCATAACCGCGGACACGGCTTTTCGAAAAGATTTAACCCTGCAGGGGTGCACAAATGTAACCACACGCACTTCAACCCTTGTTGCCAGCTATTAGCACACTTCCTATGGTGTGCCGGCAGGGTATCCGACGCTACACTTTCCTTCACTACCGCACAAGTCCAGGGAACCACCTAGCTAAGTCTGACCCACCTTGAAAGTCCGGCCGAAGCTCCGAGGTGGACTTAACCGTTTGCGACTACGGCTAGGTGACACAAACTACCACAAGTTGGTCACTTCGCATCATACCGCAAGGCCTACCGTAAGTAACCATCACGTATAAGTCCCGGAGGCGTCCCATCCGTACCTGCATCACAAATAAATAAAGCGCCACGCAAATGGAAATACCCGAACTACTTGTGGCGCTCTGGACAAGGTTGCAGATCCGGTACTAGGTCGAGGGGAATCCCATTTCCACCCACATGTGGGTAGTGCGCTCAGTCTTGGATCAGAGGACAAGAACTCGGGTCCTAGGCGACACTAGCAGAACAAAACGCCACGATTGGCCTTCCGCCGGTGCCTTATCTTTATTAATTATTCCCATCGCCAAACATTAAAGATTATCATGTGAATTTAACCCAACTATCATATTAAGGCATGACTAGATAAAGATAACAAGACTCGATCAAAACAACCTAAGCATGCACTACGACTCGCAAGGCCAACAAGATAAACAAGCAACAGGGTAATAGGATGTGGGGGTGGGGCATATCATGGCTACAAGATAAACATGCAAATAGGATCGAGACACAAGCATCGCAATATAAGGCTAGCAAGGAACAAAAGATAGGACGTGTGAGAGACAGAAAACAAGCGAAGATAGCAAGGGAGTATCACTTGGCTGCAATCCGGTCGAGGTAGCAGAACCTGTCGTTGCTCACATCAACTCAACGGCCTATCCGCAAAGAAGCAACGAACACTGGACAACGGAAAAAAATGCATTTTACTACTACGGCAAAAGATCCGTCATGTTGATGCAATGCATGCATGACATGGCAAGACATGAGAGAATGCAACTATAACAAATTTAAATGGAACCGAGATTCCGACATTTTATATATGGTTCAAGTTGTTTTTCTAACCATCAAAATTAAATGTTATTAGCAAGGTGGAACAAGGCATGGGTGAGCTAATCAAAATTAAATGGAATAGGGACAATAATTATATTAATCCCCTCACATTCCATATTTAATTAATTAGATGATCTATACTATAATATTGCAGTTGGTACGTCCTGAGCAGACCATCCAACGAACGCTGGCCGCACGATCAGATCGCTCGCCCGCTCAGCCGCTCGATCGATCCTTCATCCGTCCGTGGCTAACACAGAGCGCCGCCGCCACCTAGGGTTCGACCTCTGCATCCTCCGAGGCCGCCGGTCGCCCGCACGCCCGGAGCTCTCCACCGCCGTCCGCCCGCACGCGCTAAGCTCGCCGCCGTCCGCATCCATCTGGACGTGGAAGGTTTCCCTCGCTACCTCATCCCGTCCCAAGTCCCAACCCTCTCGTTCTCCTCCCGCGGTGAATGGAGAGGTGACCCTAGGGTGTGGTCGCCGCTGCACCTCGGGCTCCGGCGCCAACACCAACATCAGGATAACGAAGCCGTCGGCATACTCATTTTTTTGTCGAGCTACTCCTGCATACCGCTTCTCCCGGCGAGCTGCACCGCCCAGACCGCACCCAGGAAGATGTCGGAAGGATCCTGCAGAAGAGGGGTTCGCCACCGCCGAGCCTTCACGGGCTAGAGGAGTTGAAGGAGTGCTTGGTGGACACGGTGTACGGATCCAGCCTCGGCCTACAGGCATCAGCAAATGTCAGGGGGAGGACGTCGAGCTCGTGCCTTGTGGCCCAGCTAGAGGCCGCCAATCCCACCACCAGCCTTTGATCGATGTAGCACTTACTCCTCTCTGCTTCAGGTAGACACATGGTGAGGACTACCTCGAGATCTTACATCATACACATCCTTCTTTCCTCTATTCCTCTGCTTCAGATCTCAGCTTTTTTATCATGTGAAATCCGATATTTTTTTAAGGTGAACCTCATGTTCTTAATCTTGGATGGACAACATCACTTAGATGTAAGCTGAATTTGAGTTGGGGTGGATTAGAAAGTAGGCAATTAAATTAATATGGTCTTCATTTATTTATGCGGCAACAAGCATATCTTCCATACACAGATGCACGCTTATCTTCGAAGCTGCTTCAAGGGGGCAGAAAGCAGCACGGCCTCCATGGCGAGCTCGAGACGGATTTTTTTCTCTTAGTCCTGCCTCATTGATTTCCCATTCTCTTGATCGGGTTCTGTTGACTGTTGCAACATAGTACTGAATATTTTGTACTACCCCTTTAGTTTGTGTTGCTTCATACATATTCCACAAAAATATATACGTAGGGCAGCAATTTTCTCTTTTCAAATGATCTATGTAATTCTCTTCTCTCAAATTTGTTTTCATCCTTTTAGGTTCGAGTAGGAGTAATCAAGTCATGGAAAAGGGTAATGAGAATGCATCTGCTCTTCCTTTTGAGACCAATCTTGTGTGTCTAGATGCATCAAAGTGGCATAGTGTGCTATGAAGTTTTCTTTACTCTGAAATTGAAGTCATTTGTACAAGAAGTTCAGAAGCTTTGTTGGGATTTCTTCGTTTTCTCGCTTAATTTCATGGGACGCAGAGCTAACCAGGCTGCACAAAAGAGAGCTTCACATCACATGATGCTTGGTTTATGGCTAAATTGTACCACCTCTTTTATGCTAAGTTGTAACTCTTGTAATCCTGACACTCAGTATATTGAATGAATATAGCTAATTTCACCTCGCGAGAAAGTGAGGAAAAGAGTAAGGGAACCAATATGTTTGTAGTGCATTATGCTTTTAATTAAAAAATAGACATCCTTCCTCACATTTCTTTCAATATACATAAGAACATCTATCATGTCTCGGATTTAAGAAATGTGAATACAATGTTGGATAATGCTCACTGGAAGCTATATTCGGTTAAACTAAGTTTACTCATAGGCTGATGAAAGACTCGTAGTTGTTCTATTTTTAACTATTTGGACTCAGTTTTTGACTATTTTGAAAATATGAATAGTCAAGGTGTAAAATTGTATTTGTTTTAGTCTTGACTATTTTGAAAATATGATCACACCGGCTGTGAATCCCCCGCATGCTATGCACTTGTTTGACGTGGGTGGAACGCTTGTTGTAGTCATGACCGGCCTCCTTTCCTCCTACCCCCTTGCATCTTGCAGCCACCCTCTCCCCTTTTTCCGGTTTTGCGAAGTTGCCCCTCCACCTCATCAACAACTCCTTTTCCTTTTTCTTTTGGGTCCCTGGACCCTCTCCCTTATCCTCTCTCCTTTTTCTATTTCTTTTTCTTTCCCTTATCCTTCTCCTTTTCTTTCCCGTGCTTTCTTCCCGTGGCCATCCTCTTCCCCGCACGCACGCCACCCACGCATCCCCGACTTGCCCTGCTCCTTCATCCAGCTCGCGGCCGTCTCCTCCGGTCCCCTCCTGGCCGGCGCCCCTACCCTCCTTGCTCCCGAGCCGGGCCGCCCTCGTCCCCCTGTTCCTCGACCTCTCCGCGCCCCGGCCCCCTCCGCATTGTCCCCAACCACCGCCGGCCGCCCCTGCCACGGCTCTCCCCGCCGCCTGCCTCGCCCCTGCACCTCTCTCCCCGCCGTTTCCCTTCCTTCCCTGCCGCCGCACTCCCCATCCTTGGCCGCCTCTCCTCGTGCCTCCTGCTGCTCGAGCCGCGCCAGCCCGACCCGCTCCATCTCCGGCCCGCTCCCGTCCTCTCCCTCTCTCCCTGCCGCCATGCCCCTCCGGCCATCTTCCTCTCCCCTCGCGTCCTCTTCTCCCTGCTCCCCACCTCGCCTTGCCGCCCCTTGCCCGACCTCCTCTTTTTTGGCTCCTCCCGGCGCCTTACTCCCCTCCGGCCCGACCTCATCCTCTGCCTGCGTGCTGCTGCAGCTCGTCTTGTGTTCTCCATCGCCGACGCGTTCCTGCTCCCGTACCTGTCTCTGGCGTTCTCGTGTTTGCGTCCCCGTGGCTGCTGCTTGCGTGTTTTGTGCCTCCCCGACACGTTCCCGTCTCCGACGGTTGTGGTGCCCGTGCGTGTCTCCTACCATGCTTGTGCTGCTGCCGTGTTCCATTCCCGACGGACGTGTCTTTCCCCGTTCTCTATTTACCATTTTTGGTTCCCCGACGCATCCCCGATGAAGTTCCCCGGTGGTCGTCCCCGTCGTGAAGACGATCCCCGTTTTCCGTCGTGAACCGAGTTCTTCGTTTTCCTCGACGTGAACCACCGTGAAGCCCGGAGTTCCCCGATGCCTTCGTGAAGCCTGATCCCCGTCCCCGTCGTGGAGTTGCTTCGTGATGTCTCCGGTGCGTGAGTTCTCCGTCCGTGATCCCCGATGACGCCGACAAGATCTTCCTCGACGACCGTGTGGATACGACAAGTTCTTCCCCGACCGGAAACCGCCGAGTTCTCCGATGCCGTGTACCCCGACACCGTGGACCCCGTCGATCCCGAAGCCCGGAATGCCAAGGTCTGCAACGACGATGAACCGAGTACGACTACTTCGACGACGTCGACTACCTCGACTACTCCGACTCCGGATGAACGACTACTTCGGCTACTTCGACTACGACGACTACTTCGACTACGACCTGAAGACGATGGCTTCCAAATCCGAAGTTTCCCCGAATCCGATGTGTGACCCCAACCCTAAACCCCTATATGCCATATACATCCGTATCTTATAAAATCATGCATGCTTAATTAACATCGAACCTTTATTCATTTAGTCAAATTAAATCAATTTAATTATGGGGTTTGTCCGGTGCATTTATATTGTGCACCAATCCCATTTAAAATGCTTTGCCATGTGTTAGGAAATAAGATTGGACAACCTTTAATTTGTCATGCATTGCATCAAC
Organism: Puccinellia tenuiflora; assembly: GCA_012064385.1. Classification (NCBI taxonomy): domain Eukaryota; kingdom Viridiplantae; phylum Streptophyta; class Magnoliopsida; order Poales; family Poaceae; genus Puccinellia; species Puccinellia tenuiflora. Next base: position 224,531 of record QRDG01000564.1, on the reverse strand, counting down.
ATGCCGCTTCTTTTGCCGTAGTAGTAAAATGCATCTTTTATGTTTCCAGTGTTTGTTGCTTCTTCGGGAATAGGCCGATGAGTTGATGTGAGCAACGACAGGTTCTGCTACTCTACCGGATTGCAGGCAAGTGATACTCCCTTGCTATCTTCGCTTGTTTTCTGTCTCTCACCCGTCCAATCTTTTGTTCCTTGCTAGACTTATATTGCGATGCTTGTGTCTCGATCCTATTTGCATGTTTACCTTGCAGCCATGATATGCCCCACCCCCACATCCTATTACCCTGTTGCTTGTTTACCTTGTTGGCCTTGCGAGTCGTAGTGCATGCTTAGGTTGTTTTGCTCGAGTCTTGTTATCTTCATCTAGTCATGCTTTAAAAATGATAGATGGGTTAAATTCACATGATAGTCTATAATGTTTTTCGATGTGAATAATTAATAAAGATAAGGCACCGGCGGGAGGCCAATCGTGGTGATTTGTTCTGCTAGTGTCGCCTAGGACCCGAGTTCTTGTCCTCTGATCCAAGACTGAGCGCACTACCCACATGTGGGAGGAAATGGGACTCCCCTCGACCTAGTACCGGATCTGCAGCCTTGTCCAGGGCGCCACAAGTAGTTCGAGTGTTTCTACGGTTACAAGCACGGATGATATGGTATGATGGATACGTGGTTACTTACGTAGGGCTTGCGGTATGATGCGAAGTGACCAGCTCATGGTAGTCTGTGTCACCTAGCCATAGGCGCAAACAGTTAAGTCCACCTCGGAGCTTCGGCCGGACTTTCAAGGTGGGTCAGACTTAGCTAGGTGGTTCCCTAGACTTGTGCGGTAGTGAAGGAAAGTGTGGCATCGGATACCCTGCCGGCACACCTTAGGAAGTGTGCTAATAGCTGTCAACAAGGGTTGAAGTGCGTGTGGTTACAATTGTGCATCCCTGTAGGGTGAAATCTTTTCGAAAAGCCGTGTCCGCGGTTACGGACGACTTGGTGATGATGCTAGCTAACAAGATCATAGACAACTTACACCAAATGATAATAAGTTGATTAGTAAGCTAGAACTACTTCAATAATAAAATATAAAATTGCCAACTGTGTGAGTGCCTTTGGGCTTGCTGCTCGTAGGATAAACGGGCTGGTAAGTAATTGGCTGGGTATGTTTTGTGTTAGAATAGTTGGTTACCTATGCGCTCTCTTACCTCCTCTCTATTAGACGAAATGTTGTAGCGTGTCTCTATAAGTTGTTAGTGCTGCTTGCCGCCGCCTCACTCGCTAACCCTCTTTCCCCGGAATTCTAGCTTTGATAACTTGTGAGTATTACTTGCCAGTACTTCGACTAGTACTGACCCCTTCGGGGCTACTATTCCAATGCAGCCAAACAGGTTTGAAGTCTGATAATGTTAGCTCTGGAATCCCTCCGGCTTGGCCTGGGCAGGGACATGGTGCCTTTGCTTATCTTCAGGACTCTTAGTCCAATTTGTATCTTGTCCGTAGCCAGACGCTACCCGCTTCCGTTGTTATTTTGGATCTTTGTATTGTATCTTTGCTCTTGACTTGGTGAGTCGTTGTTGTATATATGTTCTTTTGTGGGTTCCATCGAGAACTGTTGTAATGATATCACAATTCCACCCGCATAATGTGTGTGTTGCGACGTGCACGTTATGCCTGGTGGGCGTCCTTTAGGGTCGTTACTATGCGGATTTGGCTGGAACGCTCAAGTCTGCATAGTACCGATCTTGGGGCGTTACACTTCTCAAACTTGCGGCATTCTTTCAGTTGATGACCTGAACTAATGTTGCCGTGTTCATCCTTGTACGGGTGGAAAGGGCATGGACCTGTGAGCATTTTCTCTCCGTCCTGCTCAGGCTGTCGCTGCCGCCATTCTCTCCTGTGGCGATTCCCTTCTCGATCGTTGTGAAAACCTGCCGCTACCATTTCGGCTAGCTCATTCGGGTCAAAGTTGGGAAACTTTCTCTTTTTCCTAGTGTCGTAGCCGCGGCTTCGCCCCGAGTCTTGCTGATAGTCACGATCATCGTGCCCCCTGGGCCGGTCATTGCGCATGTAATCCTCACCGTTTGCCTAGTCATTAGCGACATCCATCAACTGGGCTACCGTCTTCGGCTTCCGTCGCCCCAGTTCTTCCTTGAGCTCTCGCCTTCGCAATCCTTGTGCAAAGGCGTCCACTGCGTTTTCCTCTGATATTTCTTCCACGGTGTTCTTCATTATTGTCCAGCGCTGGATATAGGAGCGCAGTGACTCACTTGATCCTTGGACGGAGGTTCTGAGCTCTTCTGCCGTGGTCGGGCGCTTATATGTGCCTTGAAAGTTTTGGGTGAACACCTTTATGATCACCTTGTTACAGTGTGACGTTTGATGCAATCATAGTAGCCTCGGGTAATAGTGATTAAATACAATCTCACGGTCAAAGGATTAGGTTACTTTGTTTCTAACTATCATGACGCTAAACGTTGATCACGTCATGATACCTATGTTGGGTGTGTCCATCACATCATTCATCTAATGACGTGACCCCATTGTCAATTGACATAAATGTCCATGATCAGGAAACTTTGATCAACGGTTGACCCATGGACTAGTTGACTAGAGGTTACTAGGGACTTGGTTTGTTTACATACCACACGTGTACTAATGTTTCCGCTTAATACAGTTATAGCATGGTATAAAACTTATTATGAACATTTGAAATATGACAATAATAATCTTTATTATTTGCCTCTAGGGAATATCTCCATCAGTCTCCCACTTGCACTAGAATTCAAATAATCTAGTTTGCATTTGATCTAACACCATTAGCCTCCTGGTGCTTCGACTATGCACAGCTCGTGAAAAAGGTTTAGTCAACGGATCTGCCACATTGAGATCTGTATGTACTTTGCAAAACTTTTATGTCACCTTGTTTGACATTGTTCCGTATCTTTTGATAACGGTGAAATATATGTTTGGTGATGGAGTGAGACTCGAATCTTCGCGTTGCATGGGCCTTGACAGTCTAAGAGATCTCTCAAAGTAAGCCATGCATGCTCGGAAAAACCTGCCCAGTCCAATCACACTTTCTACTTCTGAAGCAGCCACATATTCCTATACTCATGTAGATTATGCGACATTGCATTCATATTCGACTTCGCAAGCTAACCATGTCTTACATCGCAAGCTAACTCTTTACGACAAGATGTCCTTCATTCTCACCACAGACCAGAAAACATATCCACAGTTCTCTTTGGACACTAAAGGATATACTTAACGTTTGTTCAGTGATCCACCCAGGGATCACTCTAGAACCCGTACTTCAACCAAGAACTAGGGTCACACCAAGTCGAGCTTTCATCATGATAAACATGATAGAACCTATGGCTGAGGCATAGAGGATGTCGGACATACTTTTCTTTCATTTGTTATTGCTGAAATGCCGAGATGAACTCAATATTTTACCTAGTCATACGAGCAAGAACTCCTTTGCTTGTTCTATTGTGAGCACCTTCAGAATCTAGTCTAGGAAAGCCGGCACTGAAGGGACTGATGATGGCGACTCTCGGCTCTCGCGACAGGCATGGCGACTCTAGGGCGATCTAGGGTTTCCCACCCCCCCAACGTCGGTGGACACTCCGTCCTCGCCGTCCACCTCTCTTTCCTCTACAATGTCCAAGGTTTCTCTTCTCTCACGTGGCACTTGGCGGTGGAGGGCCATCTACTCCATCGTTTTTCCTGTCCGTCGGGAGGTAGATCATCTGTACTCTGGTTTTGTTTTGTTGGATCCAAGATCTAGACGGATTTTTCTTCTTGGGTCCGATGGATCGGTGCGAGATAGGAGGGATCTTTTTCCTAAGGATTGCATTCACCCTGGATCTGAGATCTCTTTCGGTTGTCACCGTGTTAAAGTGCAAGGCAAATTGGTTGTTCGTAATGATCAACTTTTTGATAATGGCATCTTGGTTAATTTATGCCCTGATTCTCGTCCCTCGCGTTTATTGGAAGATCGCCCGGTGGATCCGTCATCTATGGCGGTGCATGCGTCTAGGGTTTTGGATCTTGATTTTTCAAAGGGTTTAGCCATGGCCAAGGAGGTTAAGAACCTTTTCAATACCACTGTTCACTCAGATAATTCGGATGGATTTCTTATGGTGGTTTCCTTTGCTCGGGCATCTTTCAAGCTGGATGAGGATTCGGTCTCTTTAGCCTTGGAATCAGCAGTTGGTGGTTTCTGTGGTTCATTACGTGTTCATCTATTGCACGACCGGGTTTTCTCCTTTGTTGTTTCCTGCAAACAAGTGGGTTTTTATATTATGCAGCAGAAATGGTTTGAATGCTTTCAGTTTAAATGTTTCTTTCATCTTTGGAGCTCGGGTGGTCCGAATTGGCGTAAGGAATATGCTGCATATTGTGCTGATTTGGATAGTGAGTGGACTTTGGTATCCAAGAAGAAGTGGAAATCTGGTGTTAGATCAAAGAGGATGCCTAAGAAGAATTGGAAACCCAAGGTTGCTAATGCTGTCAATATTGCTGGTTCTGGGGTTTTATCTCATGCTGCTCCTCCAAGGTCTGAGTCTGTTGTTCCGATGCCTGCTAATGCTGTCAATATTGCTGGTTCTGGGGTTTTATCTCATGCTGCTCCTCTAAGGTCTGAATCTGATGTTCCGATGCCTATTCAGTTTGGAACTGTGGATTTTTCGGCTTTAATTCAGTCGGACCCGGCGGGAGTTTCAGTTTCAAATCAGGAGGTTTCTAATCCGAGTTCTGGGCCGCCTTTGTCTTCTTTGGTGCCTTCTAATGGGCCTGATTTAGCCTTTGAGCGTATGATTGATGAGATGGCGGCAAAGGTATGGAAGTGCTCTAGATGCTTTAGTTTTTTGCACGATACCATTAATTGCACTGCTGCCAAAGCTAGATGTTGGGCTTGTTCACGTGTTGGACACCTAAGGAGGAACTGTCCAGGGTCTAAATCGTCCTTTCAATGGGTGGTCAAGTCATCGAATCAATCTACCCTGCCTCCTAGCGTATCTAGCGTTGAGATACGAACAGACGCGTGCCCTCCTTCCTCTGTTCGCTCTGGAAAACCCTCCTCCTCGTCTCCACCGCCATCGCCTTCCCAATCAATGGCGAACTTCCCTGTGGATCCGAATCGCTTCACGCCGGCGGGGATGGAAGTGCTTGCTCCTTGGGGAGATGATGAGAGGCCACCAAGGATTTACTTTTCCTCTTCTATGGTGCCTCCTCGGCGTCACGAGGCTTGGGCTCTGGCGCAGCTTGTTCCCCGGCCCCCTGCTGATGAGATCGATGATATCCTGGAGCAGATTGCACATCACATTGTGGATGATCTTGACCTACAGGTAATTAGGCTGGCGGAAAGTGCGGTTGGTCTGGGTCTGTTTTGCTTATCCAGCCAAGTTTCGCGGGATTTTTTGGTTTCTCAACCTGCTTTGCCGTTTGGGGATGGTAGAACTCTGTCTTTTGTTAAGCATGATGAAGGGGATAACTATCGGGCTACAGTATATACCAGATTAGGTTGGTTAATGTTCCTCAATATCCCGATGGATTATCGCAATGAGGCTTTTCTCCGGGAGATGGTGAGCCCGTTTGGTAAGTTCCGTAGTTGGTTCGAGGAAGACCCCTCTCCTACCCGCACCTTGATCTATTGTTTGTATGGAGGGGCAAGGGATATTCCCAGATCTGTTGTGATCAGAGAAACTCAGAGGAGAGGGGGGGCGGTTGTCTCTTGGACTGTCCCTGTTTACATTCTGGGGAGTGAACAAGCTGATGCTTTGCCGGGAGATGAGTCCCCTGTGCCGGATAATGGCATTCCCCATCCACTACATGGTGCTCCTGTTCTTTTCCATGATCTGCCTCATAATCCTGAGCCTGAAGGAGATGTGCAGCAAGGCTGGGGTGTTTGGGATAATGAGGTGGCAGCTGATAATGTTGGGATGGGGGATTGGGATCAAGATGTAATCCAGCCACATGTTCCCCCTGTTCAGGATGTAGTACAAGAGCATTCTTCTATCACTGTGCATTTTTCTGGGGGCTCTATTGCCTCTGGTTCTGTTCAGATGGTCCAAGCTGAGGGCCCAGAGCATGTTATTCATATCCCTGATCAGGAGGAGGCTGTCCAGCAAGAGCAAGTTCAGGATCAGGCTGATCAGTTGGCTGTTGTCCCCTTGGTGCCTCAGGATATGGTGCAGGACCAGGATCATAATGTGCAAATCTTCACTGTCCTGTTCCCTGATCCGGTGGCTGCTTGGAGTGTTTATTTGAGGACTAATTGTGCACAGTTTCAGTTCAGCAGAGGCTCCATTTTCTTGCCTCAGATTTCTGGGTTACTTGAGCCAGTTGTTGACAAGAGCTTTCTTCTGTCCTTTCATGCTGAGAATGAATTTAAGTTTGTTGCTGAGGCTGGCCCTTTGGTGTCAACTAAGACTCCAAGGAAGAGGAGCAGAAAGCGAGTGGTGGTGTTGCCACCAACTGAGAGAAGAACCACAAGGAGTTCTGTGCAGAGTGGGGGGTTCAGACTGGTGCCTATGTTGCAGTATCCTGAGCCAAGGAAGAAGCCACGTTCTGCCAAGCCAAACAGCAAGGAGGATTTAGTTCCTCCTTTTACTCCTCTGCATGTCCTTCAGTTGGCGGGAAGAGAGCTGGAAATTGATGAGAAGGAACTTTCGAAGGAGAAGCTTGAAGCCTCTTCTAGCAAGCCCAGAAGCCCATCCTCTTCTGATGATAATTAAGGCCTTGCTTCTTTTGGGCCCAATGGGCCAGTGTGTCTTTTGGAGATGTCTTGCTTTTGTTAAACTTTTATCTATGGTCTATGGTCTGTACCTGGTAATTCTGTCAGATGGTTGTCTTATGGATGTGGTTATTATTTTGTGCCTCTCTGTGACTGGCATTTATGGTTACTGCTATATCTATGGTTTTTATGGATAGTGCTTATATTAATTCTCTGGATTGGTTGGTCTTTGATTGGAATGTGAGGGGCCTTAATGATAAAGATAAAAGACTTGCTGTTTTTAACAAAATTGAGGAATGCCATGCTGCTGTGATATGTCTTCAGGAGACAAAATGCCAGTCTTTTGACCATTCTTTTATTAAATCCTTTTGCCCAAAAAGATTTGATCAATTTGCTTATTCCCCTTCTGAGGGGGCTTCTGGGGGCCTGATTGTGTTATGGAACAGTTCTATCTTCTCTGGGGAATTGTTGGAAATTCATAGGTCTGCTATAAAGATCAAGTTCACTTCAGTGCATAACTCTGTTTCCTGGACTTTGATTAATGTGTATGGGCCGTGTAAAGGAATTGAGAGAGATAATTTTGTCTCCTGGCTTTATAATCAACAAATTCCAATACATGAAAATTGGTTGATTTTAGGAGATTTTAATTTTATTCGATCTGAGGATAACAGAAGCAGGCCTGGGGCTGATCTTAATGACATTCTTTTATTTAATGATGTCATTAGTCATTTGGGGTTAATTGAGTTACCCCTAAAAGGAAGGTCCTTCACTTGGTCAAATATGCAGCAAGATCCTTTACTAGTTCAGTTGGATTGGTTCTTTACTTCTTGTCAATGGACTTTATCTTTCCCAAACACTATTGTTTCTCCGTTGGCCAAGATTACTTCTGATCATTTACCTTGTGTGGTGAAATCTCCACCTGTATTCCAAAGGCTAAGATTTTTCGTTTTGAGAATCATTGGGTACAGCAACCAGGTTTTATGGAGCTGGTTCAGGAAGTGTGGTCCAGGCCTACACATCATATAGCTCCTGTCAAAATAATTTCTGCTAAGTTAAAGTCACTCAGATATGAGCTAAAGAAATGGGGGAAAAAATTATCTCATATTAAATTGCTGATTCAGAAGTGCAATTTGGTCATCTTTTTCTTTGACCAATTGGAGGATTCGAGAGTGCTTAACAACCCTGAGTTTAATTTCAGGAATTTGGTTAAGGCCCATTTGAAGAAGTTACTTCAGATCCAGTCTGACTACTGGAAGCAGAGATGTACTATTAGATGGGTTAAGCTCGGTGGAGAAAACACTAAATTTTTCCATGCTAAGGCCACAGAAAGGCATAGGCACAATGTTATCCCTTCTTTAGTGGATCATAATGGGAATGTCTTGGAGGATCATCAGGACAAAGCTGCTGCTTTTTGGAATTGTTTCAAAGGAAGAATGGGGGTGTCTTTCTCCACTAATGACCAGGTTGATCTAGCAAACTTTCTGGAAGTTGTGCCTGGTCTGGATAAGCTTGGTGATATTTTTTCTGAGGAGGAAATTGAAGGAATTGTAAAGCATTTGAAACCTGATAAGGCACCAGGACCTGATGGCTTTACTGGACTGTTCATAAAGAGGTGCTGGCCTATTATTAAAGGGGATTTTATGAAACTCTGTTCTGATTTCCATGATGGGAAGGTTAATCTTGAGAGTATTAATGGGTCTTATATAACCCTTATTCCCAAGAAACAGTCCCCTGAGACTGTCAATGTTTTTCGGCCTATCTCTTTGACCAATACCTCTCTGAAATTTCTGACCAAGTTGATTGCTAATAGGTTCCAAGCTGTTATCTCAGAGTGCATTCATGATAATCAATATGGTTTCATTAAATCTAGAACAATTCAGGATTGTTTGGCTTGGTGCTTTGAGTATATTTTTCAGTGCAAACAGTCTAAGAGGAAGGTTGTGGTTTTTAAAATTGACTTTGAGAAAGCCTTTGATACCATTGAACATAAGGCTATTTTGCAGATCCTTAAATGCAAGGGTTTTCCCCCTCTCGTGATTTCATGGGTCAATGATGTGCTATCTTCAGGATCATCCTCTGTGCTGCTCAATGGGGTTCCTGGTAACAAATTTCATTGTAAGAGGGGGGTGAGACAGGGGGACCCTTTATCCCCAATTTTGTATGTTTTGGGTGGTGATCTTCTACAGAGTATTGTCAACCTGGCTTTCAATCAGGGGCGGCTGAGGTTGCCTATTCCTGGGGAGGGCTCCTTCCCTGTGGTGCAATATGCTGATGATACTTTAGTTTTCTTAGAAGCAGATCCTGATCAGCTAAACACTTTCAAGGAACTACTGGATCTTTTTGCATCTATTACTGGCTTAAAGGTGAACTATCATAAATCTTCCATGGTGCCAATAAACATTTCTTCTGATTATGCTGATTCCCTGGCTGGAATCTTGGGTTGCCAAATTGCTAGTATGCCTTTCCCATACTTGGGCCTCCCAATGGGCACAACAAAACCTGCTATGAAGGATTTTGCACCACTAATAGACAGGGTTGAGAGGAGGTTATCTGCCACAGCTTCCTTTTTATCTTATGGTGATAGTCTGGTCTTGGTTAACTCGGTGTTGTCCTCCTTACCCACATATTATATGTGTTCCCTTATTATCCCTAAAGGGGTCATTGAGGTGATTGATAAAGCAAGAAGAAGGTGCCTTTGGAGGAAGGATAAACACAAGCAAAGGGTCAATTCTTTGGCTGCATGGGACATGGTATGCAAGCCAAAAAAGAAGGGAGGCTTAGGGATTGTGAATTTGCAAGTGCAGAATAAAGCTTTGCTTTTGAAGCAGCTGGATAAGTTTTATAATAATGCTGATCTGCCTTGGGTGAAGCTAGTTAGGAATTCATATTATCACAATTCAGTTCCTCATGTTGTGACTATGAGTGGCTCCTTCTGGTGGAGAGGAGTTTATAGCTTTGTGGATGAGTGGAGGGCAATTACCAGATGTGAAGTGGGAAGTGGTTATTCCATTCTGTTCTGGGATGATCTGTGGAAGGACAGGATTTTGTCTCAGCAATTCCCAAGGTTGTTCTCCTTTGCTAGAGACAAGCTAATTTCTGTGAGGGAATTTTTCATGTTGGAGGATAAGGTTGAGGCTTTTTACCTGCCACTGTCCATGGAGGCTTTTGAGGAGTTTGGTGTTTTGGCTCAAATGTTGAATGATCTGACTCCTAGTGAGTCTTCTGATAAGTGGATTTCTTGCTTGTCCAAGGGGGGCTATTCTTCAAGGAGTTTCTACCAGTTTCATTTTTCTGGTACTACTAATCATACCCCATCTGGGTGGGTCTGGAAGTCGAAGTGCATGTCCAAGCATAAATTTTTTGCTTGGCTAATTCTGCATAATAGAATAAATACCAAGGATATGCTGTTGCGAAGACATTGGAATGTCACCAGTAATCACAATTGTGTGCTTTGCCAGCAGCACAAATATGAGGACTGGGTGCATCTGTTTTTTCAGTGCAACTTTAGTCAAAGGGTCTGGTCGTATCTCCAGATCTCCTGGTGTGATTCTTCTATGATGGATAATCTGTTGGTTGCAAAGAAGGAATTTGAAGGTCCCTGTTTTACTGAGATTGTGATTTTAGCTTGCTGGAACATCTGGAAACAGAGGAATGGCTTTATTTTCAAGGAGATTCTGCCATCTTTCAGAGGTTGGAAGGCTGGTTTCTTCCTAGATATCACCATGCTTGGGCATAGGGTGAAAGACATTAATAAGTCTAGATTGTCATCATGGCTTGACAACCTGCATTAATTTTTTGTATGTAATTATCTTGTAATATCTTGTACAGTCGTTTTTTCAATCCAATAAAAGGCTGTGGGGGTCTCCCCTACAGTATTTAAATTCAAAAAAAAAAAGTCTAGGAAAGCATTCCGACTTAATGTTATTAAGCTTCTTGATCAATATATTATAGATCTAATGCCTAATACTTTCAACTTCATTCAAAGAAAATTTATTCACTTAAATAATCATTTATACTTTACTAGAGGATCTATATCATTCCCAATATGCACTACTAGGAAAAGGCTTATAGAAAAAAGGTACCGTCGGCGCATGTAATTCCGGGTGCGCCAGCGCTATTTACCGCCGGCGCCCACCATAACCGCGCGCCGGCGCTACCAGATTACCCCCGGCGCATAGATTCCCGGGCGCGCCGGCGGTAAGTGTGGGGCCAGCCCCGCCCCCACCCGCGAGTACCCTCGGCACACCGCCCACACGCACGCCGGGTTCGTCCCGCGCTCTGGCGGTAAGGAACCACCCGGAACGAAATTTACCCTCGGCGCGGTGGGTAAATGTGCACCAGCGGTAACCAGCTTACCGCTGGCTCGCACATAACTTGGCGCACCGGCGGTACCTGGCATTATTACAGCAGCTCGTCCAACCACCTACTACCACCCATTTTCATCTCCACTTACTCCTCCCACACTCAAATCCGAGCCTCCTCTCTTCCCAGCTCATTCTTTCCCTCCCCTCCACCAATTTTAGCTAATTTAACCAACCATATTAGATATACTTTCCCAAATCTCCCTCCCCCACATGCACCAACCTTTCTACCTAACTAGATCTAGATCTAGTAACGAGTACTCCTCCACACGCAACCACTCATTGTTCTAGATCTAGAACAAAGAGGCCTACACCACTCTCTCTTGACGCCGATCTTCGAGCTCGCGTCTAATAGGTGACTAATTAAGATGGCGACCGAGCTATATGACAACAAGATGCCGAAAAATGAGTTGTATTGTGATGACATGAAAATGAGTTCTATTGTGTTGACACGAAAATGAGTTGCCAATGTTTTGCCGAAATGTTGATTCATTTCCGTTTCAGCAAATTTCTGGCGCTCCCCGTAGGCCCTGTTTTCTAGCAGGGTCATGCCGAAATTTTCCGTGAAAGCCGATCGATGGTTCTAATCAACTCTCTCTTCTTGTGCAGGCGACAATGGTCATCTCGATGAGGGAAAGCGTCGTGGATAGATACGTGAAACGCGCGACGGCCGACATGCATCGAAATAACCGCACATACATAAGTTGTCCGTGTCAAAGATGCAGACTAAGGTGCATGTTCGAGCCCTCTTCAGGCAAATTGAGGAGCACCTGCTCATGCATGATTTCATGGATGGCCACACTCAGTGGATGAGTGATGATGTAGATGATCATGAGGAGGTCAGGGGGGGGGGGGGGCGGCGACAGATGGAAATGAGGAAGATGGGCAGCAGGACAATGACGACGACGAAGAGGTTACCGCACACGATGATGGACATCAACCTGAGGGTGAACAACATGTAGAAGACGTGGACATGAATACCCCGCTAAATTCAGTCGTGCGGGACACTCATGTTCAAGAACTTCTTCTGAACAACTTGACGACCGATGACCCTAGAGTTCCTGCTAGACGGCAATCTAAGCTGGCGCAGCTGGAGATAGAATCGAAAACTCCATTGTACGACGCGGGTTGCGGGCCAGACGAGTTCCGCTTGAGAGTAACTCTCGATGTTCTGTGGATGAAGGCAAAACACGGATGGACCGACACAAGCGTCGACGACCTCTTGCAATACTTGAAGAAGCGGTTTCCTGAAGGGAACACGTGTGCTAGTAGCCTAGACGAGGCCAAGAAAATCATGTGCCCTCTCGATTTACCGCACACAAAATACCATGCCTGTATCAATGACTGTACAGTTTATCAGAACGAGCACGCGGACAAGACCAAATGTCTAGTGTGCGGCGCTGATCGATACAAGAGAGGGAAGAAATCTCCTAAAAAAGTTGTGTGGTACTTCCCGCTCAGGCCTCGTCTGCAGCGGTACTTCGTGGACCGCAAGGAAGCAAAGCTCATGCGCTGGCACACAGAAAGAAAGGAGGAAGTGCTGAATGATCCAGAACGGATTATAAACCCAGTGCTCCCACACCCTTCGGATGCAAGCTAGTGGAAAGCATTAGACGATGACTATGAAGATTTCGGGAAAGAGCCAAGGAACATCAGGTTGGGTGCGAGCACGGATGGACTCAATCCATTTGGCAACCCGAGCAGTACACATAGCACCTGGCCCGTGTTTGTATGGATGTACAATCTCCCGCCCTGGCTCTGCATGAAGAGGAAGTACATACAAATGACTATGCTAATTCAAGGGCCAACATAGCCAGGGAGCGATATCAATCTGTATCTCGAGCTATTGAAGGAGGAGTTAGACACGTTGTGGGCGGAAGAAGGGGTACAAACATGGAATGCCTACGCAGAAGAATATTTCCCAATGAGAGTCGCGCTGATCACGACAGTGCATGACTATCTCGGATACGGATATGTTACCTGCCACGTGTGCCATGGACACAAGGGGTGTGTCAGGTGCATGGAACATACGCCGTTTCTCCAGCTTGGTAAGGAACATACGTGGCCTGTTCCTTTCTGGAATAATTTTCCCGAATCGATTTAAATTGCCTTTTTGCAGAAAAGACCCTATACCTTCAAACCTTCATAACTTTTAAACCCTTTGGCCAACTTTAGAAAACTTTATATTTTTGAAAAGCTCTGGACTTGAAGAAACTTTTGGCACTATTAGTTTTCAGTTTTGACAAAACCAAATTTATTCAAATTTCAAATGAGTCATTTGAGTAAATTTGACATAGTTTTAAATCTACAAGTCCAATGTTTGCAAATAAAATATTTCTAGAAACCTTGGAATGTGTGTAACACTATTCCACTGATAGAAAATATTTTGGGGGCAATATTAAGGTGATATAGAAATTAGACACTCAAATTGGGTATTTTTGATATAGTTTTATTTCTATAAATTCTTTTAATTTGTTTTCTTTTAGAAAGTTTCTTCAAATATTTGTCTATGTCCAGAGAGCCAAAAACCATGCCTAGCTACCACCTTTTGAAACAAAAACATTGAAAGTGTGCCAAAAGCCATTTAAATGTTAATGTTTTGCAAACTATAGTTTCAAAATGTTTTAAAACTCTTTTGACCAACTCCCTTGTGTGATCACTTTGATCAAGACCAACCCTTAGAACCTTTGAAACACCCCTTTCAACCTATTCAAATTTGAAATGTTCAAATTTGATTTCAGACCAACCCCTAACCTAATGGCAACCCTCAAACCTAAATGCATTGATTCTTTTTGCATATGGAATCATGTATTGAGACTTGGGACACCAACCTTGTTATGTTTGTTTCTATCCATGTTTGTTGTTGTGCTTGTTTATTTTGATTATTGCATGAAGTAAGCAATACTAATATCAAAATAGACATTAACACCGCTGTTTTACCCTTAGTAGCAACATCACACCCTCGCCCTTAGACGTTTCTGTCACTCGTGCCCAGGAACAAAAGGGGGCATGAACCCACTATCTAGCATAAATACCCTCTCTTGGAGATACACACAATCACTTGGCCAAAGTAACTATGCACATAGGAGAGCATGCAAGAACATAAATTACTCGTATAAGAATCATGCACAATCTGAACATAACTTCATAATCCATCGGATCCCAGCAAACACATCACATAGCATTACAATAATCGATCTTGATCATGTTAGGCAGCTCACAAGATCATAAGACATAAAGCACAAGAGAGAGAGACTAACAACTAGCTACTGCCATGGACCCGTAGTCCAAGGTGAGACTACTCACAAATCATCCCGGAGGAAGGCATGACGATGAAGAGCCCTCCGGGATCGATCTCCCCTTCGACAGAGTGCCGGGATCAGCTTCAGATTGGACCCCGAACTAGGGTTTTTGGTGACGGCGCGTCGGGGTCGAGTTTCTGGAAAATAATGTCCGCCTCGACGTTTTTAGGTTTAATGTGAATTTATAGGCGTCGGAGGGGGCCGAGGAGGTGCCCCACGGCTAGGGGCGGGCCCTACCCGCGGGTGGCCCCCAGGCCGCGGCATCAGGCCGCCCCTGGCCTGTGGGTGGCCCCCAGGGCTGCCCTTTGGTGTCCTGGTTCCTTCCGTCGAGTAAAAATTCCCCGTAAATTTTCGTCCAATTCCGAGAATATTTCCAGAAGTAAATTTTCTGAAATACAAAAACAGCAAAAACAGGGAGCTGGCACTGGGCATCTTGTCAATAGGTTAGTCCGACAAAATGCATAAAAATGATATAAATGACAGTAAAAACATGTGACAATATCACAAAACTAGCATGGATCACTCAAAAATTATAGATACGATTGAGACGTATCAATGAGGTGTTGCACTTGCAGCCCACCCCAGCTGCAAATAGTCTATCATATACTATGTCCTGCAAGGGGAAACGTTCATCTTCGTGAATTCTTGGTTGTATTGAAAAACCAAGAAGATGAAACAGATCACCGGGAAGTCATCAATGATGATGGTATATATGATATACGCGTTATGGATATTTTACCTAAACAAGTACTCACTGCAGTGATAGAGTTTTGATACTGGTCCTGTTTTATGAAACAAGACTTTCTGCTTGAGTTGCTTGGAAGGACAAGGAGACACATCTACCATTTGAATAAAGTTCTTTAGTAATCACTTTTTAGCGTGATAACTATAAGTGTGTCTTGCCTATGGCGATACAATTATTCATATATGTTAGTGACAAGTTGTGGTCATATATTTATGAGTAATATCTTTTAATGGTCATACACTGGTTATGAATGGATTGTTCTTATTTGAATCTAGATGGTAGTAGCTCCTACATTCATATCATTAAATGCCAAAGGATACAAAATTAGTAATGACACCGCATTCGTGTGGCACTATCGTTTGAAGTCATGTCAACGTTATATGCTTGAAGAAGCTCCATTCTGATGGATCTACGAGTCCTTAGATTTTGATCATTTGACACATGCAAACCATCCTTCATGGACAAGATAACTAAGACACCATTTTCCGGTTGAAGGAAGATGGCATCTAACTTGTTGAGAATCATACATACTGATGTGTGCGGACCAACAAGTATTTCAACGAGCAGTGAAAATCATTATTTTGTAAACTTCACCAATGATTTGAGTAGATATCTGTATATCCACTTAATGAAATGTTAGTCTGAAAAGTTTGACGAGTTCAAACAAATTCAGAGTGAAGTAGGAAAAACAAACTTAACAAGAAAATCAATTTCCTACGATACTGATCGAGGAGACAAGGATTTGAGTTATGAGTTTGGCGTATCATCAGAAGACTTGTGAAAAGAGTTTCACAAATTACGCAGCATGGAACACCACAATGCCATGGTGTCTTTTTTTGGAACTTTTATGACAGTTTGAAAGGATCCTACTACCTCTTATATAAATATAACCCCAAAGGGTTAAGGCGAGTTATTTACATCAAGGGGGTCTGTAAAGAAAAAAAAGAAAGGGATTAAACTCTAGCTGCAAAAGTTTTGATGAAACTATATTTATCCTCCTTAGTTCTATGAACTAGGAGTAAGAAATCCTCCTTGAAACTTGAGGCCGAGGAGGCATAAGTTGGATGGATGTCATTGAAGCATAAGTTGTTCCTCTCCTTCCAAATGTTCCAGGCAGCAATAGCAAAGACATCCACAAACATGAGGTTCTTCCATGTCCTCCTGGCCTGCTCAATCAACTGTAACCTGCTAAACATCACCCCCTAGGCCACACCAGACCAACTTTCTGCCAGCAACTTATACTAAATGGGCAGAAGAAGAAAAGGTATTCCAAAGTTTCTTCTGAAGAGGCATTGCACATCAGGCACTAAGATGTCCCATTGATATTAAAGTGTCTCCTCTTAAGCATATCTTTAGTGTTCAATTTGTCACATAATAAAAGCTAGTAGAACAATTTGATTTTTGGAACACAAAAATATTTCCATAGCCATGTAAATGCTGCATGTGGTTGTATGTCTCGAAAACATAATTGGTAATAGCACTTGGCCACAAATTTATCAGCACCCCATACATAGGTCCATGCATCCTTTCCTTGAGGATCAATTTCAATATGAGCAACAAGCTGTTAAAGTTCCCTCAGTTCATCTAAAGCTTGCATGGATATTGGTAAAAAAAAGTTTTCAGCCAAGGAACCAGTAGTAAGAAAATCATAAGCAGACACATCCTCATTTAAGCTAAAAGAGTAGGTCAGAAGCTAGATCATCAATCCAGGGGTCTTTCCACATAAGAATTGAAGCACCAGAGACAATGATGAATTTAGCAATCCCTCTATATATGGGGGTAAGTTTTAGAATTGCTTTCCACCAAAATGACCCACAGCTCTCAACAGCATGTGGCGCCTTGTCAGGGTAATATGAATTCCAAATTAGGTTAACCCAAGGGGTGTCCACCTTGTTATAAAACTTATCCATATAATTTAAAAGTAGTGCCTCATTTTGTATCTTAAAGTCCAACACTCCCATACCTCCCTTGTTCTTTGGTCTGCAAACCGTATCCCAAACAATCAAAGGATTACAATGTTCTCCATTCTCAGACTTTTTGTTCCAAAGACAATGCCTCCTGATTTTGTCAATGTGTTCAACAATTTTGGCAGGCAGTTTCAAGGAGTGCATGGTGAAGGTGACAATAGATGTCACTAAAGAATTAATAACTGATACTCTCACACTATATGACATCATCATGAAATTTGAAGTGAGGCTCCTCTCAATTATGTCTACCAAAGGCATGAGATCACTATAAGTGGGTTTAATTGTACCAAGAGGAAGACCCAGGTAAGTGAAAGACATCTTATTAATTGCACACCCCAGCAGACTGGCTATAGATTCTGCTCTCTGTTCAGATAGATTGATAGGAATCATAACAGATTTGTGATAATTGATATGGAGGCCAGTTGAATGAGCATAGGTATCTAAAATTTGCTTCATGACAGATACTTGAGTTGGGCAAGCAGGCATGATAATAATAGTATCATCAGCATATTGCAACACAGGGAAATCCATCCCAAATACATTAGGCAGGGGAGCATGGATGAGATTGTCCAGAAATGCCTTGTTGATTGCAGCTTGAAGGAGATCAGCTGCCAACTATTGGGGTTATGCCGAACAAGTGTCCACACAGAGAAGACTAAAAGCCAACATGCCAGGGTGGCCCATAGTGGTGGTAAGCCGAATCCGGCTTAACCGGGCGGCCCAGTATGATGAAGCACAGGAGGCCCATTCGGCTAAGGGAAGGTTCCAGAAGCCGACCTGCATTGCGGAAGACTTAGCCCACAAGGCAGGGCCCAAGCCGGATTAGAGTAGAACTATGTACTTAGTCGGTTAGGTTTCCTCCTGTAAGCCCTAGTACCGGACGCCTTTATAAGCCAGCATATGGGACGCCTTAGGGCACGCTCTCGATCCTGATCCAATGTAACTCGGCGATATTGCCTTACAGTGAATTATAGCAGCACGTAGGGTTTCGCCACCGTTGCGAGATCCGAAGCTGGGTAAACCCTTTGTCACCCTGTTGCCGGAACACCCCACGTCTCCAAAACCCCTCTCTTTACCTAGCTCGATGGCACCCCTGCCGCGACAGGATTCGACAATACCACGACAGTTGGCGCCCACCGTGGGGCAGGAGATGTCCGGGGTTTCGATCCGTCCAGGAGCCACAGGCGGAGTCGGCGACACCATCGCGGTCGGCATGGTGAGCTACTTCGACGAGACAGGAGCTGGCCACGTCTTCAACGACGGCTTCTGGACGCCGGCAAAGGAGGATCCGGGCGGCTGGTCCACGGTCTCCATCGGCGGTTTCGACATCTTCGTCGGCTTCACCGCCCAGGCCTTGGACGATCTCGGCTTCACTTCGAGCTTGCCCACCACCTACCCAAGCAACCTCGATGAGGAGTCGGATCTGGACTCTGACGAGATCGCTGATCTGGATCTGGCTTTCGACGCTGACGACGAAGACTCTGAAGACGACGCAAGTTCCAACATGGCGGCGCCGGACTTCCACTTCATCGGCGTCTTGGGAGAATCCGGATCTCACGAGTCGATGACAGAGCATGAGTCTATCCTCCCTGCTCTGCAGGCAGGGGTTGATTCAGAAGCCGGATCAGGGGACACCGCCCATATGGAGCAGGACCTCGAATCTGAAGGAGAATCCGACAATTTTAGTCAGAAAGTTGCATCCTGTTTTAGGACGCCCTGCTGAGGTCTTGATGGGTAACGTCTTTGATCCTAAAGACGACCCCAACACCTCGAAAGCCGCCAATGGCGAAGAAAAAACTCCTCAAGCCGGAAATCTCAAGGTGGATTTCGTGCCACCACTGGCTCCATTGAAGGGGTCAGGTAGAATGCCGGCTGAAGGAGACGACATTGACGCTACAACCGGCGAGGCAGCAGAGAAGGAGCACGAAGAAAGGATGGCGAGGTACAAGCAGCTGCTAACGCCACTCCCTCCTAACACATCGCTGGACGACATTGAGAAGCGCCGCGCCCTGCTTGAGGAGCAAGCAGCCTAGATAGTAGAGAGTGAGGTTGAGCTTACAAACAAGGAAACGGAGTTCATCCGAAAGCAGAGAGAAAAGGGGGCTGACGATGTCTTCCGTCCGTCTCGTGACAAAAATCTGCACAAGAGGTTGGATTTCTGCAGCAAGTGGGAAGCCGACCATGTTGATTCAGTCTGGAGGAAGTACCACCACCGACGTGACCCGGTGACAAACCTCTGTTACTTCAATACCCCAGCCAAAAACATGGAGGCTGCCCAGGAGGTCATGTTCGACAAATCGTTGGATCGTGACGCTCGGCTCAAGTATTCGGCTTATCTTCTGGAGGTCGCACAACAGCAGCAAAACGACTCACAAGTCAAGACGGGACGGCTCGTCGACGATTCTCGCCTCTGGAAGTCGACTGCCAACAAGCCAATGGCTGCTGCCCCTGCTGACCTAGATGATGACCCGGCCGGCTCAAGCAACCACACCAAAGGCGGCGACAAAGACCCAAAGGACAAGCACCCTAGGGCGCGGAATCCCGAACAGGTTCTTCACGCCATCGTGAGGCTGGCCGGGAAAGACATCGGAGCCGTGAGCGAAAGGAGGATCCTCGCAAGGAAAAGGCGGCGCCACCCCGTCAGGATCGACGATGTGAGGGGGAAAATCAATCCCGAAGGGAGGGTAACAGAAATCATATGCCACCTCCACCGCCGCCTCCACTGCGCAAAGAGGGGGATAACACTTCCAAGTACATACCCCTCCACGACGGCAAAGGACTCCAAGCCCTCCGCGTAACGTGAGTCGGGCGAGCCAAAGCCGTCACAGGGAAGAACCAAGACAAGAAAAGTCGGTTGGAAAACCGCCATCAGCCAATGATGTCCGAAGCCTAATCGAGGAGAAGAAATCGGCCAGGGACGCCCAATACCTCGGCCCCAAGTGCTTTGGCAGAACAATCAGAGAGCGAATTCTACCTCCCACTTTGTCGAACGTAACAAAGATGGTTGAGAAGTATAGTGGTATGGCTAATCCTGAGACCTGGCTCTCAGATTACGTCAGTGCCTGTGACATATATCAAGGCAGCGCCGACTCCGCGGTGCAATTTTTGCCCCTGATGTTAACCGGGACGGCACGCATGTGGATTGAAGGTTTGTCGGAAAGGACAGTTCATACCTGGAGTGACATGAAGCGTGTATTTATTCAACACTTCCAGGGCACATATAAGCGCCCAAAGTCGATTTTCGACTTACAGCGGTGCGTGCAGCAAAAGAACAAGTCTAGCCGTGAGTTCGTCTCACGATGGAGTGAAATCAAGAACGCTTGCGAGGGCGTCTCAGAAACTCAGGCGATCCATGCTTTCAAGCAATCTCTGAGGAAGGGGACGACGTTTCTCTTCATGATCTACAGCGACGAGTCGGAGACTTTGGGGGGCTTACTCGCTTGTGCAAACAAGTATGCCTCCGCTGATGATGACAACAGGGAGGATGCCGAAAACCGCCGACGCGAGTCCGGGAAAAAGAAGATTGAAGACCAAGCCGGCCCTTCTCACGAAGTCGCTGCCGCCTTTGGAAAGGGTGGTTCGAGCAATGGCAAGTGGCAGGGCAAGAAGCCGGCAAATAACCAATCGTCCCGGCCACCAGCGGTGAAGTATGATGACATCAAGCACAACCCCTGTGTCCATCATCTGAGGCCAGATGGAACAAGTTCCCACACGCTCCAGCAATGTCACATCAATCGAAACATCGCTAAGGACCCCAAAGCCGGCAAGTCAAGGAACAAGCGCAAGTCCAGGAAGGACGACAAAGAGAAGGAGGACGCTGCGTGAGAGTCGGATGATGCAGCTTCCAAAGAGAAAGGCAGCAAATTCCCTAAGCATGCCGAAAGTCTCATCGTCAACCTGGCAACAGATTCCTCTCGCAAGGAAAAGGCGGCTTGGCGAGAACTCAATGCTACGGAGCCCGCAGTTCCTCAATATCTGGATTGGTCCGACACACCCATCACATGGGATCGCAGCGATCATCCGGACAGAGTTCCTGCAAAGCGCACCTACGCTTTAGTCGTCAACCCTATAGTCGACAAGTACAAGTTGACAAAGGTGCTCATGGATGGCGGCAGCAGTATCAATATACTTTATGCCGCAACATTGAAGAGAATGCGTCTCTCCGAGTCACAACTCACCCACAGCACTGTGAAGTTTCATGGGATCGTGCCGGGCGACAAGCCTCTTCGATGGGGCAAATCACCCTGAAGGTCACCTTTGGTGAAGCTGATAATTTTCGGACTGAGGATGTCTCTTTTGAGGTGGTTCCCTTTAAAAGTGCATATCATGCAATCTTTGTACGTCCGGCTTTCGCCAAGTTTATGGCTCGGCCCTGCTACATCTATAGCAAGCTGAAAATGCCGGGACCCAATGGGATCATCACAGTCAAAGGGGACTTCAAGAAAGCCAAGGAGTGCGAGGCCTCCAATGCCGTACATGCTGAACAAGAAATCTGCAGGGAAGAGTTGGAGGATCTCAAGAACACAATTTGTCCCGATGAGATGCCGGCAACAGAAAAGCCGTCTTCTAAGGTTGATTCAAGCTTCAAGCCAGAGGATGACACCAAGAAAATCAAGCTCTCAAAGGATGATCCGACAAAGGAAGCCATCATCGGTGCCGGTCTCGACAACAAATAGGAAGGCGAGCTCGTCAAGTTTCTCCGTGAGAATCGGGACATATTTGCATGGTCACCATCCGACATGCCAGGTGTCCCGAGGAAACTTGCCGAGCACTCCCTAAAAGTCAAAAAGGACGCGAAGCCGGTCAAGCAAGGCCTCTGCCGGCTCGGAACTGAGAAGCGCAAGGCGGTCGGGAAGGAAATCCTAAGACTCACCGCCGCCAAATTCATCCGTGAAGTTGTCCACACTGATTGGTTGGCAAATACCGTGTTAGTCCCAAAGAAAAACACCTCTGAGCTACGTATGTGCATTGATTTCACTGGCTTAAACAAAGCCTGTCCTAAAGATCCGTTCGCCTTACCGCGTATCGATCAGGTCATTGATTCAACTGCCGGCTCAGAGATGCTATGTTTTCTGGATGCTTATTCGGGTTACCATCAGATTAAGATGAAGGAGTCAGATCAAATTAAGACGTCCTTCACCACGCCATATGGCAATTAATGCTATGTCACAATTCCTTTCGGCTTAAAGAACGCCGGTGCTACTTATCAGAGGTGTATGCAACGATGTTTGGACAAGCAGATTGGCCGCAATGTCCACGTCTACATCGACGACATAGCGGTCATGTCGAAGAAGCGCGGCGATCTTATCACCGATCTGTCGGAAACTTTTGCAAATCTAAGGGAGTACTAGATGAAGCTTAATCCGGCAAAATGCGTCTTCGGAGTACCCGCAGGCAAGCTTCTGGGCTTCATTGTTTCCCAAAGAGGAATTGAAGTTAACCCGGAAAAGATAAAGGCGATCCAGAACATCGAAATGCCGTCTTGTCTAAAAGACATACAACGGCTTACGGGTTCCGCCGCGGCTGTAAGCCGATTCATTAGCCGGCTTGGTGACAAAGCATTGCCATTATACAAGCTCCTCAAAAAGTCGGACAATTTTGTTTGGACAGAGGAAGCAGAGGCAGCTTTGGCTCAGCTGAAGTATACATTGAGGCATGCTCCAATCTTAGCAGCTCCAAGGGAAAAAGAGCCGCTTCTCCTCTACTTGTCGGCCACGAATTTCGTGATAAGTGCCGTCATTGTAGTGGAGCGCCTGGAGGAAGGGAAGCAATGGCCGGATCAGCGCCCGTCTATTTCATTAGCGAGGTGTTCTCAGACTCGAAACAGCGCTACCCTCACTACCAGAAGTTAGCCTATGGTGTATTCTTTGCCGCCAGAAAATTACGGCATTACTTTCAGGATCACATAGTCACGGTGGTCACCAAAGCTCCATTAAGAGAAATCATCAATAATGCCGACGCAACGGGTCGAGTCGCCAAATGGGGCATCGAGTTAGCAGCTTTCGACATCTAGTACAAGTCGAGGAACGCCATCAAGTCTCAGGTTCTAGCCGACTTTGTTGCAGACTGGACAGAGGCAATGGAAAGCACACCTTTGCCGGATTCTCAGTACTGGATAATGCACTTCGATGGCTCAAAGATGAAGGAAGGCTCGGGGGCTGATCTGGTTGCGCAACAACTTGATTGATGCTGGGACACAAAAAGTCCCACAATGGCGGAATACAGGAGAACAGTCGATGCATTCGGCTGATGTTTTGCCGGCTTAGAGGTTTGACATATCTCCCGAGATGACAATGAAGCTGCTGATGCCTTGGCCAGGATAGGCTCCAGGAAAAAGGCAGTGCCACCAGATGTATTTCTCCATCACCTTC
Source organism: Puccinellia tenuiflora (assembly GCA_012064385.1). Classification (NCBI taxonomy): domain Eukaryota; kingdom Viridiplantae; phylum Streptophyta; class Magnoliopsida; order Poales; family Poaceae; genus Puccinellia; species Puccinellia tenuiflora. Next base: position 201,059 of record QRDG01000564.1, on the reverse strand, counting down.
ACAAGCCATCCATCAAAGGTGGCGATGAAGATTACCCCTTGTCGGCAGAATCAGTTCAAGTGTGCTTGGTAACCCCAGATTGGACCACGCCCTACATTGATTTCTTGATTAATAAGAAACTACCTAAGGACTATGAGGTGTTGAGCCGTCAAATTGAGCGCCGAGCAAAGGCGTACACGATTATTGACGGACAGCTTTACAAACGGAGCACATCCGGCATCTTCCAAAGATGCGTCTCTCCAGAAGAAGGACGGCAAATCCTGGAAGAAATCCACTCCGGCAAATGTGGGCATCACGTGGCGGCAAAGGCGTTGGTCGCCAAGGCGTTTCGGCATGGATTCTTCTGGCTAACGGCTAAGGAGGATGCTATCAACATCGTCAAGACCTGTGAAGGATGTCAGCGCTACACAAAGCAGGTTCACTTGCCGGCTCAGGAGCTCCGGACGATCCCTATTACTTGGCCGTTTGCGGTATTGGGGCTAGACATGGTGGGACCTTTCAAGACGGCAAGAGGAGGCTTAACTCACCTGCTGGTGGCGGTCGACAAATTCACAAAGTGGGTGGAGGCAAAGCCCATCAAGAAACTCGACGGAGCTATAGCTACAAAGTTCATCGTCGAGATTACAACTCGATTCGGCATACCGCATAGCATTATCACTGACAATGGCACAAACTTTGCCGTCGGTGAGCTATCGAAGTTCTGTAGCCGATCAAAGATCCAACTCGACGTGGCATCGGTGGCACACCCGCAATCCAATGGACAGGTAGAGCGCACTAACGGCATTATTCTGCAAGGTATTAAGCCGAGGCTTAAAACTCCTTTGCATCGAGCAGCCGGCGCTTGGGTGGATGAATTGCCAGCGGTCTTATGGAGTATTCGTACTACCACAAACAGATCAACCGGCTTCACCCCTTTCTTCCTTGTCTATGGTGCAGAAGCGGTGCTCCCATCCGACATGATCCACGATTCGCCTTGAGTCGCAGCCTACGTCGAAAAGGACGCAGAAGAAGCACATCAAGACGGCTTAGATATCCTCGAAGAAGAAAGAGAGCTAGCTCTCCAAAGATCCGCCATCTATCAACAAGATCTACGTCGCTACCAGAGCCGTAGAGTACGGAATCGGTCTTTTCGAGAAGGCGACTTAGTGCTTCGGCTTGTGCAAAGCCGGCAGCACAAATTATCCCTGCCATGGGAGGGACCTTTCGTTATTAGCAAAGTTTTGAAAAACGGGTCATATTATCTCCTCGACTTAAGGGATTCAAAGAAGGATCTCAGGAAGAAAGGTCGTAAGAGGAAAAGGCATGTAGATGACGACTTAGATGAGACAAAATGTCCGTGGAATATCGCTCAGCTACGTCCTTTTTACACTTAGCAAATTCTATTGTAACCACTTACCATGAATTCGAGAATCTGTACCATCCTTTATTTCCCTATGATCTTGTTGTTATTATCTGTTTACCCGAAATTGCTTGTGTTGCTCGTTGGTAAACTCTATCATGTTGAATCCGCCTTAAGGTGATGAAAAATCAATGTTTTGCCAAATTAATGTTTGTCTGCTAGCTTTTTGTGCCGGGTTGCTTCAAAGCGTTTCGGCACCGAAAGGCGGCACTTGTTCTGAGTCTAAACAGATTGGTCATTGCGTACCCTGTTACTCAGCGAGTTAGCTTCGCAATAGGTTTGCCGGCGCTTAAAGGCTAAGGTGTCAAGGCCAGAATAAACTGAGGCATAAAAATTGCAAGATTGCAAATATAAAAGCTGACTAACATACAACAAAAAGGCTTAGTTGTTCTTAGACATATACATTGTTTGGACGGTTTACATGTTGCTTATTACATTTTCAGGATGACCGGCTCAGCGAGCAAATTCGGCTCATGACGATTTCTCTGCCTCCTCATTGTCATCATCTGATTGAACAGGGGTTGGCGGGCACGGCATTTCCTTGAAGATGGTGGTCAAGGAGACCATGTTGGCAATTTTGCTAGCATAGCCGGAGACGGAGCGAAGGATCTTCTTGCGATCTTAGTCATCCAGCGGTGTGCCGTCCTTCTTTTCAAGAGGGAAGCCGGATGCCACACGCCAGGCTTCTGCCTCCGGGTAATGTGCCATCATCAAGCCTAAGGCCGGCTTGGCACCTCCGCGAGCGCTGGATCGAAGCCGTTTATCGAAGAATGAAACTGCTTCGGCCAGTTTAGCCTCTAAGCTGGCAAGGTTCGCCGGGGGCTCGGGGTTGCCGGGAAAGAACTTCTCGGCAAGCTCTTTTCCCGAAGAAAGAATCTTCAGGATGAGCTCCCCTACTTCCAGTATCCGGTCACGCCGGTTCTCCACCGTCAGCTCGTGGCCATAACCCTCCGGAGCTGCAAAAAAGGTGAAGTTCAGCTATATTTGGCTAAGACAGAAACCAATGAATTTAAGTTTTGTCGAAACTTACTCAAAAGCTGGCTGTCGATAGCCAGCGATTCGTCGAGGCGCTTGTCAAGCCGATCCTGGACTTCGTTGAGGGCATCCTTGTGACTTTGCCTCTCTGTTTCCAGGATCTGTTCGGCTTTGGCAAGGTTTTTCTTGACCACCTCCAGCTCCGCCACCATTGATTGGTTAAGCTTATTCAGCTCAATATTTTCATCGCGGAGGCGGTCGACAATGCCTCCGTTCTCAGCAAGCTCCTTGGCTTTTATAATGGCGTCTGCAAGGCAAAATGTCAGCATGTAAAAATACCCATTATAGAAAGTTAAGTTTCGGCATTGTTACCTTGGTATTGAACTCGGTCTAATGGCGTCTTTGTTCGCCAGTTCAGTCTTAAGCCGGCGCATCTCCTGATTTCGCACACCCAAAGAATTGATGGTTTCAGCGCCAATTTTTCGGTGGATCTGCGTAAGGAATTGCTAAAAGCCTAAAGCTATATTTACAAGTTAAGGTGGCTACATGACGACATTTCATGGCTGGGGAGCTAAGTGTATGCATGCGCATTAACTCGGATCACTATGTCGGCTAGTTTTAATAACTTAACCCGGTATAGTGCTCGGGGGCTACTGGGTATGATATTTTACCTGGTAGTGCTCGCGGAGAAGCGTCATGCCGGCCTCAAAGCTATCAGCAAAGTAGTTCTGCTGATCTTCAAGGATCTCTATGACATCAAAGGTGTCATAGGCCTTGGTGTGATCCGGCTCGTCATCCCGGACAGTTGTTCCCTTCTTTCGAGGAAGCGGAGGTGCCTTCATGAACCGGCTCATGAATTCCGGCTTGATGCGCCCCTCCTCGTCGAAGGCTTCTGCTTTGATCGGGGGGAAGATTGGGGCATCATTAGCCGGAGCTTCAGCCCTTGGAGAGGAAGGCTCTGCGACCTTCCCCGTCATCTCTGTCCACTGGGTGGGAGGAATAACCCCGGCTCTCCCAATAGGTGGAGCCGTCACCATGGTGCGGGTGTTCTCCTCAGTGGGGTTCAGCTCTGGAACTGGAGGAGTTGGAGGAGGGACGGCAGGAGAAGCTTTCTTCCTTGTGGCAACTGTCTTTATTTTCAAGGGAGCACCTTTCTTTATCCTGCAAAGGTAAAAGATGAAGCTTAGCAAATCCGGCATTGCTGCTTGGGAAGGAGGAGATGTTGTCAGTCGACTTCTTGCTGGGGATGTTGAGCCCAGCGAGAGCATCGTCATCTTTAGACGACTTAGCGCCAATCGTGATAGGCTGGTTCTTCCTCTTCCGGCTCTCTGCAGTAGCTGATGAGAAGGAGATGGACCGCGTGGGTGCCTTGCCGGACGACGGCTTACCAGCAGGGAGGACATCGGAGATTCCAGGAATCTGACATATTACATGTTAGTCCGACAAAAGCAAACCCGAATCTCTCAAAGAATTGAACTTTGGTTAGTCAAAGTACCTTTGGGGGAGGGTTGGTCGCCGTAAACATCGGCAATGATTCTTCATATTGCCGGCCTTCTCCAGGCCGGGCCTTTATGAGCTTGTTGAAGCGAGCCTCAAAGAGGCTTTGCTCCAGGTCTTTCTCGTTGATCCGCATGGGATCAGAGTCACCTGTGTACTCGCATAAAAGCCGAGCACGGTGTTGGTGGGGCTGGATCCGTCTCTTCATCCAACAGATAATGGTGTCCTCCCCAGTCAAGGGAGGAGTGCCGGACGTCAGTTGCGCAATCCTCGCTTAGAGGGCGACATGTACTGCCAGCATTGCACCTGACGGCTTCTTTTTCTAGGAGGGCAGGGGCGTTCCGGCATCGTCTGTGAAAGGGGCAAGCCCCTGCAGCCGGTTTGGCGACACCACGTCCTTGCAATAGAAGAAGGTGGACGCCCATCCCTTTGCCGAATCAACGATTGGCACTTGAGGGTACCAATCGATATCCCGGTGGCAGTTGAAGCTGATCGTGCCGGCCACCAGCAGCTCCTTGTTCACGGTTTGCCTCTTGACTAGGAAGCATCGTTCGAAGAAGTCTAACCTAGGTTTTATGCCTAAATAGCCTTCGAACAGTGCTACAAAGCCGGAGATGTACAACAAACTGTTTGGAGTGATGTTGTGGAGCTGGAGGCTGTAGTAATCCAGGAGATCTACTAGAAAAGCCGAAGGCGGCAACAAAAATCCCCTAATGACATGGGAAGAGAGAAGTACCCGTTCGTCATTAATGGGAGTGGGACAAGGGTCGCCGAAGGCGGATCGCCAAGTCGGCTTTGACTCAGACGAAGGAAGAATGGCTCCATCGTCTTCCATTCCCTTCAGCTCGACCTCGTCCACCACAGAGCAAACCCAATTGTGGGACGAGTTAATGGCCGCACCTTTGTTATTGCCGGCTTCGTCTTCCTCTTCCTCTTCGCCGACATTGATGTCTTCGGTAGCAGCATCAGAAGCCGCGGAAGCAGAGGGCTCTGTGGCAGCGGCTTCGGCAACGGCTTTTGCCAGAGCCACGGCATCGCGGCCCAAATCGGCGGAGGAGCTCGCTGGAGTTGAAGAAGGTGCAGATGCAGCGGCGGTTGGTTCGACGGTGGCGGCGTCAGCCGTAGATGCGGAGCCTCTGATGTAGGGCTAGGCCCGATCTTCACGGATTTGAGGGGAAAAGGGGATGAACACGAAGAACACGGAGGGGTAACGAGGGAGGTTCATGGGCAAAACACAAAGATAACTAGCAAATCCTGCTGAGAACTCCACCCAACAACAAACCCTCAAAAAGGTAGCCTTTGGATCGAAGAATCAAAGCCAAACTTACTCTTGTTGAAACCGATTGCTCTTACCGGCCGGTCCACTGATCCAATAGAATCACCGCAGTGAAATATTGGTTTGCACTACTAGAGACACCGCAGTGAAAGAGTAGCAACAACAAGATCTACCTCAACGAGGAACCCTGGCTACGAGGGAGGAGGAGCATAGCTCACACAAGTCTCAAATTCAGTCTGCCCTAGAATGGGGAAAGGGGAAAGCTATTTATAGTCTTAGTACAAAACAAGGCAGGAAGGTGGGGAACCGGCCTGGGGGCCGGCCGGCACAGGTGGAGGTCCGGCCTGGAAACCGGCCTAGGCCGGCCTGGAGGCCGGCTGCGTCGGGTGGAGGTCCGGCCTGGGGGCCGGCCGGCTCGGGTGGGGCTCCGGCCTGGGGGCCGGCCCAGGCCGGCCTGGAGGCCGGCTGGCTCCGCCTTGAGCTTTTGCCCCCTTCTTCCTCTTCTTGCCCATCTTCTTGGATCTCCTCTTGGCCATCTTCTTCACTCCATTGTGGGTCATCATCCGGGTGGATCCTGAGTATACACAAGGTACCGACATGAAGTAGCAAACCATTCAAAGGGAGGTCAAGATCACACATCGAGAGGAGCGAGGTCACCTTTTCATGAAGAGCCTTGACTCTTGATCTTGTCATTGGGCCATTTGGCGTGGTGTCCATGGTGTTGTCCACATGTGGGGCTACATCATCTCCCCCCCCCCTTCGGAAAGAGTCGTCTTCGACTCGGCATCCTCTTGAACGCTTGCATCTCCGTGGAAAGGTGATAGGTCGGCGACGTTGAACGTGTCGTGCACCAAGTACTTGGAGGTTGGGATGTCGATCTTGTAGGCGTTGTCATTGATGCGCTTGAGCACTTTGAAAGGCCCGTCACCGCGAGGAGCAAGCTTGGATTTTCTTTCATCCGGGAAACGGTCCTTACGGAGGTGTAGCCACACAAGATCTCCTTCTTCGAATATCATGGGCTTCTTCAACTTGTTGATCTTGGTAGCTTGGCGCTTGGTGTGCTCCTCTAGAGTTGCTTGAGTTGACTCATGTAATGTCTTCATGTAGTCGGCTCTTTTGTCGACGTCCATGTCGGTGCGCTCGTGTAGAGGAAGTGGTAGGATGTCTAGGGCGGTGTTGGGGTTGAACCCATAGACAACCTCGAACGGGCTTCGCTTGGTCGCCCGGTGTGATGCACGGTTGTAGGCGAACTCGGCGTGCGGGATGCATTCTTCCCAACCTTTGAGGTTTGGCTTGATTAATGCGCGAAGGAGAGTTGATAAGCTTCGATTCACCACCTCGGTTTGGCCATCGGTTTGTGGGTGGTAAGCGGTGGAGAAGAGGAGCTTGACTCCCAGCTTTGCCATCAATGCCTTCCAAAAGTAGCTTGTGAACTTGACATCTCGGTCCGAAACAATGGTCTTCGGCACTCCATGTAGACGAACAATTTCCCTGAAGAACAAAGTTGCAATGTGTGAAGCATCGTTGGTCTTATTGCAAGGAATAAAGTGTGCCATTTTAGAGAAGCGATCGACAACAACAAATATTGAATCTTTGCCATTTTTTGTTCGAGGTAATCCTAAGACGAAATCCATGCTAATGTCGGACCAAGGTGTGTGTGGTATTGGTAAAGGCATATAAAGACCATGAGAGTTCACGTGGACTTAGCTTTGAGGCAAGTTGGGCAACGACGCACCAAGCGCTCCACATCACGCGTCATCCTTGGCCAAAAGTAGTGTGTAGATAGCATGGCGAGTGTCTTGTCACGTCCAAAGTGTCCCATGAGGCCTCCACTATGTGATTCCTGTAGAAGTAACAAACGGAGCGAGGACTCGGGAATGCATAGTTTGTTAGCCTTAAACAAGAAACCCTTGTGCAAGTAGAAATCATCGCAACCTTTGTCAATTGTGCACTTGGTAAAGATAGGACCAAAGAAAGAATCGGAAGAATAGAGTTCTTTAAGGTCATCAAGACCCAAAACATTGATTTCAAGTTGGGTGAGTAAGATCATCTTGCGGGAAAGAGCATCCGCAACTATATTGTCCTTGCCTTTTTTGTACTTCACCACATAGGGAAAAGACTCGATGAATTCAACCCATTTGGCATGCCTTTTGTTCAAATTGGCTTGGGTTTTCAAATATTTCAATGATTCGTGATCGGAATGGATAACAAACTCTTTGGGCCAAAGGTAGTGTTGCCACACTTCCAAAACACGGACTAAGGCATAGAGTTCCTTGTCGTAGATTGGGTAGTTTAGGCGAGCACCATCAAGTTTTTCGCTATAATAGGCAACGGGACGGCCACATTGCATGAGGACGCCACCGATGCCAAGGCCACTAGCGTCACACTCAAGTTCAAAGGTTTTGGAGAAATCCGGCAAGGCAAGTAAAGGAGCTTCGGTCAATCTCTTCTTGAGTTCATTGAAAGCCGATTCTTGAGCATTGCCCCAAATGAAGGGTACATTCTTTTTGGTAAGCTCATTCAAGGGGCAAGCAATTGTGCTAAAATCTTTCACAAAGCGGCGGTAAAACCCAAACAAACCAAGGGCGCTACGAAGTTGAGCAAGATTAGTTGGCGGTGGCCAATTTGTGATTGCCTCAATCTTAGAGGTGTCAACTTCAATCCCTTTGGAAGAAACTACATAACCCAAAAACACAAGCTTGTCGGTGCAAAAGGTGCATTTCTTGAGGTTGGCAAAAAGCGAAGCATTACGAAGGGCCAACAAAACTTGCTTCACATGGTCGACATGTTCATGCAAAGATTTGCTATAAACAAGGATGTCATCAAAGTAGACAACCACAAACTTGCCAATGAAAGCGCGCAAGACGTGATTCATAAGACGCATAAATGTTGAAGGAGCATTGGAAAGACCAAAGGGCATGACAAGCCACTCATAAAGACCAAGTTTTGTTTTAAATGCGGTTTTCCATTCATCTCCTTCATGCATACGGATTTGGTGATAGCCACTTTTCAAATCAATTTTGGAGAAGATAGTGGCACCACTAAGCTCATCTAGCATGTCATCAAGTCGTGGGATAGGATGTCGATACCTCACCGTGATATTGTTGATGGGACGGCAATCCATGCACATTCGGAGTGTGTCGTCTTGCTTGGGGACGAGGATGACCGGAACGGCGCACGGACTCAAGCTTTCACGAACATGTCCCTTGGCGAGGAGTTCTTGAATTTGGCGCTCGATCTCCTTTGTCTCCTCGGGGTTGGTGCGGTATGGCGCTCTATTGGGTAGAGGGGCGCCGGGAATGAGGTCGATGCGATGCTCGATTCCACGGAGGGGAGGAAGTCCTTGAGGTAGCTCATCCGGAAAGACATCTTTGAATTCCTGCAAAATAGACAACATAGACGGAGGAACTTGGGTTAAGTCGTTAGTGTCTTTGCCATCTCCTTTGCATAAAAGCACGAAGTGGAAAGTGGATGGGTTTGCTCTCACTTCTCTCATCTCACTTTTGGTGGCTAACAAGACTACGCCGGGACTCACTCTTTTCCCTTTCTCACTCATATTTGGCTTGTGGCTCTCACTCACGTGAATGTGGTTCGCTCTCTCACCACTCAACTCACTAGGGGATTGTTTATCTTGCGCTCTTACAATTGTCTTGGCATTGTCGGCGATAATTTGGCTTGGAGTCATTGGGCGGAGCACTAGGATCTTATTGTTCCATTTGAAGCTATAGTAGTTGGTGCGCCCATCATGAGTAGCGGCCTTGTCAAATTGCCAAGGGCGGCCAAGAAGTAAGTGGCAAACCGACATTGGTACCACATCACAATCCACCGTGTCCTTGTAAGAGCCAATCTTGAAGGATACTTGAACCGTGTGTTGGATCTTCACGGTGCCGGAGTCACTAAGCCATTGCACATGGTAAGGATTGGGGTGCTTCTTGTACGTCAAGTTGAGTTTCTCACATAGCTCCTTGCTTGCCAAGTTGTGACAACTCCCACCATCAATGATTACCTTGATTGATTTGCCGTTGATGCCGGCCTTGGTTTGGAACAAGTTGCATCTTTGAGCGTCATCACCTTGGTTGATTGTAGTCAAGACTCGAGTGACAACTAGAGTGGGGTTGGGGTCACCATCACAATAGATGTAGTCATCGGCGTCATCCAAGCTTTGCATCGTGGCCACCTTGTTCAATGCGTGGTACTCATCTTCACTCATAGACTCATAGTCTCCATTTTCATTGACGATCATCACCTTCTTGTTGGTGCACTCAAATGACTTGTGCCCTTGACCTCCACACTTGTAGCAAGTGATATATGACTTGGTGGCTTGGGGTGAGGGCGACGTCTTCTTGGAGGTTGTAGTGGGTTGCGGTGTAGGACTTTTGATATTGCCTTGAGCTTGGACTTGAGTGATGGGTTGTGTTGATGAAGAAGCTCTAGTGGCGAAGAAGGACTTGGCCTTGACATACTTGAGTTCTTCGGCGACTTGGCGCTCGGCCTTCATGGCTTGATGAACTAGCTCAACAAGGTTATCATAAGGTTGGAATTCCACTATCTTCTTGATGGGGTACGTGAGGCCGTTCAAGAAGCGTGCCATTGATTGTTCCTCGAACTCCACAATGTGTGCGCGGGAGAGAGTTGACTCCATCTCCTTGTAGTACTCGTCGACCGTCTTGAGACCTTGCTTAAGTTCTTGTAGCTTCTTGTATAAATCTCGCGCATAATGATGTGGCACAAAGCGCTTGTGCATTTCCTTCTTCATGTCATTCCATGTGTCGATTGGGTCTTCAAAGGAGGCTTGGAGTTGTTCCCACCATAGTTGCGCATAGCCTTCGAACTCGAGGGATGCGAGGTCAACTCGTTTGTCTTGCGGCACCTTGTAGACTCGAAATAGTTTGGAGACCTTGGATTCCCATGCCATGTAGTCCTCCGGATCGTTGGTGCCATGGAACTTAGGAATGACGAGCTTGGGAGGATTGAAACGGTTTTTGTGATCATCCACATCATCATCATCATGGTGGCGATGGCGGTCTCGGTGATGATGCCTTGGATGGTGGCGTGGAACATAATCCTCATTGTCTTCAAGATCAACATGATTGTCGGCCAATGGCACTCGGCGGGCTCGATGTGGAGGTAGGTCATGACGATGATGTCGATTATCCTCATGGCGATGTTGGGGGATCCAAGTTAGCATTTGGAATTGGTATCTCTTGTCGATGACGATCTTGATGTTGTTGATGGTCTACGTTTCCTTGAGGGTGAGGCGCTTCTTGACGATGTTGGTCTTGGTGTTGGTGAGGGTCCAAGTTCGCTTGTTGATGAGGTATCTCTTGGCATGGCGCTCTTGGCGATGACGATGTCCTTGATCATTCTCACTCCGTGCGTGGCTTCTTGCGGTGGAGTGGCGAGAGCTTCACGAACTTGACCTTGAAGAGCGACTCTGATCTCGATCGAGGAGCTTGCTCATGGAATCTTGGATTTGAGTGAAGCGCTCATTGTTTTCACATTGAGCGGCTTGATGGCGCTCCTCATAGCGGCGTAAGTTGTCGTCGATGTACCTCCGCAGGGCTTCCTATTGCTTGCCGAAGGCGGCGTCTTGTTCTTCCCTAGCCATGATAAGACAACACAAGTGATATGTGGAAAATTTGGTGGCTAATAACCGCTCTTACCTTTGGATGATAGTATTGGATAAGTGGCCTTGCCTTCCGAGACAAAGTTGTCACAAGAGTAAGAGTTGGTTGATTAGTGATCCAAAGCGACTCACACACACACTTATGAGGAGCTTAGGTATGGTAAAGTGGCAAGAAATCGAAACGAAACCAACGAAAAGGCTATTGCAATAAGTGGAGGATAACCACAAAGATCAAGAAACAAAAGAGACTAACCACACAATCCAAGAAACAAAGGAGACTCACACGTGGAGACAAACGTGGATGGTGCGACTATAGGGAGGAGCAACTTGGACCNGGTGCGCCCATCATGAGTAGCGGCCTTGTCAAATTGCCAAGGGCGGCCAAGAAGTAAGTGGCAAACCGACATTGGTACCACATCACAATCCACCGTGTCCTCGTAAGAGCCAATCTTGAAGGATACTTGAACCGTGTGTTGGATCTTCACGGTGCCGGAGTCACTAAGCCATTGCACATGGTAAGGATTGGGGTGTTTCTTGTACGTCAAGTTGAGTTTCTCACATAGCTCCTTACTTGTCAAGTTGTGACAACTCCCACCATCAATGATTACCTTGATTGATTTGCCGTTGATGCCGGCCTTGGTTTGGAACAAGTTGCATCTTTAAGCGTCATCACCTTGGTTGATTGTAGTCAAGACTCGAGTTACAACTAGAGTGGGGTTGGGGTCACCATCACAATAGATGTAGTCATCGGCGTCATCCAAGCTTTGCATCGTGGCCACCTTATTCAATGTGTGGTACTCATCTTCACTCATAGACTCATAGTCTCCATTGTCATTGACGATCATCACCTTCTTGTTGGTGCACTCAAATGACTTGTGCCCTTGACCTCCACACTTGTAGCAAGTGATATATGACTTGGCGTCTTGGGGTGAGGGCGACATCTTCTTGGAGGTTGTAGTGGGTTGCGGTGTAGGACTTTTGATATCGCTTTGAACTTGGACTTGAGTGATGGGTTGTGTTGATGAAGAAGTTCTAGTGGCGAAGAAGGACTTGGCCTTGACGGCGCCAGTTGACTCCATCTCCTTGTAGTACTCGTCGACCGTCTTGAGACCTTGCTTAAGTTCTTGTAGCTTCTTGTATAAATCTCGCACATAATGATGTGGCACAAAGCGCTTGTGCATTTCCTTCTTCATGTCATTCCATGTGTCGATTGGGTCTTCACAGGAGGCTTGGAGTTGTTCCCACCATAGTTGCGCATAGCCTTCGAACTCGAGGGATGCGAGGTCAACTCGTTTGTCTTGCGGCACCTTGTAGACTCGAAATAGCTTGGAGACCTTGGATTCCCATGCCATGTAGTCCTCCGGGTCGTTGGTGCCATGGAACTTAGGAATGACGAGCTTGGGAGGATTGAAACGGTTTTTGTGATCATCCTCATCATCATCATCATGGTGGCGATGGCGGTCTCGGTGATGATGCCTTGGATGGTGGCGTGGAACATAATCCTCATTGTCTTCAAGATCAACATGATTGTCGGCCAATGGCACTCGGCGCGCTCGATGTGGAGGTAGGTCATGACGATGATGTCGATTATCCTCATGGCGATGTTGGGGATCCAAGTTAGCATTTGGAATTGGTATCTCTTGTCGATGACGATCTTGATGTTGTTGATGGTCTACGTTTTCTTGATGGTGAGGCGCTTCTTGACGATGTTGGTCTTGGTGTTGGTGAGGGTCCAAGTTCGCTTGTTGATGAGGTATCTCTTGGCGATGGCGCTCATGGCGATGACGATGTCCTTGATCATTCTCACTCCGTGCGTGGCTTCTTGCGGTGGAGTGGCGAGAGCTTCGCGAACTTGACCTTGAAGAGTGACTATGATCTCGATCGAGGAGCTTGCTCATGGAATCTTGGATTTGAGCGAAGCGCTCATTGTTTTCACGTTGAGCGGCTTGATGGCGCTCCTCATAGCGGCGTAAGTTGTCCTCGATGTACCTCCGAAGGGCCTCCTCTTGCTTGCCAAAGGCGGCGTCTTGTTCTTCCCTAGCCATGATAAGACAACACAAGTGATATCTGGAAAATTTGGTGGCTAATAACCGCTCTTATCTTTGGATGATAGTATTGGATAAGTGGCCTTGCCTTCCGAGACAAAGTTGTCACAAGAGTAAGAGTTGGTTGATTAGTGATCCAAAAGCGACTCACACACACACTTATGAGGAGATTAGGTATGGTAAAGTGGCAAGAAATCGAAACGAAACCAACGAAAAGGCTATTGCAATAAGTGGAGGATAACCACAAAGATCAAGAAACAAAAGAGACTAACCACACAATCCGAGAAACAAAGGAGACTCACACGTGGAGACAAACGTGGATGGTGCGACTATAGGGAGGAGCAACTTGGACCTAACAAAGACTATGCTCATGTCGCACCACCTCTCGAAGGACAACTAGCTCAAGTGTATGGGAAGGAGCACCCGATTTGCACAAGTGTACCCATTTCTCTATTGGTTATTGGAGCTTGAGGATGACTAGGATCACGGCTCGGCTTTTCTCTTTTTTTTGAATCTTTTCTATTTCTCTTTTGCTTTATGCTTTTGCCCGAGCCGAGTCCGCTACAACTATATGCTCACAAGATTATGATATGGTCACTTGGTGTCACACTAGTGCAATGCTCACACTATGAAGAGCTAGCTCCTAAGAAAAAGTTTCGCGAAATGGAAAGGGATGTGTCGGAAGCTATACCTTTGATGCCGTCGAGGTAGCGATGAAGCGACACGAAGATGAAGTCGGTGAATAGTCGTGCGGCGGTAGCACCGGCCGAAGGGGCGGTAGGACCGATTGCGGGCGGTAGTAACGGCCGTTCGGATGGTAGTACCGCCGGCGACGAATTGCGCGGCACGCTTGGGCTTGGAGCGGAAAAGGCCTCCGGAAAACACCAACGGAAAGTGGGGAAAAGGTCTTAAGCACGAGATCCGTGGATCAAAACCACAAATCGCTCACCAAATCGAAAGATCAAACGAAATCCATGTGGGCTATTTTTTTTTGAATTTTCGAAATTGGTATGGGAAAGAAAAATTTTTGTGGAAAAATGGCTAATAAAAGGTGGAAACATGATCCAAATCCGTGGAAACCCTTGCTCTTGATACCAAATGATGTAGGGCTAGGCCCGATCTTCACGGATTTAAGGGGAAAAGGGGATGAACACGAAGAACACGGAGGGGTAACGAGGGAGATTCGTGGGCAAAACACAAAGATAACTAGCAAATCCTGCTGAGAACTCCACCCAACAACAAACCCTCAAAAAGGTAGCCTTTGGATCGAAGAATCAAAGCCAAACTTACTCTTGTTGAAACCGATTGCTCTTACCGGCCGGTCCACCGATCCAATAGAATCACCGCAGTGAAAGATTGGTTTGCACTACTAGAGACACCGCAGTGAAAGAGTAGCAATAACAAGATCTACCTCAACGAGGAACCCTAGCTAGGAGGAGGAGCATAGCTCACACAAGTCTCAAATTCAGTCTGACCTAGAATGGGGAAAGGGGAAAGCTATTTATAGTCTTAGTACAAAACAAGGCAGGAAGGTGGGGAACCGGCCTGGGGGGCCGGCCTAGGCCGGCCGGCACAGGTGGAGGTCCGGCCTGGAAACCGGCCTAGGCCGGCCTGGAGGCCGGCTGCGTCGGGTGGAGGTCCGGCCTGGAAATCGGCCTAGGCCGGCTGCGTCGGGTGGAGGTCCGGCCTGGAAACCGGCCTAGGCCGGCCTGGAGGCCGGCTGCGTCAGGTGGTGGTCCGGCCTGGGGGCCAGCCGACTCGGGTGGGGGTCCGGCCTGGGGGCCGGCCCAGGCCGGCCTGGAGGCCGGCTGGCTCCGCCTTGAGCTTTTGCCTCCTTCTTCCTCTTCTTGCCCATCTTCTTGGATCTCCTCTTGGCCATCTTCTTGACTCCATTGTGGGTCATCATCCGGGTGGATCCTGAGTATACACAAGGTACCGGCATGAAGTAGCAAACCATTCAAAGGGAGGTCGAGATCACACATCGAGAGGAGCGAGGTCACCTTTTCATGAAGAGCCTTGACTCTTGATCTTGTCATTGGGCCATTTGGCGTGGTGTCCATGGTGTTGTCCACATGTGGGGCTACATCACCCAACGCGAGAGCAATGAGCGTTCCATTCGTCTCGAGGAGCTGCTTCTCGAAAGACGACACCGGCACTCCTCAAGATAAAGCTCAAGGTCCTCACACCGTTCCGACGCAAGAAGCAAAGTTCCAAGAGACGTTGGTCAAGGTCCACACAACGGCCGCCGTCGCCTCGAGATGCCTCATCAACAAGCGAACGTGGATCCTCAACAACACCAAGACCAACATCGCCAGGAAGCGCCTCACCCTCAAGCGAACTTGGACCCCCAACACCATCAAGATCGCCATCGTCAAGTCATCCCAATCCCAAATGCTAACTTGGATCCTCCACACCGACACGAGGATAATCGACATCATCGTCATGACCTACCTCCACATCGCGCCCAACGAGTGCCATTGGCCGACAATCATGTTGATCTTGAAGATGACGAGGATTATGTTCCATGCCACCACCCAAGGCATCGTCACCGAGACCGACATCGCCACCATGATGATGATGATGGGGATGATCACAAAAACCGTTTCAATCCCCCAAAGCTCGTCTTCCCTAAGTTCCATGGCACCAACGACCCGGAAGACTACATTGCATGGGAATCTAAGGTCTCCAAACTATTTCGAGTCTACAAGGTGCCGCAAGACAAACGAGTTGACCTTGCATCCCTCGAGTTCGAAGGCTATGCGCAACTATGGTGGGAACAACTACAAGCCTCATTTGAAGACCCAATCGACACATGGAATGACATGAAGAAGGAAATGCACAAGCGCTTTGTGCCACATCATTATGCACGAGATTTATACAAGAAGCTACAAGAGCTCAAACAAGGCCTCAAGACGGTCGACGAGTACTACAAGGAGATGGAGTCAACTCTCTCCCGCGCACACATTGTTGAGTCCGAGGAACAATCAATGGCACGTTTCTTGAACGGGCTCACGTACCCAATAAAGAAGATAGTGGAATTCCAACCTTATGAGAACCTTGTTGAGCTAGTTCATCAAGCCATGAAGGCCGAGCGCCAAGTCGCCGAAGAACTCAAGTATGTCAAGGCCAAGTCCTTCTTCGCCACTAGAGCTTCTTCATCAACACAACCCATCACTCAAGTCCAAGCTCAAGGCAATATCAAAAGTCCTACACCGCAACCCACTACAACCTCCAAGAAGACGTCGCCCTCACCCCAAGCCACCAAGTCATATATCACTTGCTACAAGTGTGGAGGTCAAGGGCACAAGTCATTTGAGTGCACCAACAAGAAGGTGATGATTGTCAATGAAAATGGAGACTATGAGTCTATGAGTGAAGATGAGTACCACGCATTGAACAAGGTGGCCACGATGCAAAGCTTGGATGATGCCGATGACTACATCTATTGTGATGGTGACCCCAACCCCACTCTAGTTGTCACTCGAGTCTTGACTACAATCAACCAAGGTGATGACGCTCAAAGATGCAACTTGTTCCAAACCAAGGCCGGCGTCAACGGCAAATCAATCAAGGTAATCATTGATGGTGGGAGTTGTCACAACTTGGCAAGCAAGGAGCTATGTGAGAAACTCAACTTGACGTACAAGAAGCACCCCAATCCTTACCATGTGCAATGGCTTAGTGACTCCGGCACCGTGAAGATCCAACACACGGTTCAAGTATCCTTCAAGATTGGCTCTTACGAGGATACGGTGGATTCTGATGTGGTACCAATGTCGGTTTGCCACTTACTTCTTGGCCGTCCTTGGCAATTTGACAAGGCCGCTACTCATGATGGGCGCACCAACTACTATAGCTTCAAATGGAACAATAAGATCCTAGTGCTCCGCCCAATGACTCCAAGCCAAATTATCGCCGACAATGCCAAGACAATTGTAAGAGCACAAGAAAAACAATCCCCTAGTGAGTTGAGTGGTGAGAGAGCAAACCACATTCACGTGAGTGAGAGCCACAAGCCAAATATGAGTGAGAAAGGGAAAAGAGTGAGTCCCGGCGTAGTCTTGTTAGCCACCAAAAGTGAGATGAGGGAAGTGAGAGCAAACCCATCCACTTTCCACTTCGTGCTCTTATGCAAAGGAGATGGCAAAGACACTAACGACTTAACCCAAGTTCCTCCGTCTATGTTGTCTATCTTGCAGGAATTCAAAGATGTCTTTCCGGATGAGCTTACTTAAGGACTTCCTCCCCTACGTGGAATCAAGCATCACATCGATCTCATTCCCGGCGCCCCTCTACCCAATAGAGCGCCATACCGCACCAACCCCGAGGAGACAAAGGAGATCGAGCGCCAAATTCAAGAACTCCTCGCCAAGGGACATGTTCGTGAAAGCTTGAGTCCGTGCGCCGTTCCGGTCATCCTCGTCCCCAAGCAAGACGACACACTCCGAATGTGCATGGATTGCCATCCCATCAACAATATCACGGTGAGGTATCGACACCCTATCCCACGACTTGATGACATGCTAGATGAGCTTAGTGGTGCCACTATCTTCTCCAAAATTGATTTGAAAAGTGGCTATCACCAAATTCGTATGCATGAAGGAGATGAATGGAAAACCGCATTTAAAACAAAACTTGGTCTTTACGAGTGGCTTGTCATGCCCTTTGGTCTTTCCAATGCTCCTTCAACATTTATGCGTCTTATGAATCACGTCTTGCGCACTTTCATTGGCAAGTTTGTGGTTGTCTACTTTGATGATATCCTTGTTTATAGCAAATCCTTGCATGAACATGTCGACCATGTGAAGCAAGTTTTGTTGGCCCTTCGTAATGCTTCGCTTTTTGCCAACCTCAAGAAATGCACCTTTTGCACCGAAAAGCTTGTGTTTTTGGGTTATGTAGTTTCTTTGAAAGGGATTGAAGTTGACACTTCTAAGGTTGAGGCAATCACAAATTGGCCACCGCCAACTAATCTCGCTCAACTTCGTAGCGCTCTTGGTTTGTTTGGGTTTTACCGTCGCTTTGTGAAAGATTTTAGCACAATTGCTTGCCCCTTGAATGAGCTTACCAAAAAGAATGTACCCTTCATTTGGGGCAATGCTCAAGAATCGGCTTTCAATGAACTCAAGAAGAGATTGACCGAAGCTCCTTTACTTGCTTTGCCAGATTTCTCCAAAACCTTTGAACTTGAGTGTGACGGTAGTGGCCTTGGCATCGGTGGCGTCCTCATGCAATGTGGCCGTCCCGTTGCCTATTATAGCGAAAAACTTGATGGTGCTCGCCTAAACTACCCAATCTATGACAAGGAACTCTATGCCTTAGTCCGTGTTTTGGAAGTGTTGCAACACTACCTTTGGCCCAAAGAGTTTGTTATCCATTCCGACCATGAATCATTGAAATATTTGAAAACCCAAGCCAATTTGAACAAAAGGCATGCCAAATGGGTTGAATTCATCGAGTCTTTTCCCTATGTGGTGAAGTACAAAAAAGGCAAGGACAATATAGTTGCGGATGCTCTTTCCCGCAAGATGATCTTACTCACCCAACTTGAAATCAATGTTTTGGGTCTTGATGAGCTTAAAGAACTCTATGCTTCCGATTCTTTCTTTGGTCCTATCTTTACCAAGTGCACAATTGACAAAGGATGCGATGATTTCTACTTGCACAAGGGTTTCTTGTTTAAGGCTAACAAACTATGCATCCCCGAGTCCTCGCTCCGTTTGTTACTTCTACAGGAATCACATAGTGGAGGCCTCATGGGACACTTTCGACGTGACAAGACTCTCGCCATGCTATCTACACACTATTTTTGGCCAAGGATGACGCGTGATGTGGAGCGCTTGGTGCGCCGTTGCCCAACTTGCCTCAAAGCTAAGTCCACGTTGAACTCTCATGGTCTTTATATGCCTTTACCAATTCCACACACACCTTGGTCTGACATTAGCATGGATTTCGTCTTAGGATTATCTCGAACAAAAAATGGCAAAGATTCAATATTTGTTGTTGTCGATCGCTTCTCTAAAATGGCACACTTTATTCCTTGCAATAAGACCAACGATGCTTCACACATTGCAACCTTGTTCTTTAGGGAAATCGTTCGTCTACATGGAGTGCCGAAGACCATTGTTTCGGACCGAGATGTCAAGTTCACAAGCTACTTTTGGAAGGCATTGATGGCAAAGCTAGGAGTCAAGCTCCTCTTCTCCACCGCCTACCACCCACAAACCGATGGCCAAACCAAGGTGGTGAATCGAAGCTTATCAACTCTCCTTCGCGCATTAATCAAGCCAAACATCAAAGGTTGGGAGGAATGCATACCGCACGCCGAGTTCGCCTACAACCGTGCCTCCCACCGGGCGACCAAGCGAAGCCCGTTCGAGGTTGTCTATGGGTTCAACCCCAACACCGCCCTGGACATCCTACCACTTCCTCTACACGAGCGCACCGACATGGACGTCGACAAGAGAGCCGACTACATGAAGTCATTACATGAGTCAACTCGAGCAACTCTAGAGGAGCACACCAAGCGCCAAGCTACAAAGATCAACAAGTTGAAGAAGCCCATGATATTCGAAGAAGGGGATCTTGTGTGGCTACACCTCCGCAAGGACCGTTTTCCAGATGAAAGAAAATCCAAGCTTGCTCCTCGCGGTGACGGGCCTTTCAAAGTGCTCAAGCGCATCAACGACAACGCCTACAAGATCGATATCCCAACATCCAAGTACTTGGTGCATGACATGTTCAACGTCGCCGACCTATCTCCCTTCCACGGAGATGCAAGCGTTCAAGAGGATGATGAGTCGAAGACGACTCTTTCCGAAGGGGGGGGAGAGATAATGTAGCCCCACATGTGGACAACACCATGCCGATTGGCCCAATGACAAGATCAAGAGTCAAAGCTCTTCATGAAAAGGTGACCTCGCTCCTCTCGATGTGTGATCTCGACCTCCCTTTGAATTGTTTGCTACCTCATGCCGGTACCTTGTGTATACTCAGGATCCACCCGGAAGATGACCCACAATGGAGTCAAGAAGATGGCCAAGAGGAAATCCAAGAAGAGGAAGAAGGAGGCAAAAGCTCAAGGCGGAGCCAGCCGGCCTCCAGGCCGGCCTGGGCCGGCCCCCAGGCCGGACTCCCACCCGAGCCGGCCGGCCTCCAGGCCGGCCTAGGCCGGACCTCCACCCGACGCAGCCGGCCCCCAGGCCGGCCCAGGCCGGTTTCCAGGCCAGACCTCCACCCGACGTAGCCGGCCTCCAGGCCGGCCCTTCACCCGACGCAGCCGGCCTCCAGGCCGGCCTAGGCCGGTTTCCAGGCCGGATCTCCACCCGTGCCGGCCGGCCTCCAGGCCGGCCTAGGCCGGCCCCCAGGCCGGTTCCCCACCTTCCTGCCTCGTTTTGTACTAAGACTATAAATAGCTTTCCCCTTTTCCCCATTAGAGGTTATGATGAGGACATCCCTAGTACATTTGTTATTCCTCCTATTGATGATGATGTTGCTGTTCAAGAGAAACAAGATGAAGTGAGGATTGGTCCAATGACTAGATCAAGAACCAAACTAATAGAACAGCAGGTGAACTCACTCCTATTAAATTATGATGTTTGTTCTTATGAGAATTTTATACTACCTAAATCCCTGCATTTATGTATGATTCAGGTTATTGATAACACAAGCATTATTGGAGGCAAGGAGCATGAAGCCATGGAGCCAAGCTTGGGAGAACACAAGGAGAGAGTTGATCATGGCAGCACAAGCAAGAAGGAGAAGCCAGGAGCTGAATTGGTTGGAGTTGGAAGTGCTGAGGACATGTCCTATGGTGCACCAGCCCACAATTAATTGTGCTGCGTTTTATATGTTATTGGGGGCACCAAGGACATGTCCTAGGTCCTCTCACACGTGTGGAATATGGGCCTGTGTGCTCAAGTGGCCGAATCCCTATATGGGTCGGTTTGTACCCTTAGGTTGAGTCCAAACATGTGTTGGTTCGGGTCCTAGTCAGGGTAGGGGCTGGTGTTTGCGCAACCCTAGTTGTGGCCGCACCCCCCCCCTCTCATATATACCTCTTCTCCTGTGTGAGAGAGGTTTTAGACTACCTTTATTCATAAACCCTAGAACTCCATTGTTGATTGCTGAAGCATTCATCTGGAATTGTTACTCTGCAAGTTTTGCGTGTTATCTGCTATTCCACTGGGAATTAGTTGATACAGGACCACTAGTAGTCAGTGGCTACTCGTGCAAGTGTGTGGATTTACGAATATCCAAGGGATTGGTTGCTGCTGCAATTGGCATCAGGAATTAGCCGGAGAGTTCGTGGAGAGACACAAGTTATCAGTTCCTTGTTATCGTGTGAGTTCATAGAGAAGATCGGGTCACCCCTTATCATCTTGGTATCAGATTTACAGGTTAACTCGGTGAGCTATCGTGATCTAGTAGATTAGTTCGTGTTTTCATTACCTATCCAGGAAAAAGCCACAAAAAAAATAGGTTTAGTTCGAGCCATAGCCTTAGATCATCACTTTTATCAAGTTTTCGTTGCTGTTTGTGGTTGATTTTCGTGTTCCTTTTGAGTCCTTTGTTTTCGGTCTTGGTTTAGGGTTCTAGGTGCTCTTGGAGTCCTCCCTATCGTGTCCACAAATTTCCATCCAAAAAGACCTTTCCGATCCAAAGTTCTACTCAATTTGAGTTGTTTTCGGTTTCCTGCCGCGGCACCAAATCGCGAAGAATTCTCTGCCGCCGCCGTGCCCTAGCCGGAGTCGGAGTCCTTCCCGTACGTGAAAAACGGCACGCGCGCTGGACTTTTTTGCGGTTCGCGCACACCGCGCGCTGCCGCGACAGCGATTTTGGCTCGTTTCTCTGCCGCGGTACGACTTTCCTGCCAAGAGGTGTGTTTTTAGCTCTAGTTCTTTTTCGGTTTAGTTTTCTTTTCCACTTTCTTTAGGTTTTCTTTTCCTATCTTTGTGAGACTTAGCCACAGCCATTCTACAGCAACATATAGGTATCTTTCCCAAAAAGAATAGCTACTTATTGCTCACTCCAGGCTGCTCTTTATCACATACTTTGTGTCACATTGATACTTTTGTGTTTCTTTTTGCTCCTAGCTAGTTTGGCCAGTTTTACAAAAAAAAAAAAAGAGAAAAACAGAAAATAGAAAAAGAGAAAAACAGAAGTGAGAAAAGAGAAAAAGGCCTTGAGATACTTTGCTATACTGTTATTGGAGCTGATTCATCACTACTATATTGACACTTTCCTTTGAGCAATCTTGTGCCTGTGATATATTTGAGCATAGCTAGTGTCTTTCGAGTGCATTGCAATATTTCCATCCATATAATTGCATTGCCACATTTGTCTCCACTTTGGTGTGAGTTTCCTCGGTGTTCTTTTCTGTCATCACAAACAGCAAATAGGACTTGTTATTGGTGTTGTTAGGTATCCATACCAAGCCCCACTATATATCCTGCTTTGCCTTGTGTTAGCTAAAATCCCTGGGTATTCTTTCATTCACACCAAGTCATAGTAGTGCTGTTTACTTGTGGTAAGTATTGCTATTCACTTTGGAACAGTAAGTTAACCTCATTGCTTTGCTGTTTTCAGTGAGTTGTGAGAGAACACCACATCCTATATTTTTGTTGTCACTAACACATTAATCCATGGAGTCTGTGGCTAGTGATGTGCAGGAGGATAACATTGATGGGAAAGCTCCGGCGGCCACTTATGAGAAGACTGTGGATGATATTCTCACATGGGGAGATCTATCCAAATTTAGAGACATGATCACGGCCAGATTTGATAAGAAGCTTGATGCTTATGATGAGAGCTTGAGGGGGGATTTACAGCAGATGGAGCTTAACATTGAGAAAGCTGCTACTCAAGAATCTGTTGATCTTCTGCAAGAATCTGTCACTAATTTGACTAGACAAGTTACACACTTGTCTACTCAACTAGAACAAAGAGGTCATGATGCTGATTGGGAACCAGGCCGAGCCCACGCTTACCAAGGCCGTGGAGGTTTTGCTGCTCGCAGAATACAAGCTCATGATAATCATAGAGAAGATGATGGTTTGGGCAAACCAAAATTTTCTATTCCTCCTTTCACTTTTGATACGGATGATGTAGAGGAATATTTGATGTGGGAGCTTAAAATTGAGAAGCTATGGAGATTGCATGATTACAATGAAGATAGGAAGATTAAATTGGCTTCTTCTAGTTTTGATGGTTATGCTCTATTGTGGTGGGATAATATTACACAATTGAGGGCAGAAAATGGTGATCCTGAAGTGGTTACTTGGGCTACTATGAAGCAGCTTATGAGAAACAGATTTGTTCCCAAGAATTATGTGAGAACATTGTATGATAAATTGCAACAATTGAAGCAAGGCACATTATCTGTTGATGCTTATTATAAAGAGATGGAGTTGATTATTCAGAGGGCCAAAGTGAGAGAGGAACCAGAGCATATTATGCAGCGTTTTCTCTCAGGTTTGCAGTTTAAAATCAGAAGCATTGTGAGGCATCTCCAATATAATGATATGAATGAATTGCTACATCATGCAAGGGAGGCAGAATCACAGCTAGCCGAGGAGGCAAAGATGAGTGCTAGGAGACTGTTTTCACCTCGAAATAATAATTTTTCTTCTCCATCACCTCAACCAGCACCTAGCCGTGGGGTTTCTACACCCAAGGCCGAGAGCACACCCTCCCCTTCTAGGAGGCAAGTGCAACCAGCAGCAAGTGCTAGTGGATCCACTTCTTCCACAGCACGCAATAGAGACATGGAATGTCACACATGTGGTGGCAAAGGCCACTTTAAGAGAGAATGCCCGAATAAAAAGATCATGCTTATTAATGAGGATAATGAGTATGAAACTGGAGATGATGCTGATCCTAATGAGGAGGTTGATTGTGATGAGCAAGGAGGTCCAATTGATGCTTATGCCACACATTACCCTACTATTGTTTGCTCCCAAAATGCTGCTGCTTTGAGTGTTATTCCTTCCCCAGAAAATCAGAGGTGCAATCTTTTCCAAACCAAAGCAATTGTAGGTCCTCAAATGGCTTGCAAAGTTATTATTGATGGAGGGAGTTGCAGAAATCTTGCTAGTAAAGAGCTATGTGCCAAACTGAAACTGAAATATATTCCACACCCTCATCCTTATTATATACAATGGCTGAGTGATAAAGGAGAGATGAAGGTGAGCTACATGGTGCGAGTGGAATTCCAAATTGGGCCATATGCTGATACCATTGAGTGTGATGTTGTGCCCATGTCCGTTTGTCACATGTTGCTTGGAAGACCATGGCAGTTTGACAGGAATGTTACACATAATGGGAGAGCTAACACATACCAGTTGAATTGGCATGGGAAAGATATTATTTTGAGACCTATGACACCGCAGCAAATTGTAAATGAGTCTCGTCAAAAAACAGAAGTGCATTTAGAGAAAGAGAGTGCGAAAGAAAAACAAGAGAGTAATCCTTCTATGAGTGAAAAAATTAAGCCGAGTGGTAAAAATCAAAGTGAGGTCGTGAGCCTTTTATGTATGCTAGCCACCAAAGAGGATTTGAGAGAATTTAGTGAGGATCCTAGTATGCTTCCTATAGTGCTTATGCACAAGGGAGAAATTTTGGTTTCTTCTGACATGACCCCTATTCCACTTGGTGTTTCTCATGTGTTACAGGATTTTGATGATGTTTTTCCAGAGGAGGTACCAGCAGGGCTGCCACCATTGCGTGGCATTGAGCACCAAATTGACTTGATCCCTGGAGCAACATTGCCAAACCGAGCCCCTTACAGGACTAACCCCCAAGAAACAAAGGAAATTCAGAAACAAGTGCAGGAGCTACTCGACAAAGGTTATATTCGAATTAGCCTATCTCCATGTGCTGTTCCTGTTATTTTAGTGCCTAAGAAAGATGGTACTTGGCGCATGTGTGTAGATTGTAGAGCAATTAACAACATCACTATTCGTTATCGTCATCCTATACCTCGTTTGGAGGACATGTTAGATGAATTAAGTGGTGCTGCTGTTTTCTCTAAAATAGATTTGCGTAGTGGTTACCATCAAATAAGAATGAAAGAGGGGGATGAATGGAAGCTTCAAAACGAGCTGATTATGTGAGGAAGATCCATGAGAAGACCAAGGAAGCCATTGAGAAGACAGGAAGACATGTTGCTGCGAGGACTAACAAGAAGAGGAAGGAGGTACTTTTTCGGCCAGGTGATTTGGTGTGGGTACATTTTCGTAAGGACAGATTTCCTACATTGCGCAAGTCCAAGTTGATGCCACGAGGTGCTGGCCCATATAAAGTGCTTCAAAAGATTAATGACAATGCATACAAGATTGATCTTCCTAGTGATGAGTTTGGTGTGAGTAATTCGTTCAATGTTGCTGATCTTTCACCATACCATGGAGAGGACCTTGATGCGTCGAGGTCGACGCCTTTTCAAGGGGGGGGAGGATGATGAGGACATCCCTAGTACATTTGTTATTCCTCCTATTGATGATGATGTTGCTGTTCAAGAGAAACAAGATGAAGTAAGGATTGGTCCAATGACTAGATCAAGAACCAAACTAATAGAACAGCAGGTGAACTCACTCCTATTAAATTATGATGTTTGTTCTTATGAGAATTTTATACTACCTAAATCCCTGCATTTATGTATGATTCAGGTTATTGATAACACAAGCATTATTGGAGGCAAGGAGCATGAAGCCATGGAGCCAAGCTTGGGAGAACACAAGGAGAGAGTTGATCATGGCAGCACAAGCAAGAAGGAGAAGCCAGGAGCTGAATTGGTTGGAGTTGGAAGGACATGTCCTATGGTGCACCAGCCCACAATTAATTGTGCTGCGTTTTATATGTTATTGGGGGCACCAAGGACATGTCCTAGGTCCTCTCACACGTGTGGAATATGGGCCTGTGTGCTCAAGTGGCCGAATCCCTATATGGGTCGGTTTGTACCCTTAGGTTGAGTCCAAACATGTGTTGGTTCGGGTCCTAGTCAGGGTAGGGGCTGGTGTTTGCGCAACCCTAGTTGTGGCCGCACCCCCCCCCCTCTCATATATACCTCTTCTCCTGCGTGAGAGAGGTTTTAGACTACCTTTATTCATAAACCCTAGAACTCCATTGTTGATTGCTGAAGCATTCATCTGGAATTGTTACTCTGCAAGTTTTGCGTGTTATCCGCTATTCCACTGGGAATTAGTTGATACAGGACCACTAGTAGTCAGTGGCTACTCGTGCAAGTGTGTGGATTTACGAATATCCAAGGGATTGGTTGCTGCTGCAATTGGCATCAGGAATTAGCCGGAGAGTTCGTGGAGAGACACAAGTTATCAGTTCCTTGTTATCGTGTGAGTTCATCGAGAAGATCGGGTCACCCCTTATCAGGTTAGACCGAATTTGAGACTTGTGTGAGCTATGCTCCTCCTCCCTCGTAGCTAGGGTGCCTCGTTGAGATAGATCTTGTTGTTGCTACTCTTTCACTACGGTGTCTCTAGTAGTGCAAACCAATCTTTCACTGCGGTGATTCTATTGGATCGGTGGACCGGCCGGTAAGAGCAATCGGTTTCAACAAGAGTAAGTTTGGCTTTGATTCTTCGATCCAAAGGCTACCTTTTTAAGGGTTTGTTGTTGGGTGGAGTTCTCAGCAGGATTTGCTAGTTATCCTTGTGTTTTGCCCACGAATCTACCTGAGCCGACTACATGAAGTCATTACATGAGTCAACTCGAGCAACTCTAGAGGAGCACACCAAGCGCCAAGCTACCAAGATCAACAAGTTGAAGAAGCCCATGATATTCGAAGAAGGAGATCTTGTGTGGCTACACCTCCGCAAGGACCGTTTTCCAGATGAAAGAAAATCCAAGCTTGCTCCTCGCGGTGACGGGCCTTTCAAAGTGCTCAAGCGCATCAACGACAACGCCTACAAGATCGATATCCCAACCTCCAAGTACTTGGTGCATGACACATTCAACGTCGCCGACCTATCCCCTTTCCACGGAGATGCAAGCGTTCAAGAGGATGACGAGTCGAAGACGACTCTTTCCGAAGGGGGCGGGGGGAGATGATGTAGCCCCACATGTGGACAACACCATGGACACCACGCCGATTGGCCCAATGACAAGATCAAGAGTAAAGGCTCTTCATGAAGAGGTGACCTCGCTCCTCTCGATGTGTGATCTCGACCTCCCTTTGAATGGTTTGCTACTTCATGCCGGTACCTTGTGCATACTCAGGATCCAACCGGATGATGTCCCACAATGGAGTCGAGAAGAGGTCCAAGATGATGGAGAAGGTGACCAAGAGAAGGCCCCAAAGGATGGACAACGAGAAGAAGAAGGAGGCGAAGATAGGCAGACCGGCCTCCAGCTCGGCCTAGGCCGGCCCCCAGGACGGCACCCCTCCAGTGCTGGCCGGCCTCCCAGCCGGCCTAGGCCGGACCCCAGGCCGGCCACCCTGCCGAGACCGCCAGCCTCCCAGCCGGCCCGGGCCGGTCTCCAGGCCGGCCATCCACCAGAGGCCACCGGCCTCCCAGCCGGCCTGGGCTGGCCCCCAGGCCGGAGCCCCACCTGCGCCAGCCGCAGCCTCCTGCTCCTGCCGGCCTCCAGGCCGGCCTAGGCCGGTTTCCAGGCCGGCCACCCGACAGCACCCGCCGGCCTCCAGGCCGGTTCCCCACCTTCCTGCCCTGTTTTGTACTAAGACTATAAATAGCTTTCCCCTTTCCCCATTCTAGGGTTAGACTAAATTTGAGACTTGTGTGAGATATGCTCCTCCTCCCTCGTAGCTAGGGTTCCTCGCTGAGGTAGATCTTGTTGTTGCTACTCTTACACTGCGGTGTTTCTAGTAGTGCAAACCAATCTTTCACTGCGGTGATTCTATTGGATCGGTGGACCGGCCGGTAAGAGCAATCGGTTTCAACCAGAGTAAGTTTGGCTTTGATTCTTCGATCCAAAGGCTACCTTTTTGAGGGTTTGTTGTTGGGTGGAGCTCTCAGCAGGATTTGCTAGTTATCCTTGAGTTTTGCCCACGAATCTCCCTCGTTACCCCTCCGTGTTCTTCGTGTTCATCCCCTTTTCCCCTCAAATCCGTGAAGATTGGGCCTAACCCTACATCACTATGCCTAAAGGGGTAGGTGGGAGGATAAGATATAGGGAATATTTCCTTTACTGCACGCAGGCAGCGGTACTACCGGTGAGACAGCGGTAGTACCGCTCCTGGGAAGGTAGCGGTAGTACCGCTCACCCAGCGGTAGTACTGGGAGCTCCACATCGAGTCTCTTCCCAACGGTAGAACGTGGCACGTACCGCTCCGGTACCGAGGGGAGTACAGAAGGGTTTTTGGAGTGGGATGGTACCGGTCCCGGTACCTCGGCGGTAGTACCAGTACCTGGGACTCAGCGGTAGTACCGTTGGCGCAGCGGTAGTACCGCTGCCCGGAGCTGCGAGCTCTTCTTCCTTCTTGTCGCTTCCTCCTCCTTTTCCAAGTGCAGGCCTTGGATGGTTGGAGTCCACGGAGTTCCTTGCCACCCTTTGAAGTCCTTGGTGGCTTGTCATCCGTTGAAGCGCATGACATGGTGATGGACGTGGGTCCGCCTACATCATCTTCCCCTCCTTCGAAAAGCGTTGTCTTCGACGCTAGCACGTCCTCATCATGTGAAGGAGATAGATGACTTGTTGTTGAAGTGGAAGTCACCATGCCGCCAATGTTACCTACACGTGTGAAAGACCAAGCAAACAATGTGTGTGCATGATAGTGGAGCAGATCATCCGTGACATGTCCAATCTTGATCATTACACCGTTAGCACAACACAAGGATATGGAAAGTAATGCAAATGCAAGGTCAATGTGCAAGGAACTCATCCGAATATCCTCAAAATGTGGGAACACAAAATCTCCAAGAAAAGTTGAGAAGGCTATGATACCTATCTCATTGTGAACCATATGATGTTCATTGCATTGAAAGCATCGGAAAGAGAAGTTTGTGAACAAAACAAGATGAGAGAGGCTCTTATCATCGCCATCATGGGTGCACACAAAGCAAAGATCGATTTTGTTGCAACACCAATAAGGCAACATCCAAAGGTCTCATGACAAGAGATGCTCAAAATATCATTATGGTTGCAATCAAACCAACGGAAAGAACAATTGTTCATCATAATTTTTGCAACACATAAATCATCTAGAAGGAAGATCAAGGGAGCATGAATGTCACAATGGAAAACCAAAGCACTCATATGTTTCCACGCGAACCAATGGAAATAGCAATTGTTCAATTCGTTCATTGCAAAACATGGAAAAGGAAATAGAGGCGGAATCGGTCCACAACTCTCATGGAAAATGCTCTCAAGAGCTCTTTTTGTCAACTCATGTTCAATAGATGGTGACATTATCATGCGGGAACCATTGCACATGAAATTCCATAAAAAGAAAATGTGTGCATGGTACATGAATGCATCATGCATCATGACGCATCTATCCATTTGCACATCACCAAACACACCAAAATCAAAAGGAATGTATGACATATGTGGTTGGTCAATATGCAAAAGGAAGGGAGAAATGTTCTCAACATGGCAAAAGGAAGAATCTCCAAATTTTGAGAAAGCTATGGGGGCATTCTCATAAGACATCATAGCAACATTATGGAAAACCAAGCATTGGAAAGAGAATTTGTTCAACTTCTTGGATGCAACAATGGGAGAAAATTCAAAAGTTTCATAACAAGGCATGCTTATGGCAACATCATCACAAGTAGGTGATTCCACATGATCAACATTGGTTCGAAACAAGGTATTACATGGGAATATGAAAGAAGCATAGGTGACATCAAAATGATCATTCATACCATGCAAGCAATCACAAGTCATCATGTCCACTAGTGGGATCATGGCATCATCAACACCCATATGCGTACCTTTGTAGTCCCGCTCATGAGATGTAGGTGTTGTGGTAGAGGTAGCGGCGTCCATGTGGCCGACTTTTCCATCATGATGTAGACATGGGGTGGCATCGTCTTCATACTCATCTTCTTCATAATAGGCACCATCATGTCGAGGCTTGGCGTCTCATCATCCATGGAACCTAGTACAACATGAGAGAACACACTAGAGGTAGAGGGTAAGTTGTCAGAAATCGAAATGGGCTCATTTGACCTATCAGCTACCTCTCCCAACTCAAGTGGTGTATCACTCGTTCCCTCAAAATGGAAGCTCACATATGGTGGAGGCACTCAACTCACTATCACTCTCACTCAAGTGGCCTAAGTGGCTCTCATACTCACATAGGTTGGTGCCATCTCGTCATTCAAGCACATAGGTATAGGCTCAGTACTCTCAACTCCATTCGCCGCCTTGGTTGAAGGGAAACTCCCATGCTCAACCTCCTCAACCTTTTCGCCTCCAAAGGTGAATGTCGTAGGGTGGGCATCATCACTCGACTCCTTTGCTGAAGGGAACATCCCATGCTCGGCTTCTTCACTTGGCTCACTACCACAAGTGGTAGCATCGTCAATGCTCGCCTCCTTGGTCGAAGGGAAAATCCTTGCTCGACCGTCTTCTCGCCGTCTTCATGGTCACCATCTTGTAGTGGGGTGGACAATATGCTCGGTGAAGTGTCATGTGAGTGATGAGGACATCCCTAGTCCTTTACCATTTTCTTCTATCGATGAGGTTGCTGCTCAAGACAAGCCCAATGAAGTGAGGATTGGACCGCTGACAAGAGCCTGTGCCAAGTTACTCGGACAATAGGTGAACTCACTCTTAATCGAATATGATGTTTGTGATAATGAGAATTTTATACTACCTAAGTCTATGCACTTGTGTATGATTAGGGTTGTTGATAACACAAACATTGGAGGAGGACCAGAGGAGCAAGAAGAATCGGAGTACGATGTCACCTATGGCGCGAGGGAGGAGCGGGAGGAATGCACAAAGAAGGATGACGAAGAGACTCCAGACAGCCCGGCTGATGTAGCCCCACATGTGAAGATGAACAAGAGAAAGATCCAGAAAGATGGTCAAGAAGAAGAGGATGAAGGAGGTGAAGCCAGGCTGGCCGGCCTCCCAGCCGGCCTAGGCCGGGCCCCAGGCCGGCCACCCCCCAGAAACCGCCGGCCTCCCAACCGGCCCAGGCCGGGCCCCAGGCCGGCCACCCACCTGAGCCGGCCGGCCACCCACCTGAGCCGGCCGGCCTCCCAGCCGGCCTCCTAGCCGGCCTAGGCCGGCCACCAGGCCGATACCCCGGCCTGCGCGCCAGATTTTGGCCGAACCAACTTTTGGGTCGGTTTGTACCCGTTTGAGTCCGAACCAAGTTAGGTTTTTGTGTTAGGTCGGTTGGCCCCCTATATAAAGCTAGGGCCAGCTGCTAGAGAGAGGTTAGACTACGTTTTTGCTTAACCCCTAGATTGGATTGCTAAAGCATTCATCTATACTAGAATTCCTCTTTGCTTCGATCGAGAATTCACCCCTCCACTTTGTTTCGATCTGGAGGTTCTTGCTACCAAAGTTTGAGTGTGATCTGTTGTTCCATTGGGAATTAGTAGATTGCATAAACTGCTTCGTGGCTGGCGGCTACGTTGCATCGATGTGAGGCGTCGCGAATATCCATTAGGTTGAAGAGCTGTTGCATTGGCAACAGGGGAGCAACCAGAGAGTTCGTCGGATTCTCGCAAGTTATCTACCATCATCATCCATCTACCACCGCTCATTGAGAAGATCGGGCCACCATCTTGTGTGATGATGTAGATGCGTGATGGTGTGGCCTTGAGTAGCTTGAGTCCTCATTGTACCGTCAATGATGATCATGAGCAGACGTACGCCGATGAAGATCCTTGGTGTTCCTTGACAAAGACTCACATGCATAGGCACTTTGCGTTGGCCGCCGTCTCGAGGGTGATGTAGCTTGACGTCGAGGAGGAGGGCGTGTCTCCTTGTACTCTAGGCGAAGATGCGTTGAGCTCCGTCTTCTTGAGCTTGATGTAGGTGCTTGATGGCGGTGGCGCTCTTGAGTTCGTCAGCTTGAGGATCGTCGAGGTGGGTACTCATCGTCGGAGTCGTCATCACCATGGTGTGTAGAGCCTCGTTGAAGATCCTTGACGTGCCTCGAGGAGTCATAGTCGATGTGCGTTGATGTTTGTGGGCTCGAAGTCGGTGTAGCTCTCCATGTCGTGGACGGTCGCGGCATCATAGTCGTAGTAGTGGTCGTGCTCCGCCACGTAGTCCATGCTCGTGGAGGTGTCGTCGATGTCGTGGTCCATGATGTCATCCATGCTCGGGGCGCCATAGTCGTTGTCGCTCATCATGTTCTCCTCATCATGGCCTCCATAGGATGCTCCACTCTCACTAGACATGGTCAATCACAAGACAAGTGTATATATATGTGGAGTGGAAGTAACTAAGAAACCAACCTCACTTAGTAGATAATATTGGAACTAGTGGACCGGAGAAACCGATACACAAGAATGCGGGTGACTTGAGTTTCAAAGATCCTGATGTAGCCCCACAGGTGGACAACACCATGGACACCATGCCGATTGGCCCAATGACAAGATCAAGGGTCAAAGCTCTTCATGAAAAGGTGACCTCGCTCCTCTCGATGTGTGATCTCGACCTCCCTTTGAATTGCTTGCTACCTCATGCCACTACCTTATGTATACTCAGGATCCACCCGGAAGATGACCCACAATGGAGTCAAGAAGATGGCCAAGAGGAACTCCAAGCAGATGGGCAAGAAGAGGAAGAAGGAGGCGAAGGCTCAAGGAGGAGCCAGCCGGCCTCCAGGCCGGCCTGGGCCGGCCCCCAGGCCGGACCCCCACCCGAGCCAGCCGGCCTCCAGGCCGGCCTAGGCCGGCCCCTAGGCCGGACCTCCACCCGAAGCTGCCGGCCTCCAGGCCGGTTCAGGCCCTCCACCCGACGCCGCCGGCCTCCAGGCCGGCCTAGGCCGGTTTCCAGGCCGGCCACCCACCAGACGCAGCCGGCCTCCAGGCCGGCCTAGGCCGGTTTCCAGGCCGGCCATCCACCCGACGCAGCCGGCCTCCAGGCCGGCCTAGGCCGGTTTCCAGGCCGGTTCCCCACCTACCTGCCTCGTTTTGTACTAAGACTATAAATAGCTTTCCCTTTCCCCATTTGAGGGCAGACTGAATCTGAGACTTGTGAGAGCTATGCTCCTCCTCCCTCGTAGCTAGGGTGCCTCGTTGAGGTAGATCTTGTTGTTGCTACTCTTTCACTGCGGTGTCTCTAGTAGTGCAAACCAATCTTTCACTGCGGTGATTCTATTGGATCGGTGGACCGGCCGGTAAGAGCAATCGGTTTCAACAAGAGTAAGTTTGGCTTTGATTCTTCGATCCAAAGGCTACCTTTTTGAGGGTTTGTTGTTGGGTGGAGTTCTTAGCAGGATTTGCTAGTTACCTTTGTGTTTTGCCCACGAATCTCCCTCGTTTCCCCTCGTGTTCTTCGTGTTCATCCCCGTTTCCCCCTCAAATCCGTGAAGATCGGGCCTAGCCCTACATCATTTGGTATCAGAGCAAGGGTTTCCACGGATTTGGATCGTGTTTCCACCGTTATTAGCCATTTTCCACCAAAATTTTTCTTTCCCATACCAATTTCGAAAATTCCAAAAAAATAGCCCATATGGATTTCGTTCGATCTTTCGATTTGGTGAGCGATTTGTGGTTTTGATCCACGGATCTCGTGCTTAAGACCTTTTCCCCACTTTCCGTTGGTGTTTTCCGGAGGCCTTTTCCGCTCCAAGCCCAAGCGTGCCGCGCAATTCGTCGCCGGCGGTACTACCGTCCGAACGGCCGTTACTACCGCCCGCAATCGGTCTTACCGCCCGTTCGGCCGGTGCTACCGCCGCACGACTATTCACCGACTTCATCTTCGTGTCGCTTCATCGCTACCTCGACGACATCAAAGGTATAGCTTCCGACACATCCCTTTCCATTTCGCGAAACTTTTTCCTAGGAGCTAGCTCTTCATAGTGTGAGCATTGCACTTGTGTGACACCAAGTAACCATATCATAATCTTGTGAGCATCTAGTTGTAGCGGACTCGGCTCGGGCAAAAGCATAAAAGCAAAAGAGAAATAGAAAAGATTCAAAAAAAAAAAAAAAGAGAAAAGCCGAGCCGTGATCCTAGTCATCCTCAAGCTCCAATAACCAATAGAGAAATGGGTACACTTGTGCAAATCGGTTGCTCTTTCCCATACATTTGAGCTAGTTGTCCTTCGAGAGGTGGTGCGGCACGAGCATAGTCTTCGTTAGGTCCAAGTTGCTCCTCCCTATAGTCGCACCATCCACGTTTGTCTCCACGTGTGAGTCTCTTTTGTTTCTCGGATTGTGTGGTTAGTCTCTTTTGTTTCGTGGTCCTTGTGGTTATCCTCCACTTCTTGCAATAGCCTTTTCGTTGGTTTCGTTTCGATTTCTTGCCACTTTACCATACCCAAGCTCCTCATAAGTGTGTGTGTGGGTCGCTTTTGGATTGCTAATCAAACACTCTTACTCTTGTAACACCTTTGTCTCGGACGGCAAGTCCACTTGTCCAATACTATCAACCAAAGGTAAGAGCGGTTTTTAGCCACCACATATTCCACATATCACTTGTGTTTGCTTATCATGGCTAGGGAAGAACAAGATGCCGACTTCGGCAAACAAGCGGAGGCCCTGAGGAGGTACATGGACGACAACTTCCGCCGCTACGAGGAGCGCCATCAAGCCGCACAACGTGAAAACGCTGAGCGCTTCGCTCAAATACAAGACGATCAACGTGAGAACAAGGCGCGTTCCATTCGTCTCGAGGAGCTTCTCGAACGACAACAACGGCACTCTTCGAGATCAAGCTCAAGGTCTTCCCATCGTTCCAACGCAAGAAGCAAAGGTCCAAGTGAGATTGGTCAAGGTCAACACCACGACATACCTCCTCCACAAGCGAACTTGGACCATCACCAACACCACGACGAACATCGTCACGAAGCGCCTCGCCCTCTAGCGAACATCGACCCTCCACTTCATCAAGCTCGTCCTCGACAAGACATTCCAATTCCAAATGTTAACTTGGATCCCCTACACATACATGAGGACAATCGACATCATCGTCATGAGCTACCTCCACATCGAGCCCGCCGAGTGCCATTGGCCGACAATCATGTTGATATTGAAGATGACGAGGAGTATGCTCCACGCCACCACCCACGACATCGTCACCGAGACCGCCATCACCATAATAATGATGATGATGAGGATGATCGCAAGAACCGTTTCAATCCTCCCAAGCTCGTCATTCCTAAGTTCCATGGCACCAACGACCCGGAAGACTATATTGCATGGGAATCCAAGGTCTCCAAACTATTTCGTGTCTACAAGGTGCCGCAAGACAAACGAGTTGACCTCGCATCCCTCGAGTTTGAAGGCTATGCGCAACTATGGTGGGAACAACTCCAAGCATCCTTTGAAGACCCAATAGACACATGGAATGACATGAAGAAGGAAATGCACAAGCGCTTTGTGCCACATCATTATGCACGCGATTTGTACAAGAAGCTACAAGAACTCAAGCAAGGTATCAAGACGGTCGACGAGTACTACAAGGAGATGGAGTCCACTCTCTCCCGTGCACACATTGTAGAGTCCGAGGAACAATCAATGGCACGCTTCTTGAACGGCCTCACGTACCCCATCAAGAAGATAGTGGAATTCCAACCTTATGAGAACCTTGTTGAGCTAGTTCATCAAGCCATGAAGGCCGAGCGCCAAGTCGCCGAAGAACTCAAGTATGTCAGGGCTAAGTCCTTCTTCACCACTAGAGCTTCTTCATCAACACAACCCACCACTCAAGTCCAAGCTCAAGGCAATATCAAGAGTCCTACACCGCAAACAACTCCAACCTCCAAGAAGACGTCGCCCTCACCCCAAGCCACCAAGTCATATATCACTTGCTACAAGTGTGGAGGTCAAGGGCACAAGTCATTTGAGTGCACCAACAAGAAGGTGATGATCGTCAATGAAAATGGAGACTATGAGTCTATGAGTGAAGATGAGTACCACGCATTGAACAAGGTGGCCACGATGCAAAGCTTGGATGACGACGATGACTACATCTATTGTGATGGTGACCCCAACCCCACTCTAGTTGTCACTCGAGTCTTGACTACAATCAACCAAGGTGATGACGCTCAAAGATGCAACTTGTTCCAGACCAAGGCCGGCATCAACGGCAAATCAATCAAGGTAATCATTGATGGTGGAAGTTGTCACAACTTGGCAAGCAAGGAGCTATGTGAGAAACTCAACTTGACGTACAAGAAGCACCCCAATCCTTACCATGTGCAATGGCTTAGTGACTCCGGCACCGTGAAGATCCAACACACGGTTCAAGTATCCTTCAAGATTGGCTCTTACGAGGACACGGTAGATTGTGATGTGGTACCCATGTCGGTTTGCCACTTACTTCTTGGCCGCCCTTGGCAATTTGACAAGGCCGCTACTCATGATGGGCGCACCAACTACTATAGCTTCAAATGGAACAATAAGATCCTAGTGCTCCGCCCAATGACTCCAAGCCAAATTATCGCCGACAACGCCAAGACAATTGTACGAGCGCAAGATAAACAATCCTCTAGTGAGTTGAGTGGTGAGAGAGCGAACCACATTCACGTGAGTGAGAGCCACAAGCCAAATGTGAGTGAGAAAGGGAAAAGAGTGAGTTCCGGCGTAGTCTTGTTAGCCACCAAAAGTGAGATGAGGGAAGTGAGAGCAAACCCATCCACTTTCCACTTCGTGCTCTTATGCAAAGGAGATGGCAAAGACACTAACGACTTAACCCAAGTTCCTCCGTCTATGTTGTCTATCTTGCAGGAATTCAAAGATGTCTTTCCGGATGAGCTACCTCAAGGACTTCCTCCCCTACGTGGCATCGAACATCGCATCGATCTCATTCCCGGCGCCCCTCTACCCAATAGAGCGCCATACCGCACCAACCCCGAGGAGACAAAGGAGATCGAGCGCCAAATTCAAGAACTCCTCGCCAAGGGACATGTTCGTGAAAGCTTGAGTCCGTGCGCCGTTCCGGTCATCCTCGTCCCCAAGCAAGACGACACACTCCGAATGTGCATGGATTGCCGTCCCATCAACAATATCACGGTGAGGTATCGACATCCTATCCCACGACTTGATGACATGCTAGATGAGCTTAGTGGTGCCACTATCTTCTCCAAAATTGATTTAAAAAGTGGCTATCACCAAATCCGTATGCATGAAGGAGATGAATGGAAAACCGCATTTAAAACAAAACTTGGTCTTTATGAGTGGCTTGTCATGCCCTTTGGTCTTTCAAATGCTCCTTCAACATTTATGCGTCTTATGAATCACGTCTTGCGCACTTTCATTGGCAAGTTTGTGGTGGTCTACTTTGATGATATCCTTGTGTATAGCAAATCCTTGCATGAACATGTCGACCATGTGAAGCAAGTTTTGTTGGCCCTTCGTAATGCTTCCCTCTTTGCCAACCTCAAGAAATGCACCTTCTGCACCGACAAGCTTGTGTTTTTGGGTTATGTGGTTTCTTCAAAAGGGATTGAAGTTGACACCTCTAAGGTTGAGGCAATCACAAATTGGCCACCGCCAACTAATCTTGCTCAACTTCGTAGCGCTCTTGGTTTGTTTGGGTTTTACCGTCGCTTTGTGAAAGATTTTAGCACAATTGCTTGCCCCTTGAATGAGCTTACCAAAAAGAATGTACCCTTCATTTGGGGCAACGCTCAAGAATCGGCTTTCAATGAACTCAAGAAGAGATTGACCGAAGCCCCTTTACTTGCTTTGCCGGATTTCTCCAAAACCTTCGAACTTGAGTGTGACGCTAGTGGCCTTGGCATTGGTGGCGTCCTCATGCAATGTGGCCGTCCCGTTGCCTATTATAGCGAAAAACTTGATGGTGCTCGCCTAAACTACCCGATATACGACAAGGAACTCTATGCCTTAGTCCGTGTTTTGGAAGTGTGGCAACACTACCTTTGGCCCAAAGAGTTTGTTATCCATTCCGATCATGAATCTTTGAAATACTTGAAAACCCAAGCCAATTTGAACAAAAGGCATGCCAAATGGGTTGAATTCATCGAGTCTTTTCCCTATGTGGTGAGGTACAAAAAAGGCAAGGACAATATCGTTGCGGATGCTCTTTCCCGCAAGATGATCTTACTCACCCAACTTGAAATCAATGTTTTGGGTCTTGATGACCTTAAAGAACTCTATGCTTCCGATTCTTTCTTTGGTCCCATCTTCACCAAGTGCACAATTGACAAAGGTTGCGATGATTTCTACTTGCACAAGGGTTTCTTGTTTAAGGCTAACAAACTATGCATTCCCGAGTCCTCGCTCCGTTTGTTACTTCTACAGGAATCACATAGTGGAGGCCTCATGGGACACTTTGGACGTGACAAGACACTTGCCATGCTATCTACACACTACTTTTGGCCACGGATGACGCGTGATGTGGAGCGCTTGGTGCGCCGTTGCCCAACTTGCCTCAAAGCTAAGTCCACGTTGAACTCTCATGGTCTTTATATGCCTTTACCAATACCACACACACCTTGGTCCGACATTAGCATGGATTTCGTCTTAGGATTACCTCGCACAAAGAATGGCAAAGATTCAATATTTGTTGTTGTCGATCGTTTCTCTAAAATGGCACACTTTATTCCTTGCAATAAGACCAACGATGCTTCACACATTGCAACTTTGTTCTTTAAGGAAATCGTTCGCCTACATGGAGTGCCGAAGACCATTGTTTCGGACCGAGATGTCAAGTTCACAAGCTACTTTTGGAAGGCATTGATGGCAAAGCTCGGAGTCAAGCTCCTCTTCTCCACCGCCTACCACCCACAAACCGATGGCCAAACCGAGGTGGTGAATCGAAGCTTAGCAACTCTCCTTCGCGCATTAATCAAGCCAAACATCAAAGGTTGGGAGGAATGCATACCGCACGCCGAGTTCGCCTACAACCGTGCATCCCACCGAGCGACCAAGCGAAGCCCGTTCGAGGTTGTCTATGGGTTCAACCCCAACACCGCCCTAGACATCCTACCACTTCCTCTACACGAGCGCACCGACATGGATGTCGACAAGAGAGCCGACTACATGAAGTCATTACACGAGTCAACTCGAGCAACTCTAGAGGAGCACACCAAACGCCAAGCTAACAAGATCAACAAGTTGAAGAAGCCAATGATATTCGAGGAAGGGGATCTTGTGTGGCTACACCTCCGCAAGGACCGTTTTCCAGATGAAAGAAAATCCAAGCTCGCTCCTCGCGGTGACGGGCCTTTCAAAGTGCTCAAGCGCATCAACGACAACGCCTACAAGATTGATATCCCAACATCCAAGTACTTGGTGCATGACACGTTCAACGTCGCAGACCTATCTCCCTTCCACAACGATGCAGGCGTTCAAGAGGATGACGAGTCGAAGACGACTCTTTCCGAAGGGGGGGGAGATGATGTAGCCCCACAGGTGGACAACACCATGGACACCATGCCGATTGGCCCAATGACAAGATCAAGGGTCAAAGCTCTTCATGAAAAGGTGACCTCGCTCCTCTCAATGTGTGATCTCGACCTCCCTTTGAATTGCTTGCTACCTCATGCCACTACCTTATGTATACTCAGGATCCACCCGGAAGATGACCCACAATGGAGTCAAGAAGATGGCCAAGAGGAACTCCAAGCAGATGGGCAAGAAGAGGAAGAAGGAGGCGAAGGCTCAAGGAGGAGCCAGCCGGCCTCCAGGCGGCCTGGCCGGCCCCAGCCGACCCCACCCGAGCCAGCCGGCCTCCAGGCCGGCCTAGGCCGGCCCCTAGGCCGGACCTCCACCCGAAGCTGCCGGCCTCCAGGCCGGCCTAGGCCGGTTTCCAGGCCGGCCCTCCACCCGACGCCGCCGGCCTCCAGGCCGGCCTAGGCCGGTTTCCAGGCCGGCCACCCACCAGACGCAGCCGGCCTCCAGGCCGGCCATCCACCCGACGCAGCCGGCCTCCAGGCCGGCCTAGGCCGGTTTCCAGGCCGGTTCCCCACGTACCTGCCTCGTTTTGTACTAAGACTATAAATAGCTTTCCCTTTCCCCATTTGAGGGCAGACTGAATCTGAGACTTGTGAGAGCTATGCTCCTCCTCCCTCGTAGCTAGGGTGCCTCGTTGAGGTAGATCTTGTTGTTGCTACTCTTTCACTGTGGTGTCTCTAGTAGTGCAAACCAATCTTTCACTGCGGTGATTCTATTGGATCGGTGGACCGGCCGGTAAGAGCAATCGGTTTCAACAAGAGTAAGTTTGGCTTTGATTCTTCGATCCAAAGGCTACCTTTTTGAGGGTTTGTTGTTGGGTGGAGTTCTTAGCAGGATTTGCTAGTTACCCTTGTGTTTTGCCCACGAATCTCCCTCGTTTCCCCTCGTGTTCTTCGTGTTCATCCCCGTTTCCCCCTCAAATCCGTGAAGATCGGGCCTAGCCCTACATCAGATCCAAACGCAACTCCAAACCACACACGGCTTATGAGTAGATAGGTATGGATTGTGGGAAGCTAATGGAACAACCAGAAACCAAG
The DNA here is from genome assembly GCA_012064385.1 of Puccinellia tenuiflora. NCBI lineage: Eukaryota > Viridiplantae > Streptophyta > Magnoliopsida > Poales > Poaceae > Puccinellia > Puccinellia tenuiflora. The sequence goes on along the minus strand of QRDG01000564.1, from coordinate 160,670 downwards.
ATTGATAGGGCAAAGGTAGTCCGATCTTTCGATTGATACGCACACGTACGCAGCGCCAATGCAGTTGCTAAACCAATCTCCGGGAGTTACCAATCCTGCAGAAGCACGATCGGCCTGATCTAAAAGATCTAGTTCTTCCTACAATCGAATAACAAGTAAGAACCAATAATGCAATCAAGAATTGCGGATGGAAGATGAACTTTATTGATGAAGATGGTGATAAGGGGTGGCCCGATCTTCTCAATGAGCGATGCTAGACGGATGTTGATGGTAGATAACTTGCGAGATTCCGACGAACTCTCGGGCTGCTCCCCTATTGCCAATGCAACAGCTCTTCAACCCAACGGATATTCGTGACGCCTCACACCGATGCAACGTAGCCGCCGACCACGAAGCGGTTTCTGCAATCTACTCACTCAAACTTTGGTAGCAAGAACCTCCAGATCGAAACAAAGTGGAGGGGTGAATTCCCAATCGAAGCAAATAGGAATTCTAGTATAGATGAATGCATAGCAATCCAATCTAGGTTTTAATCAAAACGTGGTCTCCCCTTTGACCTAGCCGCCGCCCCACTATATATAGGTGTCCTAGGGCTGGGGTGAGGCTCAAACCGACTCAAACAGGGTTTGGTTCGACTCAAAAACGAATACAAACCGACCAAAACTGGTTCGGTCTAAAACTGGCACGCAGGCCTCGCGACGGCCGGCCTGGCCGGGCTGAGGCCGGGTGGTTCGGCTGCCTGGCCGGCCTAGGCCGGGCTGAGATTTGCATGGCCCTTCGGCCAGTCTGGCCGGCTTGGAGGCCGGGCTGAAGGCCGGCTACCTCGGGTGTATGCCCGGCCTAGGCCGGGCTGAGCCGGCCTTGGGTTGTCTTGCAGGCCGGGAGACTCCAGTACCTGGCCGGCCTGGCCGGGCTGAGGCCGAGGCCGGCCTGACTGGCTCCGTCTTCTTCTTTCTTGCGCCTTAGGTGATGTTGTGCTCCAATTCTTGCTGTGTGACTTCCGTATCTTGGTCACCGTCCTCCCTCTCCTCCCGCTGACGCCATTCCGACAAATGTCATGTCTGATCAAATAGTAATACAATAATTTAGGTAGTATATTATTCTCAGATATCAAAGTATTATCTGTATATAGGAACAAAATCACCTGATAATAATCATCAATTAGACTTAATATTTCCTTCCAGTTCAGAGATGGACAATCACCATAATTCATGTTCACATCCTCATCATCCTCCCTTTCTTCAAGAAAAGCCGTCCGCGGCTTTGGGTATGCTGAAAGTGGAAGAAACAAAAAGAACAACGTGTATGCAGAATATATGTATATATACCATTGTTGATCAGTTTTGATGAGGACATCCCTAGTCCTTTACCATCTTTTCCTGGTGATGATGTTGCTGCACAAGACAAGCCTAATGAAGTGAGGATTGGACCAATGACGAGAGCTCGAACCAAGCTACTCGAGCAACAGGTGAACTCACTCTTAATTGAATCTGATGTTTGTGTTGATGAGAACTTTATACTGCCTAAGTCTATGCATTTATGTATGATCAGGTTTGTTGATAACACAAGCATTGGAGGTGAAGACAATTGCACCAAGAACTGATTCCAATATCAGAAGATGCGCGAGGGAGGAGAGGGAGGCAGGCGCACAAGCTTCATTGGAGGGAATCACCAAAGGCCACGCTAGCACATCAAGTGGCGTACCAAGACTTCAATATTTTGGTGCAACGCAAGTTGGGCCTGCGTGCCTAGTAATTGGACCGAACCCACTATAGGTCGGTTTGTATCTTAGGAGTCCAAGTCCAAGTCGAGTTAGACTTTGTGTTGCTGGTTGTCCCGCACCCCCTCCTCTCCTTAAATAGAAGAGGGATGCGACATAGAGAGGGTAGACTACGTTAAAACTAAAACCCTAGAATTCTAGATCGAATTGCTTCAAGCATTCCTCTGAATTTACCCCACCAATTCGTATCGATCTGGTGGTTCATCTACTGCAAAGTTTGCGTGTTATCTGCTGTTCCATTGGGAATAAGGAGGTACAGGACCGTTTCGTAGTCGACGGCTGCGTTGCGCAAGAGTGTAAGATTGCGAATATCCAAAAGGGTTTGAATCTGTTGCATTGGCAGCGGGGACTAGCCAAGGAGAGATCGTGGTGTTCCACTAGTTATCAACCATCCATCATCAAGCTCACGAGAAGATCGGGCCACCCCATATCATCTTGGTATCAGATTTTCGGGTTTCCTCGGTGAGCAATCAATCTCATAGATTAGTTTTACTGTTTTTATCCTATCCAGAAAAAGCCTCACAAAAATATTAGGGTTAGAATTTTTTCGCCATAGCCTAGATAGCACCGATTTTTCCTTTTCCTAGTTGCTGATCGTTTCACCTCTTTGTGTTGCCTTTTTCTCGTGTTTAGGAGTCTAGGTTTTTGCTTCCGTGTTCATCATCTAGTTTGAGTCGGAGTCCAACTATCAAAAATCCAAAAAAAAAAAATTAGTCAATTCGAGTTCGAGTTGGAGTTTGAATCGATCTCCCGCGGCACGCAATCTCGCTGTTTTCTCTGCCGCGATCTCCGTTCCCTACTCGGACTCTGCCGCGCGCGCCCTGCCGCGACACATTTTTCTTTCCTTTTCTCTGCCGCGACAGCGTTTCTAGTCAGAGTCGGTTTTTTCCTTTTTCTGTTTCAATCCAAGTCCATCTAGTTTTTCTTTTCTTTCCCCGTTTGTCAACCTTAGCCACAGCCTTTCTATACATATTTGTGGTAGGCACTTACCCACGAGACTAGCATATTCGTGCTCTTGGGCTGCTCAAATAGGCAAGTTTGGTGTTCACGTTTTTCAGCCGTGTTGGTAAATTTTTGCTTCGCGGTGCGACATATAGTGGCCGAAAGAGAAGTGCTACAGTGAGAAAGTATAAAAAAGAGAAAATAGAAAAGAAGGAGTACAAAAAAAAGAGAGCGAAAAATAGAAAGGGAGCTAAAAGTTTGTTCGTATCTATAGCAGTTTGGAGCTGTTAACGTGCTGTTTACACCTTTTAGATTGAGCAATCTTGTGCCCTTATACTTTGAGCTTTGCTAGTGTCTCTCTTGTGCATTGCAACACGAGCATATATCATATTTTTGAGCTCATTTTTCAGAGTTGCATTGCCCCATTTATCTACACCGTGTGCGTTTCCAGTGTGTCATACGATCAGCACTAGGATTTGTATTTTGGTGTTGTTAGGTATCCAACCCAAGCTCCACCATATACCCTGGTTTGTCGTGTGATAATTTGGACCCTCGGTATTCGCTTTGTTACATCCGTGCACGCACCGTTTTGTACCAGATTGGTAAGTACTTTCTATTCACTTTGGAACGGTAAGATTCACCTTTCTTTCAGTTTGGAGTGAGTTGTGAGAGTATCCACCACATCCTATTTTGGTTTGCACTAACCACTAATCATGTCTCTTGAGGATGTTGATGTGCAGGCAAAGAAGGACCCCGCGGCTGTTGTGCATTGGAACGAGTATGAAGCACTTCGTGACACATTGCAGCGCAAAATTGCAACTGAAATTGACCCAATCAATGAGGATCTGCAAAATCTTAGTGTGCAAGTTGATGGACTTGCAACCACGGCAGAGGAAACACAAGTTCAAGTCACAGCTATACAGACTTCCATTGATGCATTGACACAGCAATTCGCAGAGCTGCGTACACTTTTTCAACAACATCGAGCTGCCGATGATGATCATAGTGTCAATGGCGAAGATGAACATGCTGCAGATGCCCAGGGCGACAACCAAGAGCAGCTCGGCCGTGGAGGTGGTCGAGGTGATCGAGGACGTGGTGGCCGTGCTGGTGCTGGACTAGGACGGGGTTTTGCTCCTATTGGTGCACGTCGGCACCTAGATTTTCCTGCTGCTCCACAGAATAGAGACGATGACGGGCTGGGCAAGCCTAAATTCTCTATCCCACAATTTACGGGGTCTCCTGATGTTGAAGAGTATCTTATATGGGAGCTGAAGATAGAAAAATTGTGGAGGTTGCATGACTATACAGAGGACAGAAAAATCAAGTTGACATCCTCTGAATTTGATGGTTATGCATTGCGTTGGTGGGATCACCTTGTTCGAACCAGGGAAGAAGATGGAGAGCTGCCAATTGTTACATGGAGAACTATGAAGGCAGTGATGAGGGACAGATTTGTTCCACGGAATTATATTCGTTCTCTTTATGATAAGCTGCAGCAATTGAGGCAAGGTACCAAGACCGTGACAGAATACTTCCAAGAGATGGATGATGAGGATATAATAGGCGTACATGATGATTATACATGCTTGAGCTGGAAGGAATTATTGAGCCTCACTGATATTCATTATAAGGTGAATTCTTTCCTAGTAATAAATAATGTTTGTGTTTATGAGAATGTTATACTACCTAAGCCTATGAATTTATGTATGATTAGGTTTACTAATAACACAAACATGGATGGAGGAGAGGAAGCAATGAGCACAAGAAGGAGGCGTGGAAAACAAAGTTGCTGCCATGGAAAACAACATCAAGGAAATGATATTTCAGTTCGGACTGGCAGAAGTCCCGAATTTGAAATAGTCATGGATTCTTCATACGGGCTTCAAATAAAGCAAGGAAGCACAATCCGGAAAGGAAATTCGAAGAGCTTTCCAATGTATCCAGCCCCATCTACAGATTCGACTCGTACAAGGCGTGGTGACCAAAACAAGTCACGAATCGTTTTCTGCCAGCTTCCAAATAGAGTCCAATTGGCTGAACCCATGTTGGGCTCGGTTTGTAATGTCTTGGTTGCACCAAACCGAGTAGGAATAGGTTAGGGGGCGTTTTGGCTGGCTTGGCCGCACCCCCTCCCCCCTTTAAATACCTAGGCCACGAAATTAGAAAGATCAGACTACCTTTACTCATAAACCCTAGAACTCCATTGTTGATTGCTGAAGCATTCATCTGGAATTGATATTCTGCAAGTTTTGCGTGTTATCTGCTATTCCACTGGGAATTAGTTGATACAGGACCACTAGTAGTCAGTGGCTGCTCGTGCAAGTGTGTGGATTTACGAATATCCAAGGGATTGGTTGCTGCTGCAATTGGCATCAGGAATTAGCCGGAGAGTTCGTGGAGAGACACAATTTATCCAATCCTTGTTATCGTGTGAGTTCATCGAGAAGATCGGGAAACCCCTTATCAATGGAGGTGATCATGCAACGTGCCCGCGTTCGTGAACAGCCAGAGCAGACCATGCAGCGGTTCCTCGCAGGTTTGCAATTTAAGATCAAGAGCATTGTTAGGCATCACCAATACCATGATATGAATGACTTGCTACATCATGCACTTGAGGCTGAGGCACAGCTAGCCGAAGAAGCACAATTTTCAGCACGTGCTACAGCTTGTAGTAGGTTTACTCAACCTGCTGCAAGCACGCCACAGCAGTCCAACAGTTCCAATTTTCGTGGCAATTCTTCAAGCAAGCACGATTCCGGTGTTTCAAGAGCAAAAACAGATGCACAACCTGCTGCTAGTGCTGTTGGTTCCTCAATTTCTACAGGCCGAAACAGGGACATGAAGTGTCACACTTGTGGAGGCAAAGGGTACTTCAAGAAAGAGTGTCTAAACAAGAAAGTTATGATTATCAATGAGGACAATGAGTATGAAACCGGTGATGATGCTGATCCAGATTCTGCGGATTTGGATGATGATGGGTACTCAAGTGATGGTGCCCTTGATGCCTATGCCACACATTTTCCCACTATTGTTTGTTCTCAAAACACTCTACATGTGAAGCAAATTTCTGAAGATCAATGTTGTAATCTGTTTCAAACCAAGGCAGTAGTTGGTCCTCAGATGGCTTGCAAGGTTATAGTGGATGGTGGTAGCTGCAGAAATTTGGCAAGCAAGGATCTTTGCGCTAAACTGAAACTCAAGTATATACCGCACCCCAATCCATATTATATTCAGTGGCTGAGCGACAAAGGGGAAATGAAGGTCAGCTATATGGTGTGTGTGGAGTTTCAAATTGGACCATATAAAGACACCGTTGAGTGTGATGTGGTGCCCATGTCCGTATGTCATCTTCTGTTGGGTCGCCCATGGCAGTTTGATAGGAATGTTCAGCAAAATGGGAGAGCCAACACATATCACTTGAATTGGCATGGGAGAGATATTACTATGAGGCCTATGACCCCGCAGCAAATTGTAAATGAATCTCGTCAAAAAACAGAAGTGAATTTAGAAAAAGAGAGTGAGAGAGTAGATAGACGAGAGCATACTACCTCGGTGAGTGAGAGCCACAAGCCACACATGAGTGAAAAGACAAGTGAGGGAAAGAGTCTTCTAGTCATGTTAGCCACCAAATCAGATTTGAGAGAGTTTTGTGAGGATCCCACTCAAGTCCCTATTGTGCTTATGTGCAAGGGCAAAATTCCTGTTTCTAACGACATGACCCCTCTTCCTCTTGATGTTTCTCATGTTTTACAGGAATTTGGCGATGTGTTTCCGGAGGAGGTACCCGCTGGTTTGCCACCATTGAGCAGTATTGAGCATCAAATTGACTTGATTCCAGGAGCATCTTTGCCAAACCGAGCCCCCTACCGCACCAACCCCGATGAAACAAAGGAGATACAGCGACAAGTACAAGAACTTCTTGATAAAGGTTATGTGAGAGTAAGCCTAAGTCCTTGTGCTGTTCCTGTTATTTTGGTTCCTAAGAAAGATGGTACTTGGTGCATGTGTGTAGATTGTCGAGCAATTAACAACATCACTATATGATATCGTCATCCAATTCCACGTTTAGATGACATGCTTGATGAATTAAGTGGTGCTGCTATATTCTCTAAAATTGACTTGCGTAGTGGATATCATCAAATTAGGATGAAAGAAGGGAATGAGTGGAAAACTGCCTTTAAAACGAAATTTGGTTCATATGAGTGGTTAGTCATGCCTTTTGGGTTAACTAATGCACCTAGTACGTTCATGAGGTTAATGAATCATGTTTTAAGGCAATTTATTGGCAAGTTTGTGGTTGTGTACTTTGATGATATATTAATATACAGCCGCAATGAATCTGAGCATAGTGATCATATTAGACAAGTTTTGCAAGTGCTACGTGATAATAAACTATATGGTAATCTTGCTAAGTGCACTTTTTGCAAAGACAAGGTCATATTTCTGGGTTTTGTTCTTTCTAAGAATGGAGTAGAAGTTGATGAATCCAAAATTGAAGCTATTAAAAATTGGACTACTCCCATGAATATTAGTCAGATCCGAAGCTTTCTTGGTTTAGCTGGGTTTTATAGACGTTTTGTGAAAGACTTCAGTTCTATTGCTGCACCTTTGAATGATCTAACTAAAAAAGGTGTTGAATTTGCTTGGGGCGCAACCCAAGATGCTGCTTTTGATGAGCTTAAACGTCGTTCGATTTCTGCACCTTTGCTTGTACTTCCTGATTTCCATAAGCAATTTGATATTGAATGTGATGCTAGTGGTATTGGAATAGGAGGTGTGTTGACGCAAACTCTCGTGAGCTTCTATAGGGGCGCAGCCCAAGATGCTAGATGATATGGGGTGGCCCGATCTTCTCGTGAGCTTGATGATGGATGATTGATAACTAGTGGAACACCACGATCTCTCCTTGGCTAGTCCCCGCTGCCAATGCAACAGATTCAAACCCTTTTGGATATTCGCAATCTTACACTCTTGCGCAACGCAGCCGTCGACTACGAAACGGTCCTGTACCTCCTTATTCCCGATGGAACAGCAGATAACACGCAAACTTTGCAGTAGATGAACCACCAGATCGATACGAATTGGTGGGGGTAAATTCAGAGGAATGCTTGAAGCAATTCGATCTAGAATTCTAGGGTTTTAGTTTTAACGTAGTCTACCCTCTCTATGTCGCATCCCTCTTCTATTTAAGGAGAGGAGGGGGTGCGGCACAACCAGCAACACAAAGTCTAACTCGACTTGGACTTGGACTCCTAAGATACAAACCGACCTATAGTGGGTTCGGTCCAATTACTAGGCACGCAGGCCCAACTTGCGTTGCACCAAAATATTGAAGTCTTGGTACGCCACTTGATGTGCTAGCGTGGCCTTTGGTGATTCCCTCCAATGAAGCTTGTGCGCCTGCCTCCCTCTCCTCCCTCGCGCATCTTCTGATATTGGAATCAGTTCTTGGTGCAATTGTCTTCACCTCCAATGCTTGTGTTATCAACAAACCTGATCATACATAAATGCATAGACTTAGGCAGTATAAAGTTCTCATCAACACAAACATCAGATTCAATTAAGAGTGAGTTCACCTATTGCTCGAGTAGCTTGGTTCGAGCTCTTGTCATTCGTCCAATCCTCACTTCATTAGGCTTGTCTTGTGCAGCAACATCATCACCAGGAAAAGATGGTAAAGGACTAGGGATGTCCTCATCAAGTTTTGTTGACACGACTAGTATATCCAAAAATCAGAATGCAACTCAAATTGCAAGTATAGAACACAGAAGTCTCGGATGGGTACAAACCTGATAAAGGATCAAGGGGATGATCCTATGATTGTTGTCCCGATCTTTCACAGCGAGTAAACCGGATAGATAAATCCTTCCAACAACGTCGATGAACGTCACCTGAAGGTGGGGAATAAATCCAGCGAGCAACATGATGAAGATCACCACGCCTCTAGCCTGAGCACGATAACACTTGATGAACACAAGCACCCTCGCAGCAATCTTTATTACAAACTGATAAACGGCATCGCCGTCCCCGGAGGGATGCTTCACCAACGAGCTCAAAGTCTATGGACTGTTTTTAATCTAAACTCAAGCTAACCCTAAAACGATGCCTAGCAGCTCCTTATATGAGGGGAAGGGGTGCGGCCGTACTGTAGCTACAGTACGCGCTACAGTACCGCCCCACTAGTGGGCCACGCCCTAGTTGAGTTGGACAGGCCCATACTCAACTCTAATAATTATTTAAAACTAATTATTACAAATAAGACTGATACAAAATATACTAGCTTGGCGGAGTCCTGAAATTGGGCTGCACCTCCCCCGTCGTGCCAATATCATCCTCCCCCACTTCAAGAAGCGTTGTCCTCAACGCTTGAGGGTCTGCTCGAAAGGGTGGCGTGATGTCAACAAAATCAGCACGCGTCTTTGCCATCTTCAAATCTTGCTTGCCTTCCACTCCACATCCTCCCTCTCGGCTTGCTTGACTTGATTTTCTTCTCCATATGAACCGTGGCGCCACCATCTTCTCCTGCCCTCTCTTAGGAACCCTTGCTGGAACCTTGTGTTGCAGAACATGAACCTTCGCTGGACGACCTTGCAAAGTGGTAATGCCCGGGCCACACAACTGACGAACATGTCCATCTTTCCCTTTGTGCATCCGCACTGCTGCTCCAACAAAACGCCTCACAAGTGTGCTGCCATAGCGTCGACCTCCTACTCGCGGTACCACATGCACCGGAACACGATCAGCACCAACGTCATCGGTCTGAACTCCCATGTCAACACGAACTGGAACACATGCTGCATCATCCTTCCTCTCATCAGCAAGAGGCTGTACGTCAACCGGCTTGTCACTAACAAGAACATCTGGCTTGTCATCTACAGGCCTAGCTGAAGTAATATCAACAGTAACACCCTGTGCATCATGCTCCTCCTGCTGCAGCTTAGCTAACCTAGGCGGTTTAGCCTTGCGCAACCTCTCCGTCTGGATCACCAGCACCACATCGGACTTGATTTGATCATCACTCATAGGCCTCAAAATCCGCTGTTTACCATCATGCACAAAAGAATATATATTTGTTCTCCCAGCATGGTTCACATTGCGATCATACTGCCATGGACGACCAAGTAACAACCCACAAACCTCCAATGGCAATACATCACACTCTACCTCATCAACATAGTCACCAACTGTAAATGGCACACGCACCTTATGAGTTACCTTCAGCATACCGCAGCTATTTAACCACTCGAGATGCTTAGGTTCAGGAATACGCCATGTGGACAACCCCAACGCTGCCACCATTGCCTTGCTTATGCCATTAGTACAGCTACCACCATCAATCATGAGCTTGCAGTGTTTGCCTTTTATCATGCACTGAGTCTGAAATAAACTCCATCGCTGACACTTGTCAACTACTTTGCAAGCCTCCTCATGTTTCCTTTTGAGTTGCAAATTTAGCCCACTCAATGGTTCCACCGTATCCACTGCAGTTTCAGCGCACACCACCACTTTCTCAACATCAGGCTGCTTCGCTTCTAGCTCAGGAGGTGGCAGAAATTTAGCACGGAATAGCTTTTGAATATCTGCCCAAGAACCGCTTCTCTGACAGTGTGTTTCAGCACCCCACCAACCGTATACGCGTGCAGCCACACGCATCTTGATAAGTGTGGAAACCATACGATCATTAAACTTGAGATTACATAACCCAAAACCATGCTCCATTGCATCTTCCCATAACTGATACTCTGCCGGTGTTGCAGTGTGTAGAAGTGTCCACTTCAGTTTATCTTGATCCCAAGGGACACCATGCTGCCGGTCTAGATAATCATTATAGACGTCACGTGCAGAAGGAACACACTTCATATCAGTAGGCAAAGCCATCACCGAAAATGTCCGGTATGAAAAACAGCAGTACTGATCCTCCCCGGCGGCAGAGAAAATGCAGAAACTGTAGTAAAATTGTAGGCAGCAATCGTAACAGATACATGAACTAGCTGGACCAATCCGATCCGCAACAGGAGTCTCTCCACACGTTGTGCAACTAGCGAACAACAGACCTCTGTCGTACCAAACAAGGACACCACGATCGCTGGTTGCTTGCCTTTTTCTCTTTCTCCTGTTTTTTTTTTTAACTTGCCAGATCCGATCCGTAGCTGTACCGAATCATATACCAGCTGGCCAACACGAGCCAACTAAAGGAAGACTTGGCAAAGCAGATACCGCTGATCTCCTTGCCCTTTTTTTTTCACGCTTTCCTTTCCTTCTTCCCGTGCACGTACACGTAGTAGCAGATGCAATCTGGACTCGCGGTACTGTAGCTACAGTACCGCGCGAATTTGGGCTAGTACGTAGCAATCTTTCCAACAGATCAATCTGCACAAATGCAACAGTAATCTGCAGCAAGAGCCTCCAATCAAACTCCTCCCAGTCAACCGATCTAGATGAGATCGATCAACACAACCTCACTGTGAGCAACCCAGAAATCTGATACCACATGATAAAGGATCAAGGGGATGATCCTATGATTGTTGTCCCGATCTTTCACAGCGAGTAAACCGGATAGATAAATCCTTCCAACAACGTCGATGAACGTCACCTGAAGGTGGGGAATAAATCCAGCGAGCAACATGATGAAGATCACCACGCCTCTAGCCTGAGCACGATAACACTTGATGAACACAAGCACCCTCGCAGCAATCTTTATTACAAACTGATAAACGGCATCGCCGTCCCCGGAGGGATGCTTCACCAACGAGCTCAAAGTCTATGGACTGTTTTTAATCTAAACTCAAGCTAACCCTAAAACGATGCCTAGCAGCTCCTTATATGAGGGGAAGGGGTGCGGCCGTACTGTAGCTACAGTACGCGCTACAGTACCGCCCCACTAGTGGGCCACGCCCTAGTTGAGTTGGACAGGCCCATACTCAACTCTAATAATTATTTAAAACTAATTATTACAAATAAGACTGATACAAAATATACTAGCTTGGCGGAGTCCTGAAATTGGGCTGCACCTCCCCCGTCGTGCCAATATCAAAACCATATCTCAGAAATTCGCAACTAAAATTGCAGGTATAAGTGAAGTTCATAGAATCATGATCAAAATGAAAAACATATAGGTATAAAATCTTATTACTTAGTATTAAATCCAGTGTACTCACAGAAGATCGATGATCAAATTTCATGCTATCATGGTAAACCCAACTCAACATATGCAAATCAAAAGATGTTGGATACCATGCTTCAACTGCACTACTCTGATATTTAGAACAAAGTAACCATGCAGTAGCACAATTAGGTATATGGCCATGATCATTAATCCCGGTATTGAAAATGCTACTCAATTTGCAGATATAAATGAAGTATAATTCAGTGTGGGACAAACACAACGTATGTGCATAATCATATTCAAATCTAGCAAGATCAGAACATTTCAACAAAGGTGATGCTACCATTGTGTGTTGTAGAAGATCAACTAAACTAGAATACGTCATGTTATCATGAAAATTTGGTATTGTCCAAAAACAAAAAGATTTCAGCACATAGTACATATGACTGAAAACAACACGTTTTAATTCATCAATTTTATCATAGGTAATGCATATGTGGTCCACCAGAAAATTTTCATTCATGCTATGATCACCAATTAAATTAAAAGTGAAACAACATGCATGTGTGCCCGAACGCAAATATGAAATTTCAGATATTTTATTCATAGCACAATTCACAATCATAGGTTCATCTAGCATGATATAATAAAGAATAGTATCAAGTGGAATTCTAGCAAGCATTTCCTTATGTGTAATCAGTACCACATGCTTAAAATTTGAAATTTGCAATTTATCACATGGTTCTGAAATACGTGTGTAGTTCAAATCACAAGAATCAACCAGCAAAGAATTATACTCACAAAGTGACACGCTTGCTGGCTGCTGCTCCAAATCAGTACCTATATCAATGGCAATCTCCTCAGATGTAGAAGGCACTGGAACGTCTTCCTTAAGTGTTGATGCAGGTTGTACACTAGACAGCTCCCTTTCTTCAAAACAACCTGCATATCAGAAGAAACAACACTACAAGTAGAGGTGAGTACATTAGTAAGAATTTCCTCACAAGTCCAATCATCTACTACACTCGTGTTGTCTTTACCCCTCATACTCTCAAAGTGTAAACTCTCAACCTCACGTTTAGTGGAATCACACAGCTCACTTTTTATAACACTCTCACTCAATTTGGCTATGTGGCTCTCATTCTCACATGGGTTTTGATGCTCATTGTGGTCAAGGTGACATATAATGGAAACGTCACCATCCACGATGACCTTGTACTTAGCGGACAAGTAGAATTCTTTTGTCCTCTTCTTGCGAAGAATATGATACTCATGAAATTTGTCGGCTGAAGTACGCAGGAAACGACTCCGCTTGAAGTTCCATATGGAAGAAATATTGTTGACATCACGGCAAGTTCGAACTTGGAACTTTCTGCACCATGAATCTCCCAACAGAACATGACAAGAATCAAGTGGCATTGGAGATACATCACAGTGCACCACCTCGGTATGCTCGCCGAAGGTAATAGGAACTTTAGCAGTGTGTGAAATCAACAAAACACCACATGATGAACGTAGAAGATATGGCTTCGGACGTGCACATGTAGGCAGCTGCAACTTCTCTACCACCTCAATGCTGATCAAATTGAGAGTAGACGATCCATCAATGGTGGCGGTAGCACATCGCTCACCAATTTCCAAACGATGGTGGAAAAGCCCATCACCATCAAAAATACCGCGTTCTTCATCCCAAAATTTCGCAGTACAATATCTGTGGCGGACGAAGTGATATCTGCATGTCTCCAAATCATCAATATATGTGTTGCTCACTAACCATGGCAGCCAGTGCAAAGGATGATTTGGAGACCACGTTTTGATTAAACCCTAGATTGGATTGCTAATCATTCATCTATACTAGAATTCATCTTTGCTTCGATCGGGAATTTACCCCTTATCATCTAATACCAAGATGATAAGGGGTGGCCTGATCTTCTCAATGAGCGATGGTAGATGGATGTTGATGGTAGATAACTTGCGAGATTCTGACGAACTCTCCGGCTGCTCCCCTGTTGCCAATGCAATACCTCTTCAAGCCAATGGATATTCACGACGCCTCACACCGATGCAACGTAGCCGCCGACCACGAAGCGGTTTCTGCAATCTACTAATTCCCAATGGAACAACAGATCACACTCAACTTTGGTAGCAAGAACCTCCAGATCGAAACAAAGTGGATGGGTGAATTCCCGATCGAAGCAAAGAGGAATTCTAGTATAGATGAATGCTTAGCAATCCAATCTAGGGTTTAATCAAAACGTGGTCTCCCCCTTTGACCTAGCCACCGCCCCACTATATATAGGTGTCCTAGGGCTGGGGTGAGGCTCAAACCGACTCAAACAGGGTTTGGTTCGACTCAAAAACGAATACAAACCGACCAAAACTGGTTCGGTCCAAAACTGGCACGCAGGCCTCATGACGGCCGGCCTGGCCGGGCTGGAGGCCGGGCTGAGGCCGGGTGGTTCGGCTGCCTGGCAGGCCTAGGCCAGGCTGAGGCCGGCCTAAGGCTGGGCTGAGATTTGCATGGCCCTTCGGCCAGCCTGGCCAGCTTGGAGGCCGGGCTGAAGGCCGGCTGCCTCGGGTGTATGCCTGGCCTAGGCCGGGCTGGGCCGGCCTTGGTTTGTCTTGCAGGCCGGGAGCCTCGGGTACCTGGCCGGCCTCAAGGCCGGGCTGACTGGCTCCGTCTTCTTCTTTCCTTGCGCCTTAGGTGATGTTGTGCTCCAATTCTTGCTGTGTGACTTCCGTATCTTGGTCGCCGTCCTCCCTCTCCTCCCGCTGACGCCAATCTGACGGATGTCATATCTGACCAAATAGTAATACAATAATTTAGGTAGTATATTATTCTCAGATATCAAAGTATTATCTGTATATAGGAACAAAATCACCTGATAATAATCATCAATTAGACTTAATATTTCCTTCCAGTTCAGACATGGACAATCACCATAATTCATGTTCACATCCTCCTCAGGAGGGATCTTGCAAGTGCATAGTACAGGAGGTCTAGCCGACACTCGTGCCTATGGCGAAGACTAGCTACAGCTAAGTTCTTTTTAACTAAACAAAATCCGAGTCTAATTGACGACCTAAGGGGGTATATAAGGAGGAAGGAGGGGATTTCGGCTAGCCAAGAGGTGGTGTCCAAATCCAACCCTAGGTGAACTTTCCTCCCTCAATACAGACTCTAAAAACGCACCATTAAGTCTAATACGAAATTACATGGGCCCTGGCCCATAAATAAAGGTGGCACAGCACCATATGTAACTATGGATGAAAATATGAAGTATTGGCATGAATATTTCGTCCAAGTCCTCAATCATCATAGTCTCCATTGGCAGCGTCATCTCCTCCATCGTGTGCACTCCTGCTGCTATCTCCCTTCGCGTACATGCTCCATAACTTGTCCGTTGCGTCCATGCTTGGTCCATCATTCCTAAGAGAGACAAACACATTTGATTTAGGCAGTATCATATTCACATGAATATTAGGAGTAGCTTGTAAATACGAAAGAACCTATTGATTAAGTTGTCGTGCACGAGCTCTAGTCAAAGGTCTTGTAAGGGAGGCGGTGTAGTAGTTGTGGTCGCATCAATAGCAGGGATGTCCTCGTCATCCTCCCCTTCTTGAATTGAAGTCGTCCTCGACGCCATCTCATCATTCTCTCCCAAGTATGGCTTCAAATCTGTAATGTTAAATGCGGGACTAACCCCAAAATCTGCAGGCAACTCAAGTTTATATGCATTATCATTTATTTTCTCTAACACCTTAAAAGGATCATCAGCCCGAGGCATTAACTTGGATTTGCGCAAATCAGGAAAACGGTCTTTGCGCACATGTAACCAAACAAGATCTCCAGGTTCAAACACAATTTTCTTTCTCCACTTATCCCCATACATTTTATATTTTGCATTCATGTGTTCAATATTTTCTTTAACAGTGGCATGCAACTTTAACACCAAATCAGCATGTTGTGTAGCATCTAGATCATTTGGCACCGAGGATGGAAGAGGCAATAAATCAATAGGTGCACGAGGAACAAAACCATACACAACCTCAAAAGGGCACATTTTAATAGTAGAATGCATGGAACGATTATAAGCAAATTCGATATGAGGCAAGCATTCTTCCCACTTTTTTAAATTCTGTTTTAACACAGCTGAAAGAACAAACAATGTCCCGGATGTCGCCTAGAGGGGGGGTGAATAGGCGATTAAAACTTTTTCTAATTAGGGGCTTGATAATTGCGGAATAAAACTATGTGTTTAAATTAACAAGCCAACAACCTAATTATTAGGCTCTCCTATGTGCACCAACAACTTATGCTAAGCAAAGCAAGCAACAAGGTGATAGCAAGATATATAACTTCATGGACGAAGGCTATCACAATGTAAATTGCATATGTAAAGCTCGGGTATAGAAATAACCGAGGCACGCGGAGACGAGGATGTATTCCCGAGTTCCTCCTTGTTAAGGGAGTACGTCTCGTTGGAGGGGTGTGAGCTCGCCACAAGAGGCCTACTCAAGATGCCACAAAGCCCTCACCCTATTTTCCGATGAACCTCACCCAAGGGATTGGTTCACCTTCCACTATCGGAGTCCTTCGAGGCGGATTCCGGAGCCCTTTTACACCGTTCTTGGGGCACACACCCACAACTCAATTGGGGACTCCCAAACTCGTGCCGAAGCTTCACAACTCGAAGTCTTCGCGGCACCTCCAAACCGTCTAGGGTACACAATGCACCCAAGAGGCAACAAGCCCTTGGGAACACAATGCACCCAAGAGTAACAAGCTCTTCAACCTTCACTTTCCACGAATCTTCGTGGGGAGAGCAACCCGATGCAACAAATGCAAAAGGCAAGAACACACTAAGTGGTCAAATCCTTCACTCTCAAATTCCAACCAAGCAACTAATGCTTTGGGGGGAATAAGAGAGGAAGAACAAAGGGAATGAACACAAAGCAACCCTAAAATCTAGATCCACAAGGTTCCCTTACTTAGAGGGGATTTTGATTGGTGTAAAGGTAGATCTAGATCTCCTCTCTTGAATCCCTAAGTTTAGACAAGAATCATTGGAGGGATTGAGAGGAATCAAGCTCACAAGGTTAGCAACAAAGGAGGAGAGAGGAAAACAAGTGAGCAAGACCAGCAACCAGGTTTTGGGGAGGGAGGAGGCTTTTTATAGCCTCCCCCAAAAACTAGCCGTTGGAACCTGTCCAGGCCGGAGACTCCGGACTAAGTGGTCGGAGACTCTCTGCTGGATCATCGGGGAGGGCCGGAAAGTCCGGTCCAGGGGGCGGAGACTCCGGCCAGGCCGGAGACTCCGGGGACCCTCCAGGGGTGCTCCGGACCCCTACCAGAGCCGCACCACACAAAAGCGACACGGCTGAGAAAAGCACAGGGCCGGAGATTCCGGGTCCCTTGGGCCGGAGACTCCGGTGGGGCCGGAGACTGCGCCTCATCTCTGAGGTACCACCGGACCGAGTCCAGAGACGCACCACACAAAATCGTTTGGCAGTGAAAACAAGAGAGGCCGGAGACTCCGGTGGGACCGGAGACTCCGGGACATCTCCGGGGTAGATCCAACAGAAAAAACAGAACCCCATAACTTTTGCAAATGAACTCCGTTTTCGATAATCTTGGACTCGTTGGAATCATCACAATGAGCACAACAAGATTATGCAGAGAAACATGATAGTCCAACAATATATTGTAAAACCAAATGGGGAAAGTTTAAAAGCTCTTTTTCGCAAACCGAAAAATCGTTTCTTTTGCAATTGAAGTCCGAATGAAGCAAAACCAATTTTGTTGGAAAGAGGACGACAAAAGCAACCTTTGAAAATGGCAAACTAGCAAAGGAGATTTTGCAAAGGGTTGGAAAGGTGAAACCTTCCAAAAGGATGAACCGGCAAAATCTCCAATACCGAAGATGCACATGCAAACCGTTTTTGGTGATCTTAGCCTTGTCATAACACGCACGACAAGCACCAAGACCACACCACGATGATGTAGGGCTAGGCCCGATCTTCACAGATTTGAGGGAAAAAGGGGATGAACACGAAGAACACGGAGGGGAAATGAGGGGAATTCGTGGTAAACAAGGAGGGTAAATAGCAAATCCTGCTGAGAACTCCACCCAACAACAAACCCTCAAAAAGGTAGCCTTTGGATCGAAGAATCAAAGCCAAACTTACTCTTGTTGAAACCGATTGCTCTTACCGGCCGGTCCACCGATCCAATAGAATCACCGCAGTGAAAGATTGGTTTGCACTACTAGAGACACCGTAGTGAAAGAGTAGCAACAACAAGATCTACCTCAACGAGGCACCCTAGCTACGAGGGAGGAGGAGCATAGCTCACACAAGTCTCAAATTCAGTCTAACCTCTGAAAGGGGAAAGTGGAAAGCTATTTATAGTCTATTACAAAACGGGGCAGGGAGGTAGGGAACCGGCCTGGGGGCCGGCCTAGGCCGGCCTGGAGGCCGGCTGGCACTGGTGGGGGACCGGCCTGGGGGCCGTCCTAGGCCGGCTCAGTTGGTTGACCGGCCTGGGGGCCGGCGGGGAGGCCGGCGCGGGGGCCGACAGTGTCGGGGGGTGGCCCGGCCTGGGGGCCGGTCTGGGCCGGTATGGAGGCCGGCGGCCTCTGGAGGGAGCCCGGCCTGGGAACCGGCCTGGGCCGGTTGGGAGGCCGGCCGCCTCGGGTTGGAGCCCGGCCTTGGGGCCGGCCTAGGCCGGCTGGGAGGCCGGCCACCCTGTCTTCGCGTCTTTCCGCCTCTTCTTGCCCATCTTCTTGGATCTCCTCTTGTCCAGCTTCTCCATCATCTTGGACCTTCTCTTGGTCATCTTCTTGACTCCATTGAGGGTCATCATCCGGGTGGATCCTGAGTATGCACAAGGTACCGGCATGAAGTAGCAAACCATTCAAAGGAAGGTCGAGATCAGACATCGAGAGGAGCGAGGTCACCTTTTCATGAAGAGCCTTGACTCTTGATCTTGTCATTGGGCCACTTGGCATGGTGTCCATGGTGTTGTCCACATGTATCATGGGCTTCTTCAACTTGTTGATCTTGGTAGCTTGGCGCTTTGTGTGCTCCTCTAGAGTTGCTCGTGTTGACTCATGTAATGTCTTCATGTAGTCGGCTCTTTTGTCGACGTCCATGTCGGTGCGCTCGTGTAGAGGAAGTGGTAGGATGTCTAGGGCGGTGTTGGGGTTGAACCCATAGACAACCTCGAATGGGCTTCGCTTGGTCGCCCGGTGTGATGCACTGTTATAGGCGAACTCGGCGTGCGGAATGCATTCTTCCCAACCTTTGAGGTTTGGCTTGATTAATGCGCGAAGGAGAGTTGATAAGCTTCGATTCACCACCTCGGTTTGGCCATCGGTTTGTGGGTGGTAAGCGGTGGAGAAGAGGAGCTTGACTCCCAGCTTTGCCATCAATGCCTTCCAAAAGTAGCTTGTGAACTTGACATCTCGGTCCGAAACAATGGTCTTGGAGGTTGTAGTGGTTTGCGGTGTAGGACTCTTGATATTGCCTTGAGCTTGGACTTGAGTGATGGGTTGTGTTGATGAAGAAGCTCTAGTGGCGAAGAAGGACTTGGCCTTGACATACTTGAGTTCACCGACCCAACAACAAACCCTCAAAAAGGTAGCCTTTGGATCGAAGAATCAAAGCCAAACTTACTCTTGTTGAAACCGATTGCTCTTACCGGCCGGTCCACCGATCCAATAGAATCACCGCAGTGAAAGATTGGTTTGCACTACTAGAGACACCGTAGTGAAAGAGTAGCAACAACAAGATCTACCTCAACGAGGCACCCTAGCTACGAGGGAGGAGGAGCATAGCTCACACAAGTCTCAAATTCAGTCTAACCTCTAAAAGGGGAAAGTGGAAAGCTATTTATAGTCTATTACAAAACGGGGCAGGGAGGTGGGGAACCGGCCTGGGGGCCGGCCCAGGCCGGCCTAGAGGCCGGCTGGCACTGGTGGGGGACCGGCCTGGGGGCCGGCCTAGGCCGGCTGGGAGGCCGGCCGGCTCAGGTGGTTGACCGGCCTGGGGGCCGGCCTAGGCCGGCCTGGAGGCCGGCTGGGAGGCCGGCGCGGGGGCCGACAGCGTCGGGGGGTGGCCCGGCCTGGGGGCCGGCCTGGGCCGGTATGGAGGCCGGCGGCCTCTGGAGGGAGCCCGGCCTGGGAACCGGCCTGGGCCGGTTGGGAGGCCGGCCGCCTCGGGTTGGAGCCCGGCCTTGGGGCCGGCTGGGAGGCCGGCCACCCTATCTTCGCGTCTTTCCGCCTCTTCTTGCCCATCTTCTTGGATCTCCTCTTGTCCATCTTCTCCATCATCTTGGACCTTCTCTTGGTCATCTTCTTGACTCCATTGAGGGTCATCATCCGGGTGGATCCTGAGTATGCACAAGGTACCGGCATGAAGTAGCAAACCATTCAAAGGAAAGTCGAGATCACACATCGAGAGGAGCGAGGTCACCTTTTCATGAAGAGCCTTGACTCCTGATCTTGTCATTGGGCCACTTGGCATGGTTTCCATGGTGTTTTCCACATGTATCACACGATAAGAGTCAAATAAGAACCAATGAAGATGATTTCAAGGATGTACGGATGCAAAGGGTTGAGCTCTCCACGAACGATACGATCAAGTTACTCGGTCGAGAGCCCCTCTTGATAGTACGGTTATCTATCCTATAATCTGGTCTCTCACTAAGAATCATGAGACCGGTAAAAAAGAAACCCTATCAAGATCATACCTTTGCCTTGCGCATTAATCCACTTAAGGCCGAAGATGGCGATCATCATCTCCTCAAGACGCACCACCTTTTCTTGATTGCGCTTCGCTTGGTGAAGATTCACATGTGGCTCCCCCATACACCAAGATGGGAGAAGCACCTCTTCGGCATATCTTCACTTGGCCTTTATCTTGATGACGAACACCTTGGCCTTGATCAACAAAAGATCTTCTTCCCTTAACCTTGACTCCAACAAATGGAGAACAAGCAAGCTAACGGACAACCTCTTCGGCATATCTTCACTTGGCCTTTATCTTGATGACGAACACCTTGGCCTTGATCAACAAAAGATCTTCTTCCCTTAACCTTGACTCCAACAAATGGAGAACAAGCAAGCTAATGGACAACCTACACATATAGCTCAATACAAATATTAGTCCATAGAGATTGTCATGCATGGGGGCAACCATGCATTTTCAATCTCCCCCATTTTGGTAATTGATGACAATCCCTTATTAAGAGGGTTTATATAATGAATAAAGAATCCTTGCAAGACAAACAAGCAAGGATGCAAAGCGCATTAAGGGCAAATGCAACAAAAGCATAAAACCCAACCCAAATTCCCTTAAACCCTCTATTCTTCTCCCCCATTGGCATCGATTGCCGAAATGGGAAGAAAAATTTAGAGAGCCAATATAATATGAGTTCCTCCATAAAGGTGATGACAATCCCTTTTAACGAATAATTAGAGGAAATCAAACTATATTGAGGATCCAAAGATTGCAAAAGGATGAAATCATTTTAAACATCTCCACAAAGGAGAAAAGCAATCGAAAAGATCGAAAGCGAGAGTTCTAAATAAAATGGAGAAGCTTCCCAATGTTCATGCACTATTGAGGAGTACACAAATATGGCATCCTCGCTCCCCCAAAATCATCTAGAACACGCAAAAGATGCAATTGTGCATAATGCAAAAGAAAATCATAGCACTTGCACCAAAGATGTGGTTGAGCCATAAGGAGATACCAATTTTCAAAGATTCAACATAAGATAGGCCCAACCGAGATACAAACGAAGATCTTTAAAAAGGTATGTTCACACGCTTAGGGATACCAATTGGAAACTAAAACCAATTGAAAATGCCAAAAGCTAGTGAGAGCATTTAGTCAAATGAAAATCAACATGCTCACCATGGTAAGCATGAAGTGGAAGATCCTCAACAAATACATGAGTGTGCAAAGATACCAATAAACAATAAGATAAGCACTCATGAGACAAATTTGGAGCCACCAAAGAATTATAGATGAAACACAAGGTGGCTCAAAAAGAAATAGGATACCAACTAAAAGGTGGCCTCTCTCATGTGTATAGGTTTCTAATTAGGCAAACCATGAAGATATACATACACAAAGAAACATATACATACGAAATGGTTCGGGAAAAAGAGAACAAGGTATCCAAAAGGAAGTCATAAATATACAAACGAGATTGTTGCTTAAAAGCATAGCACATAGCTCAAATTTATCTCATTGTATATAAATGAACTTCAAATATATCAAATGCATCACACATATCACTAAGGGAACAAGAGATAGTGGATGATTTGAGTTAGGCAACAAGTATCACAAGGAAATAATATCAATTGAAGAAAAAGGTTTTTGCAAATTCAACACACATATCACAAAGATATATTAAGTGAAGGAAAATGCCAAAACCACAACAATTGCATATAAAAGCTTTCATGCCAAAAAGGCAACCTACACAAGGTTGAATATTAGAAAAGTATGCATGGGATAGATACTTGTTACCGAGATGACATTGGTGATGAAGATGATGAGAGTTGGTTTGACATCAAAGCTTGACTCCGACAATCACACGGTAAGAAGACCTTCCTTATGAATGAGGCAAGCATCCAATGCATCTCCATTGTACCTAAAACACAATTATAGTACAAAATGGTTCCCAAACCCAATGGGTCCCATAGTAGTTAGATAAACTACAATATATAGGACATACTCCACATAAATATGTGCATATAGATAGGAAATTGAATTTCATGCACATCTTAGCCGATTTAGGATTCGGTGGAGCATACCCTATATATTGGATCAAGAAAGATAAGCATGCTAAAATAATATAAATTAGTAACCGAGCATGCAAAGGATTTCTAGAACCGAACGAGACATAATTTGGACGAAAACACTAAGTAAACCAAGAAGAGAGCACACCAAGGTGTGACACAAAAAGGTTGTCCAATTTATATCAAAATCCAAATCAACACATGATTGAGGAAAAATCAAATCAACAAATGATTGATTCCAAAACACATCAACACATGAAGTGTGATATCAAAAGGAATCAAATCAACACAACAAATGATCGATAAGACACCAATTGAAAATAAGATACCAATTAAAACAAAAATATCAACTAGGAGAAAAGATACCAAGAAGAGGGTGATACTTGACCCAAATCAAGTAAAGTAAAATAAGGCAAAAGGTATCAAGACTCCCACAATAAATATTAATTGGAACAAATATCTATGGAGGAGATATTAAATTCCAATTAATACCAATTGAAGGTACCAAAACAAGATAAAGAATCAAATGCCAATTGAAAGGATCAAATATTGATAGATAGAATAGTGTTCTAAATAAAAAGGAATGCTCCCCCAAGATTAATGCATTATCTTAGATATTTGCATTTGAATACAAAATGCACACACAAGGGATCATTACTCTCCATATTTTATCTATAACACTAAACACTACCGATTGAAAAAAAGATCCTTGCAAGAGGCAAAGACGGCAATAAATAGGGAAAATTAAAGCACGAGCCAATGTGAAGATGATCTACAAAATCCACCACAATTACTAGAATCACTTGTCATGAACAAGGAGTATATGGAGATAAGAATTTCTCGTTGGCATATAGGAATGATATACAAGACCAACTTCACAACAAATAGGCATATGGCAAAAAATAAGAATTAAACACCATATTTTGAAAAAGGTTTGTTGGTAGTTTCAATTATTCGAACCAACCGGCAACGCCATGATTAAAATAAAATGAAACAAATGGTTTCTCAAATAATATATGGAAAGGCATATTAGAGAAAAACCACACCAAGCAAACTCACACAAACAAGAACCAAAGGGTAACCACAAAGGAGAATTGGAACTTGTTTGAGCAAACATGCCACATAGGAATTAGATAATTTACAATACCAACTCTAAGTGGCAAACCTCAAATGTTCACATTTTTATGGGATTGTAATATGCGCATAGCTTATTACTCCCCCATAATGTGATAATTCATTTTATTTTTAAACAAGAGGCAAATAAAACCAAATAGAGAAATTAATGGACATTATAGAATTTGAATTTCTCATGAATATGACATACCACATAGTAGCTAGATAATATTGAAATATAAATACTAGGTGGTGTGCCTCATATACACACATTTTTAGGTTTGTGAGGTGCACCAAGCACATCACTCCCCCCAAATGGGATAGTCCATTAATATCTCAAAGAGCCAAATGAAATCCACACAAGATTCAACAAAGCTCAACACACAAATTACACATACATGATATACAACTATCATACACAACCTTGAACAACAAGACAAGTAGGAAAGAAGCATATCATATACAAGCACATGCTAGGAACAAAACTAACATATGCAAGGGAGCAAGCAACTTTCAATGAATATATGAATTAAATACAAGTTACCGGAAGGAGGAAGCATCGGATATGAGATAGGTAAGTGATAATACAATTGACTTGGCTTGATGAAATAAAACCATGAAAATCCCTTAATTCTTCAAAAATAGCCAAGTCACCAATGTCCTCCACGAACACCTAATGATCAAGTTGAAGCTTGTTGGTCCCCAACCAAGTTGGGTCCTAAGAGGTTAGTCACAATAGGCTTGGGAACCCAAATGGTGCTTTTCATGCCACCACTTTGAGCTCCCACATACTTGGCAAACACATTGCCAACTCTATCCTTCCTAAGTGAATATGCATCATCAATTATGATAGGAGAGGAAGAGGTACCGTTAGTGCATGAAGAAGCAAAATGACCTTTGCCACGGCAAAGGTAGCAACACCGACTCTTCTTCTTCTTAATAGGCTCCTCAACTTGAGGAGCATTAGCTTGAGTCTTCTTAGGAGGTGGCCGTTGTTCAACTCGTGGTTGAGCACGAGATTGAACAAGAGGCCGTTTCCCTAGTGCTTGTCACTAAGAGGCTTCTTCTTTATTGGGCAATCCCGAACATGGTGCCCTTCTAGCTTGCACTTGAAGCAAATGATGTTGGCCGGATTCTTGATTTGAACTTGGCCCTTCTTCTTCTTCTCAACCTTGGACTTGTTCTTGTTGTTGGAGTTGAATCCAAGTCCACTCTTGTCATTGGGGGATTGTTGCACACTTAACATGTTGTCAAGTGCACGCTTCCCTTCATGACGCTTTTCCAAGCCTTTCTTCATAGAAGTGGCTTGGCCCTTGAGCTCTCCTCTTTTCTCTACATGGTTAGTGATAACACAAGAACTAGAGGAGGTAGATGCATCATTGTTAGAGCAACAAGGCAAAGCAAGTAATTCATCACATGATGTGCCAACATTTTTAGTGGATGAACTACTAGGACTAGCACATGGCAATATAGAATTTTTAGTTACGGTTGTGCTATTATCCACATGAGACTCACTAGATGTTACCTTTGTAGTGATGGCCTCATGAGCTAACTTTAGACTAGCATAGGATGCTAGAAGATCGTCATTAGAGCTAGATAGCTTTTTATGACTTTCTTCCAACTTCCTATACTTGCTAGTTAGCAACTCAAGTTGAGCCCTTAGCTCAACATTCTCCTTCAAAGTAGATGCTTCACAAGAAATAGAGTTAGTAGCACAAGCATCATTTACATTAGGAATAGAGGAAGACAACTTGGCAAGATCATCATTTAATCTAGCATTTTCATTTTTCGTGACTTTATATTTAGCATGAGCATGGTCACGTTCTTTAATGATTTTAGCAATTATTTCATTATGAGACTCCTCGATAGATTCTAATTTCTCCTCTAGAGAAGCACGAGTCTCATGCTCTTCCTCAAGAGCATCTTCTAACGATGCCTTTTCCATAGCATCACCTCTTTCGATATTACCCTTTTCTTCAAGGCTTGCTTCCAAGGCCTCAATAGTCTCCCCGCGCTCAATTAGCGCCTCCATGATTTCAAAGAGAATAGCTTGAGCATTTTTATTGTTAGGGAGGGCTTTAAGAATCATTAGACCTTTATTTTGTAGGAGAGCATTAACCTTTTCCACAACATCTTCTTCATCAAAATTATCATTATCATTATCATGATCATTACCATTGTCATTACTAGAAGAAGATTTAGCCATATGGCAATGAGTGATGGATGAAGAAGAATAATTAATTTTTGAACTACTCAAGTTTAAATCTTGTTCCACAATTAATTGGGTTTCCTCTACATTATTATTCATGCAAGAGTTAGAGGGAACACAAGCATTTTTATCATTGGAACAAGACAAAGCAAGCATATCATCATTAGATTTATCTAAGCAATTTTGGATGATATGCAAGGACTATCAACACTAGCATGTATGACATTTATAGTGCTATGTGTGCTTTGGTCCAAAGATGAGGCATTGCAACAAGATATAGACAAAAGATCATCAAAAATGAGATCACTATAAATATTGCAAAACCTATCACTACTCACCATCACATTAGTTTGTGGCTTACCACATTTTGGTGAAGTAGATGAAGACGAGAGCTCGTCACGGCCGGAGGTGGAGGGAGAACAATCATCCTCAATAGAGTTGGACACTCCATATTTTTCTTGAAGCTTGGTCCATAATTGATGAGGGCATCGTGCTGGGCATTGTGATGGTCGGTTGACACTCTAGGACAGGCTATTAAAACACATGTAATTTGTCTAAGGTTGTGTTAAATTGGGCCTGCGTGCCACTTGTGTTTGGGCCGAACCTATAACAGGTCGGTTTTGTATTGAGTCCAAGTCCAACTAGGTCGGTACTGTAGCTACATTACCGCGCTACAGTGCACCCCACCTCATTCATATAAGGGGCTGAGCGCATTAGGGTTCCTTAGCTTTAGTTGAATTTTCGATATAAAAGTTACACCAGAAAAGTCCCAATGTTTGGGGGCGCATATGCTTGTGTTTGCTTGCTGATCTTCAAGATCTGATTTGGTACCATGCGTGGGAGTTGATCCTGATCAGTTCCAACGTGGGGAATCGAAGAGGGTTCGTTTTTAATCTATCTCGGAACCTCTTTGTTTGTTATCTTGTTGCTGTTGTTGATCGCCGTGAAAGATTGGGCCAAAAACCCTATTGGATCACGTTGATCCGTATCATCTTGGTATCAGATTCGTCGGGTTTCTCACGGCGAGTTCGTTCTGAGATTTATCTGCTGCTCTTGATTTGCTGGTAATAATTTGCTGTCGGAGGCGCCAAGCCAAGACACCGGTGTTGATTTTTGTTGTTGGACGTGATTGCTGCTTGGGTTGTTTTCCGTTTGGAGGAGTCTTTGTTCATCACGATCGGAATACAGAGGAGATTTTCCTGGGATAGAACAATAATTCTGGTACGGTTCTGTTTTCCTTGGTCACGCAAACAAAGGAAAAGCAGAGTCCGGATTGGATCAGTGGAGTTCCGGCCGGAAAGAGAAAAAAATTGGAGAAGTGTACAGATCGGATTACAAGTTTCTTTGACGTGAGGCTTTTGGACTTGGATTCCATCACGTGTACTGCTGGTTGTTTGTTTTTTTTGCGTCACCTGATTGGAGTTCTGCGATCAAGGAGACACATCTCAAATTCCTGGTGATTGATTACCATCTTGCGACCCATAGAGTTGGTATTCATACAGCGATACCCTGCAGCTTGCGCAGCTATCGAGTTGCTATTTTCTGCTCAGATATTGCTATAGCTATTTCGGAATTACTGCTAGTTTTTCCGCTGTTTGCACACGATGGTGAATTCAGTTCATGGAGACAATTCAGGAGTTGATGGAGATCAACAAGAGGAGCTTGCCCCACCTGAGTTTGCTGAAGATTTGGCCCCTAATGTCCGAGCTGGATTTGATAACACGTGCGACTATATCCGTCGGAGTCATGCTGCGTTGTCGGCGCAAATTACAAGGTTAGCTGTCCGGATTGATGCGTTGGGTGATGCTCCTGCCCGTGCAGTTGTGCAGCCACCTCCTGCTGCACCACTTCGCGACGTGATACCACGCCGCCCTGCTGCCAATTATGTTCATCGACAAGGCAATGATGTTGGAGACCTTGAGGATGACGCTAATTATGCACCACAACACCGCCCGTTTGATGCTCGTCCTGCAGGTGCTGGTCATGTTCAGCCACATGCTCGTGATCGTGTTGGTCATGCTGTTCGTGTTCCCGTTGATGATGGTGGTCTTGGACGTATCAAATTGTCCATCCCTCCGTTTTCCGGTGACCGCGGACCTGAGGATTATTTGGAGTGGGAGATGCGTATGGATCAAATATTTGCTACCCACCGTTACTCTGAGGAGAAGAGGCTCCAACTTGCTGCAGTTGAATTCACTGGTTATGTACTGATTTGGTGGACTCAAATTCTGCGTATGCGCACGCGGCCAACGACGTGGATAGGTATGAAAGAACTCATGCGTCGTCGTTTTGTTCCGGAGCACTTCAAGAGGGACATGCACAATAAATTGCAGCGGCTCACTCAAGGTAATAAATCTGTTGATGAGTATTATAAGGAGATGGAGATGTTGATGATACGTACAGAAACAACGGAGGATTCTGAGGCCACGATGTCTTGCTTCTTTCATGGGCTGAACATTGAGGTGCAGGATCGTGTTGAGATGGTACTCTATTATAGTATTGAGGATCTTGTGCACCAAGCTGAGCTTGCAGAGCAACAACTCAAACGTCGCCAAGCTACAGCCCCGGCAAATTCATGGCGTCGTTCCAATACCGAGGCTGCTGGTCCTAGTGCTAAGCCGGCACCTTCTACACGCTCCAATAATATTCCTCTTGATTCGTCCAAATCTGGTTCGTCTAAGGCTGTGTCTTCTCAGTCCACCGCTCATATTGAGTGTTTTACTTGTGGAGGCCGAGGACACATGAGGCGTGAATGCCCTAATGCTAAGAGGGTGATGCTCACACAAGATGGCTATATTTCTGCTAGCGATGAGGAGAAAGCTGATGAGCCGTCTAGTGAGAAATCTGATGACAACGAAGTGTCTGTAGATGGGTATGAACTTGCTACGAATTGTACAAATCTAATGGTGCAGCGTGTACCAGCAGATCGTATAGAAGGACAAGGGCAGCGATGGAATATTTTTCAGACCCAATGTACAGTCAAAGACACCACTTGCAAGCTCATTATTGATGGTGGCAGCTACACCAATATTGTTAGCAAGAGTTTGGTGGATTCTCTCTCAATACCTACATGGAAACACCCGCAGCCACATTGCGTTGAGTGGTTGTATAATTCAGAGAAGCTCAAGGTAACACATAAGGTGCGCCTGAAATTTTCTGTAGGTACTTATGAGGACACGGTGGTCTGCGACGTTTTGCCTATGGATGCATGTCATGTGCTGCTAGGCCGACCGTGGCAATTTGATAGGCGCTCCACTCATGATGGCAGAACCAATGTTTATTCTTTGTGGCATAATGGCAACCGTCATGTGCTGCAGCCTATGCTGGACAAGGATATTAAAGTGGATGTGTTTGCTGGGAAGAAGAAGGTCCAAAGCATCAAGGGAAAACCGAGGACGGTTTCCATTCAAGTTGGGGGGGATGATGAGGGGAGGATATCTTCTATTCCTACCATTGCGCCACCACCTCCACTTACTATCAAGTTTGGACTCTTTTCTGTTGAGATACCTCCAGAAGATGAGGTGAAGCCCAATTTCAGAACCCCACTAGTTTGATGTTGCAGATTTTGAAGTCACAAGGCGCTTGAGAAGACCTTCCGGCGTTGAGGACAACGCCTTTCCAAGAAGGGGAGGATGATGAGGGCATCGTGCTGGGCATTGTGATGGTCGGTTGACACTCTAGGACAGGCTATTAAAACGCATGTAATTTGTCTAAGGTTGTGTTAAATTGGGCCTGCGTGCCACTTGTGTTTGGGCCGAACCTATAACAGGTCGGTTTTGTATTGAGTCCAAGTCCAACTAGGTCGGTACTGTAGCTACATTACCGCGCTACAGTGCGCCCCGCCTCATTCATATAAGGGGCTGAGCGCATTAGGGTTCCCTAGCTTTAGTTGAATTTTCGAGATAAAAGTTACACCAGAAAAGTCCCAATGTTTGGGGGCGCATATGCTTGTGTTTGCTTGCTGATCTTCAAGATCTGATTTGGTACCATGCGTGGGAGTTGATCCTGATCAGTTCCAACGTGGGGAATCGAAGAGGGTTCGTTTTTAATCTATCTCGGAACCTCTTTGTTTGTTATCTTGTTGCTGTTGTTGATCCCCGTGAAAGATTGGGCCAAAAACCCTATTGGATCACGTTGATCCGTATCAATAATTCATGAGTATCCCGGAGAGGCATGATTGACTCGAAAACTACAACACTCACAAATTTGCAAAACTCATTTAGAAGCTAGAGCATCTAGATATAAGTTTTTCTCATCCTCTAAAGTCGTACTTTCGTAATCCTTTGGAGTAGAAAAACCTATATCTAAGATACGCTCAATATTGGGGTCCAAGACCCGTAAGTGATTAAGCATATGAGTTTTCCAAACATTAAAGTTTGTGCCATTAAATCTATACAAGGAATTGTGCACTAAATCCCTAGACGACATCTTTACTCTCTAGGCGGTAAAGCCAAACAAGGGAGACGAGGCTCTGATACCAATTGAAAGAACAAACAATGTCCCGGATGTCGCCTAGAGGGGGGGTGAATAGGCGATTAAAACTTTTTCTAATTAGGGGCTTAATAATTGCGGAATAAAACTATGTGTTTAAATTAACAAGCCAACAACCTAATTACTAGGCTCACCTATGTGCACCAACAACTTATGCTAAGCAAAGCAAGCAACAAGGTGATAGCAAGATATATAACTTCAAGCACGAAGGCTATCACAATGTAAATTGCATAAGTAAAGCTCGGGTATAGAAATAACCGAGGCACGCGGAGACGAGGATGTATTCCCGAGTTCCTCCTTGTTAAGGGAGTACGTCTCGTTGGAGGGGTGTGAGCTCGCCACAAGAGGCCTACTCAAGATGGCACAAAGGCCTCACCCTATTCTCCGATGAACCTCACCCAAGGGATTGGTTCACCTTCCACTATCGGAATCCTTCGAGGCGGATTCCGGAGCCCTTTTACACCGTTCTTGGGGCACATACCCACAACTCAATTGGGGGCTCCCAAACTCGTGCCGAAGCTTCAAAACTCGAAGTCTTTGCAGCACCTCCAAACCGTCTAGGGTACACAATGCACCCAAGAGGCAACAAGCCCTTGGGAACACAATGCACCCAAGAGTAACAAGCTCTTCAACCTTCACTTTCCACGAATCTTCGTGGGGAGAGAAACCCGATGCAACAAATGCAAAAGGCAAGAACAAACTAAGTGGTCAAATCCTTCACTCTCAAATTCCAACCAAAGGAACTAATGCTTTGGGGGGAATAAGAGAGGAAGAACAAAGGGAATGAACACAAAGCAACCCTAAAATCTAGATCCACAAGTTTCCGTCACTTAGAGGGGATTTTGATTGGTGGAAAGGTAGATCTAGATCTCCTCTCTTGAATCCCTAAGTTTGGGCAAGAATCATTGTAGGGATTGAGAGGAATCAAGCTCACAAGGTTAGCAACAAAGGAGGAGAGAGGAAAACAAGTGAGCAAGACCAGCAACCAGGTTTTGGGGAGGGAGGAGGCTTTTATAGCCTCCCCCAAAAACTAGCCGTTGGAACCTGTCCAGAGACTCCGGACTAAGTGGCCGGAGACTCTGGTCTGCTGGATCATCGGTGAGGGCCGGAAAGTCCGGTCCAGGGGGGCGGAGACTCCGGCCAGGCTGGAGACTCCGGGGACCCTCCAGGGGTGCTCCGTACCCCTACCAGAGCCGCACCACACAAAAGCGACACGGCTGAGAAAAGCACAGGGCCGTAGACTCCGGTGGGGCCGGAGATTCCGCCTCATCTCCGGGGTACCTCCGGACCGAGTCCAGAGACGCACCACACAAAATCGTTCGGCAGTGAAAACAAGAGAGGCCGGAGACTCCGGTCATTTGGGCCGGAGACTCTGGTGAGACCGGAGACTCCGGGACATCTCCGGGGTAGATCCAACAGAAAAAACAGAACCCCATAACTTTTGCAAATGAACTCCGTTTTCGATAATCTTGGACTCGTTGGAATCATCACAATGAGCACAACCGGATTATGCAGAGAAACATGATAGTCCAACAATATATTATTAAACCAAACAGGGAAAGTTTAAAAGCTCTTTTTCGCAAACCGAAAAACCTTTTCTTTTGCAATTGAAGTCCGAATGAAGCTAAACCAATTTTGTTGGAAAGAGGACGACAAAAGCAACCTTTGAAAATGGAAAACTAGCAAAGGAGATTTTGCAAAGGTTTGGAAAGGTGAAACCTTACAAAAGGATGAACCGGCAAAATCTCCAATACCGAAGATGCATATGCAAACCGTTTTTGGTGATCTTAGCCTTGTCATAACACGCACGACAAGCACCAAGACCACATCACGATAAGAGTCAAATAAGAAACAATGAAGATGATTTCAAGGATGCAAAGGGTTGATCTCTCCACGAATGATATGATCAAGTTACTAGGTCGAGAGCCCCTCTTGATAGTACGGTTATCTATCCTATAATCCGGTCTCACTAAGCATCATGAGACCGGTAAAAAAGAAACCCTGTCAAGATCATACCTTTGCCTTGCGCATTAATCCACTTGAGGCCGAAGATGGCGATCATCATCTCCTCAAGACGCACCACCTTTTCTTGATTGCGCTTCGCTTGGTGAAGATTCACATGTGGCTCCCCCATACACCAAGATGGGAGAAGCACCTCTTCGGCATATCTTCACTTGTCCTTTATCTTGATGACGAACACCTTGGCCTTGATCAACAAAAGATCTTCTTCCCTTAACCTTGACTCCAACAAATGGAGAACAAGCAAGCTAACGGACAACCTCTTCTGCATATCTTCACTTGGCCTTTATCTTGATGACGAACACCTTGGCCTTGATCAACAAAAGATCTTCTTCCCTTAACCTTGACTCCAACAAATGGAGAACAAGCAAGCTAATGGACAACCTACACATATAGCTCAATACAAATGTTTAGTGTCACGATCTGAAACTATAGTATTTGGCACACCACGCAAATGAACTATTTCACAAAAAAACAAATCAACAACATGCGTAGCATCATCGGTTTTGTGACAAGAAATAAAGTGTGCCATTTTCGAAAATCTATCCACAACAACAAAAATACTATCCCTCCCCTTCTGTGTGCGAGGCAATCCCAAAACAAAGTCCATAGAAATATCCTCCCAAGGCACACTAGGAACAGGAAGAGGCATATATACATGTGGATTAAGACGTGACTTAGTTTTTTGACAAGTAGTGATAAGGGGAGGCCCGATCTTCTCAGTAAGCTGCGGTGGTGATGATGATGATGGATAGATA
Organism: Puccinellia tenuiflora; assembly: GCA_012064385.1. NCBI lineage: Eukaryota > Viridiplantae > Streptophyta > Magnoliopsida > Poales > Poaceae > Puccinellia > Puccinellia tenuiflora. Next base: position 127,438 of record QRDG01000564.1, on the reverse strand, counting down.
ACTTGTATGTCGCTGATGAACTCTCCTCGCTTGATCCCTGATGCCAATGCAGCAGCTCTCAACCCTTTGGATATTCACAATGTCACACACTTGCGCACGTAGTCGTCGACCACGAAACGGTATAATTGCAATTCACTAATTCCCAATGGAACAACGGATCACACTTAACTTGCAGTATATGATCTCCAGATCGAGACGAATTGGAGACGAGGATTCAAGATGAATGCTTACAGCAGTCTCATGAACTAGGGTTTATCTTAAACGTGGTCTAAACTCATCTATGGCGGCTGGACTAGTATATAAAGGGGGAGGGGCGTACTATAGCTACAGTACCGACCGGTGCAACCGACTTGGTGCAACCCTAAACCGGTTCGACTCAAACGATACAAACTGACCCAAAGTGTTGGGTTCAGCCTTAAGGCACGCAGGCCTGATGTGGCGCCTGCCCATGTGTGGCGTGGTGGCCTCCATGGCCCTTGGACGCTGCCTCCCTCTCCTCCCTCGCGTCCTCTTCATCTTGTGTACTCCACGCCTTGATCCTCTTGCTCCAAGTGCTGCAGCTCCTCGCTCCCTCGTGCTACGCCTTCTTCTTCAACGAACCTGAGTATGCACACAAACAAAGACTTAGGCAGTAAACAATTCTCATTAACAAAATATTCAGATTCTATTAGGAGTGAGTTTACCTGTTGTTCTAATAGCTTTGCACGAGCTCTTGTAATAGGTCCAATTCTGATTTCATCATTGAACTTCTTTGCAGCAGCTTGGTGATCATCATCATGAGGTGAAGATGTGTCAAGTGTATGGATGTCCTCATCAAGTAGTGCAGCGGCCAACAAATCTCTCAACGTCCCGACGCATCCGTGGCCAAAAGAAGTGTGCAGCATGGACGTCCTCCGTATTCTTCACACCAAAATGTCCCATCAATCCTCCTCCATGCGCTTCCTGCAACAACAAAAGACAAACGGAACTATCTGGAATGCAAAGTTTGTTAGCGCTGAACACAAATCCATCATTGAGGACGAATTTGTTCCAAGTTCTCCCTTCTTTACAATACTGTAACACATCTTTGAAATCGACATCATGTATATATTGTTTTTTAATGGTTTCCAATCCAAAAAATTTGAAGTCAAGCTGAGACAACATAGTATAGCGTCGTGATAGAGCATCAGCAATAACATTGTCTTTACCCTTTTTGTGTTTAATGACATAAGGAAAAGACTCAATAAATTCAACCCACTTAGCATGATGACGGTTCAGTTTTGCTTGACTACGAATATGCTTCAAAGATCCATGATCAGAGTGTATAAAAAATTATTTAGGCCATAAATAATGTTGCCAAGTTTCTAAAGTCCGAACAAGAGCATATAATTCTGATGTGGCCGTGGCCCGATGTTCATGGATTTGGACGAACGAAAAGGGAGGAAGTGGAAGAACACGAAGAACGCAACGAAGAACACGGTGAAGAACATACACAAAGGGGGATAACTCATGAGGCCTACGAGGGGGAAACACCCGGCAACCAACCCCCAACGGAGTAGCCTCCGGATCGCAAAACCCAAGTCAACAACATGCCAAATGAAACCGATTCCTCTTACCGGCCGGTCCACCGATCCAATAGAATCCGCTAGGGAAAGATTGGCTTGTTCTACTAGAATCACCACGGTGAGATAGTAGCTACAAGAAGAGGTACATCATCCTCCACGGAGGAACCCCATCAAGGGAGGAGCCATGCTCTCAAGTCTAATCTCAAGTCTAACCTATCCCTAGATCTGAGGAGGAGGGGTCCTATGTATAGGCTAAGCCAAAAGGGTAGGTGGGAAAGGGTAAGATACATGGGAATATTCCCTAGCTGGGCTCGCATGCCCGAGTGGACCGGTAGTACCGGCCATGCGGTAGTGCCGGGCCCCGGCCGGTAGTGCCGGACCTCTAACAGAGGCGAACTCCGGCAGTCGGGCGGATGTGGCACGGTAGTGCCGGCCTGGCGATAGTACCGGCCTCCAGGCGGTAGCTACAAGAAATATGTCAACTAATGACCTTTTGTCAGTGACCTTGAAAATATTGGTCATAGATCTGTGACCATTTCGAACCAATTGGTCGTAGGCCGTTTGGAAGGGTCCAAAGCTGAAAACATAACGACCATTTTGATCAGAAAGGTCACGGTCTTCTTACACAAATTGGTCATAATGCAAACAACATTAATTTACTTCCTTATTTCTGTCACATCACAAATTTTACGTGTGCACTTGTCATTTTTTGCTTACGTGTATGATATGGGGTGGCCCGATCTTCTCAGCAAGCTGCGGTGGTGATGATGATGATGATGGATAGATAACTTGTATGTCGCCGATGAACTCTCCTCGCTTGATCCCTGATGCCAATGCAGCAGCTCTCAACCCTTTGGATATTCACAACGTCACACACTTGCGCACATAGCCGTCGACCACGAAACGGTGTAATTGCAATTCACTAATTCCCAATGGAACAGCGGATCACACTTAACTTGCAGTATATGATCTCCAGATCGAAACGAATTGGAGACGAGGTGATAAGGGGTGGCCCGATCTTCTCTGTGAGCGGTGGTAGATGGTTGATGATGGTAGATAACTTGCGAGATTCCGACGAACTCTCCGGCTGCTCCCCTGTTGCCAATGCAACAGCTCTTCAACCCAATGGATATTCGCGACGCCTCACACCGATGCAACGTAGCCGCCGGCCACGAAGCGGTTTCTGCGACCTACTAATTCCCAATGGAACAACAGATCACACTCTAACTTTGGTAGCAAGAACCTCCAGATCGAAACAAAGTGGAGGGGTTGTATTCCTGATCGCAACAAAGAGGAACACGGCAAAAGATGAATGCTTGTAGCAATCCAATCTAGGGTTTAATCAAAACGTGGTCTAACCTCTCTCTAGCAGCCGGCCCTAGCTTTAAATAGGGGACCAACCGACCTAACACAAAAACATAACTTGGTTCGGACTCCAACGGGTACAAACCGACCCAAAAGTGGGTTCGGCCGAAATCTGGCGCGCAGGCCGGGTCCAGGCCGGGCTTAGGCCGGGCCAAGGCCGGGCTGGGATTCGCATGGCAGGCAAGCCGGCCTGGCCGGGCGGAGGCCGGGCTGAGGCCGGCCGCTTCGGGTGCATGGCCGCCTAGGCCGGGCTAAGGCCAGGCTGAGGCCGGCCGCTTCGGGCACATGGCCGGCCTAGGCCGGGCTTGGGCCGGCCTTCCTGCGTCTCGGAGGCCGGGTGCTTCGGGTGGCAGCCCGGCCTGGCCGGGCTGAGGCCGGCCTCAGGCCGGCCTGACTGGTTTTCTTCCTCTTCTTTCCTTGCGCCTTCCTCCCGCTCCTCCCTCGCGCCATAGGTGACGTTGTACTCCATTCCTTGCCGCTCCTCTGGTACTCCTCCAATGTTTGTGTTATCAACAACCCTAATCATACACAAGTGCATAGACTTAGGCAGTATAAAGTTCTCGTTATCACAAACATCATATTCAATTAAGAGTGAGTTCACCTGTTGTCCAAGTAGCTTGGCACGAGCTCTTGTCATCGGTCCAATCCTCACCTCATTGGGCTTGTCTTGAGCAGCAACATCATCGATAGAAGAAAATGGTAAAGGACTAGGGATGTCCTCATCATCCTCCCCCCTTGAAAAGGCGTCGACCTCGACGCGTCAAGGTCTTCTCCAGCATATGGCGTCAAATCAGCAACATTGAAAGTATTACTGACACCAAACTCAGTTGTAGGAAGATCTATCTTGTATGCATTATCATTTATCTTGGCAAGAACCTTGAATGGACCATCACCCCGCGGCATCAACTTGGACTTGCGCTGAACAGGAAATCTGTCTTTACGAAAGTGCACCCAAACCATGTCGCCGGGCTGAAAGATCACCTCCTTTCTCTTCTTGTTGACACGAGCTGCATTGTACTTGCCTTTCTTCTCAATTGCCTCTTTTGTCTTCTCATGTATCTTCCTCACAAAATCTGCACGCTTCGATGCCTCCATGTTGACTCTCTCATGTAATGGAAGCGGCAGCAAATCAAGCGGAGTAATGGGTTTGAAACCATACACCACCTCAAACGGACACAGTTGTGTGGTAGAATGTACCGCCCTGTTATATGCAAACTCCACATGCGGCAAACAATCTTCCCACTCACGCAAGTTCTTCTTGATCATGGCTCGCAGCAACGTTGAGAGTGTGCGATTCACCACCTCCGTTTGTCCATCAGTTTGGGGATGACAAGTGGTACTGAACAGCAGCTTCGTTCCCAGCTTGCCCCAAAGTGTCTTCCAAAAGTAACTCATGAACTTGACATCTCGATCAGAAACAATCGTCTTGGGTACTCCATGTAAGCGCACGATGTCCCTGAAAAACAGATTAGCAATATGCGACGCATCGTCGCTTTTGTGGCAGGCAATAAAGTGTGACATCTTAGAAAAACGATCCACTACCACAAAAATAGAATCATGTCCTCTCCTAGTTCTAGGCAATCCTAACACAAAATCCATGCTTATGTCCTCCCATGGAGTTGTAGGTGCAGGAAGAGGAGTATACAAACCATGAGGCTTCAGCTTGGACTTTGCCTTGTTGCAAGTGATGCAACGCTTAACAAACCTGTCCACATCCCGCCTCATCCTTGGCCAATAAAAGTGATCAGCCAACATCAGTAACGTCTTCTCACGTCCAAAGTGTCCCATCAAACCGCCACCATGAGATTCCTGCAACAACAGCAAACGCACGGACGATTCTGGCACACATAATTTGTTAGCTCGAAACAAGTATCCATCATGCATATGGTATTTTTCCCAAGCTTTCACAGCAGAACACTTAGCAAAAGGCATGGAAAAATCAGTATCATTAGCATATAAATCACGCAAACTCTCTAAACCAGGAACGTGAACATCCAAATGCGTCAAAAGCATGCTTTTCCTAGAGAGTGCATCAGCAACCACGTTTTCTTTGCCTTTCTTATACTTAATAATGTATGGGAAGGATTCAATGAACTCAACCCATTTAGCATGACGTTTATTCAAGTTAGATTGGCACTTCAAATACTTCAAAGCTTCATGATCAGAATGTATGATAAATTCTTTTGGCCACAAATAATGTTGCCAAACCTCAAGAACACGAACAAGTGCATACAATTCTTTATCATAAACAGGATAGTTAATTGGGCACCATTTAATTTCTCCGAAAAATATGCAATTGGTTTTCCCTCTTGCATCAACACACCTCCTATTCCAATACCACTAGCATCACATTCAATATCAAATTGCTTATTGAAATTAGGAAGCATAAGCAAAGGTGCAGAAATTAAACGACGTTTCAGCTCATCAAAAGCGACATCTTGGGCTGCGCCCCACACAAACTCAACACCTTTTTTAGTTAAATCATTCAAAGGTGCAGCAATAGAACTGAAGTCTTTCACAAAACGTCGATAAAAACCAGCAAGACCAAGAAAGCTTCTTATTTGACTAATAGTCATGGGGATAGGCCAATTTTTAATTGCTTCAATTTTAGATTCATCAACCTCAACACCATCCTTAGAAACAACAAAACCCAGAAATATGACCTTATCTTTGCAAAAAGTGCATTTAGCAAGATTACCATATAGCTTATTATCACGCAACACTTGCAAAACTTGTCTAATATGATCAGTATGCTCAGATTCATTGCAGCTATAAATCAATATATCATCAAAATAAACTACCACAAATTTACCAATGAAATGTCTCAAAACATGATTCATCAATCGCATGAAAGTACTAGGTGCATTAGTTAACCCAAAAGGCATCACTAACCACTCATATAAACCGAATTTTGTTTTAAAGGCAGTTTTCCATTCATCTCCTTCTTTCATTCTAATTTGATGATAACCACTACGCAAATCAATTTTAGAGAAGATAACAGCACCACTTAATTCGTCTAACATGTCATCCAAACGAGGAATGGGGTGTCTATAACGAATAGTGATGTTATTTATCGCTCTACAATCTACGCACATGCGCCAAGTACCATCTTTCTTAGGAACCAAAATAACAGGAACAGCACAAGGACTTAAGCTCACACGAATATACCCTTTGTCAAGAAGCTCTTGAACTTGTCGCTGTATCTCCTTTGTCTCCTCCGGGTTGGTCCTATATGGAGCTCGGTTTGGAAGTGTTGCTCCGGGAATCAAGTCAATTTGATGTTCAATACCCCGCAATGGAGGCAAACCAGCGGGCACTTCCTCCGGAAAAACATCACCAAAATCCTGCAAGACATTAGAAACACCAATAGAGAGAGGGGTCATGTCATTAGAAACAAGAATTTCCCCCTTGCACACAAGCACAAGAGGTACTAGAGTGGGATCCTCACGAAACTCTCTCAAATCAGATTTGGTGGCTAACATTACTATTTTGTTCTCTCCCTCACTTTTCTTTTTACCACTCAAATTTGGCTTGTGGCTCTCGCTCACCGAAGGTGGAGTCTCTCGCCTAGCTAATCTCTCACGCTCAGCCTCACGGTTAACTTCCACTTTTTGGCGAGATTCATTTACTATCTCTTGAGATGTCATTGGCCGCAACATCACCTCCTTGCCATGCCAATTGAGTTGATAGGTATTTGCTCTCCCATTGTGGCGCACATCTCTATCAAACTGCCAAGGACGTCCCAACAACAAGTGACACACGGTCATTGGAACCACGTCGAACTCCACGGTGTCCTTGTAAGGCCCAATCTGAAACTCAACTTGTACCATGTGATTAACCTTCATCTCCCCACTTTCACTTAGCCACTGAATAAAATATGGATGGGGATGTGGCAAATATTTCAGATTCAGTTTTTGACAGAGCTCTTTACTAGCTAAATTGCGGCAGCTTCCACCATCAATGATTACCTTGCAAGAACGTCCATTGCCAACTGCAGCCCTTGTTTGAAACAAATTGCATCGCTGCTCCGAAGAACTAGGGGCCACACTTAGCACCTTAGGCGTGCACACAATAGATGGTAAACGCTCGGCATCCGCATAATACAACTCATCTTCTAGTTCCTCCTCAAACTCAGCATTAGGATCCACCTCATCACCACTCTCATACTCACCGGTCTCCTCATTGATCAACATGACCTTCTTGTTGGAACACTCACGCTTGAAGTGACCCTTGCCTCCACACGTATGACAATTCATATCACGTGTACGAGCTGTAGAATTGGAAGAGCCAGTAGCACTTGCAGCAGGTTGTGGTGATTGCTTGGCATTAGGAGCAACTGAAACCGACTTGGAAGGAGCAGCACCACGAAAACTAGGAACAGGACTAGGCGGCACCACACTAGGTGTTGCTCGTGATGACACATTACCTCGCCCATAGGAAGAACGCGGCACATATTTGGCATCTTCGGCCAACTGTAACTCAGCTTCACGTGCTTGATGTAACAAATCTTGCACATCGCCATATTGATGATGACGTACAATTCTCTTGATGTTAAAGCTCAAACCTGAAAGGAAACGCTGCATAGTTTGTTCAGGTTCTTCTCGCACTTTAGCACGCTGCATGATCAACTCCATCTCCTTATAGTACTCATCAACGGACTTGGCACCTTGCTTCAAATTCTGCAACTTATCATACAAAGAACGGATGTAATTGCGAGGAACAAAACGATGACGCATCTCCGCCTTCATCTCTCGCCAAGACAAAATAGGTACATCATTTGCTTCACGCCTAGCACTCACAAGACCGTCCCACCATAGCAAAGCATAGCCATCGAACTCAGAAGATGCAAGCTTGATCTTTCTATCCTCAGTGTAGTCATGCAAACGCCATAATTGTTCCATCTTCAACTCCCAGTTAATATATTCTTCCACATCAACGGAACCTTCAAACTTGGGAATTGTGAATTTGGGCTTACCAACGCTATCATCATCACGGTTGGCTGCATGACCAAGATTGTCGCCGAGCATACGGCGCGCACCAAGAGGCGCAAAACCACGACCAGGAGGTATAGCACCACCTCGGCCACCTCCACGTCCACCATTAGCATGTGGTTGTGGCTGTTGTTGCCGTTGCAACCTCTCACGACGAGCAGCTGCTTGCTCATCATCCTCCTCAGCATCAAAATCAACACCGTGATCACCATGAACACTTGCATCATCTACAGGTTGCTCATTTCGCTGCGTCAACACTTGCACGGCACGGTTCAATGCACCAATAGAATTCTGAATTGCTGTCAAGGCAGCTGCAGACTCAGTTGCCGTTTGTAGCACATTGTCAACCTTTATATCCGTAGCAGTCAAATCAGCTTGTAACCTGTCACATTGAGCGGTGAACTGACGTGTCAGGTGACCTCGAAGAGCTTCATATTCAGCCCAACAAACAGGAGCATTGCCGTCCTTCTTTTGCCTCACAACACCATCATCCTCATCTCCTGAAGACATGATTAGTGCACACAAGTATAGGTAGTAATATGTATGTGGAAAACTCTCAGCTCACTCAAACCAAAAGAAATTGTGTATCTTACCGTTCCAAAGTGAATAGTATAGCTTACCACTTGTATGGACAGAACGTGCACGGATGGGGTGAAGCGAATATTATGGGTCTCAAAGTGTTACACAACAAAACCAGGGTATTTTAGTGGAGCTTGGTAAGGAAACCTAACTACACCAAAAGGCAAACCCTAGTGCTGGTCGTATAACACACTGGAAACGCACACGGTGGAGATAAACGGGGCAAAGTGACTATGAACAAGATTGTCACAAAGCACTAGAAAGACACTAGCAAGGAGCTCAGATTAACAGGCACACGATTGCTCAAGAACTATCAGTGTCACAAATGATACAGAAACTTGCACCTTTATCTCTCTCTTTTTTTTTTTTGGTAATACTATCTCCTTTTTTTTTTTGACTATTTATGACCAACAACTTTGAAAAGCAACAAGACACACGTCCAAGAGCAGCCTGTGAGCACAAAACGTAGCTAGTCTTATATGGGTAAGCTCCTATCACGTGCTGTAGAAAGGCTGTGTCTAAGTTTTTCACCAAAAAGTTCGGTTTTTGTCGAAACTGAAACTTCGAAGGCCAAAAACTCGATGTTCCCGGACGAATTTGGGGATTCCGAGACCGCCGAAAAGGCGTAAACAGGCAAAGCCAGTTTGGTTGGATAGAACTTTTCGATACGAGCGTTTTGAGTGGTCGCACGTCGAAAACGGAGTTCGTATGCAAAAGTTATGGCCGTTTTATCAAAACTGTCAAAACCGGTGTCGCGGCAGAGAAAAACCACCAAAACCGTGCCGTGGCAGGACGCACGGCAGGATTCCGATTGCAATTCGACTCGGCAACGAAACAAGATACGCAAAAGGAAAACGACCAGCAACTAGAACTTGACCTAATGATGCAATCTAAGGCTATGGCGAAAACTAACCCTAATATTTTTGGCTTTTTTCTGGATAGGACGAAAAACAGTAAATCTACGGGGATTTGTGGATGCTCACCGAGGAAACTCTGGAAATCTGATACCAAGATGATAAGGGGTGGCCCGATCTTCTCTGTGAGCGGTGGTAGATGGTTGATGATGGTAGATAACTTGCGAGATTCCGACGAACTCTCCGGCTGCTCCCCTGTTGCCAATGCAACAGCTCTTCAACCCAATGGATATTCGCGACGCCTCACACCGATGCAACGTAGCCGCCGGCCACGAAGCGGTTTCTGCGACCTACTAATTCCCAATGGAACAACAGATCACACTCTAACTTTGGTAGCAAGAACCTCCAGATCGAAACAAAGTGGAGGGGTTGTATTCCTGATCGCAACAAAGAGGAACACGGCAAAAGATGAATGCTTGTAGCAATCCAATCTAGGGTTTAATCAAAACGTGGTCTAACCTCTCTCTAGCAGCCGGCCCTAGCTTTAAATAGGGGGCCAACCGACCTAACACAAAAACATAACTTGGTTCGGACTCCAACGGGTACAAACCGACCCAAAAGTGGGTTCGGCCGAAATCTGGCGCGCAGGCCGGGTCCAGGCCGGGCTTAGGCCGGGCCAAGGCCGGGCTGGGATTCGCATGGCAGGCAAGCCGGCCTGGCCGGGCGGAGGCCGGGCTGAGGCCGGCCGCTTCGGGTGCATGGCCGGCCTAGGCCGGGCTAAGGCCGGGCTGAGGCCGGCCGCTTCGGGCACATGGCCGGCCTAGGCCGGGCTTGGGCCGGCCTTCCTGCGTCTCGGAGGCCGGGTGCTTCGGGTGGCAGCCCGGCCTGGCCGGGCTGAGGCCGGCCTCAGGCCGGCCTGACTGGTTTTCTTCCTCTTCTTTCCTTGCGCCTTCCTCCCGCTCCTCCCTCGCGCCATAGGTGACGTTGTACTCCATTCCTTGCCGCTCCTCTGGTACTCCTCCAATGTTTGTGTTATCAACAACCCTAATCATACACAAGTGCATAGACTTAGGCAGTATAAAGTTCTCGTTATCACAAACATCATATTCAATTAAGAGTGAGTTCACCTGTTGTCCAAGTAGCTTGGCACGAGCTCTTGTCATCGGTCCAATCCTCACCTCATTGGGCTTGTCTTGAGCAGCAACATCATCGATAGAAGAAAATGGTAAAGGACTAGGGATGTCCTCATCACGAGGATTCAAGATGAATGCTTACAGCAGTCTCATGAACTAGGGTTTATCTTAAACGTGGTCTAAACTCATCTATGGCGGCTGGACTAGTATATAAAGGGGGAGGGGCGTACTGTAGCTACAGTACCGACCCGGTGCAACCGACTTGGTGCAACCCTAAACCGGTTCGACTCAAACGATACAAACTGACCCAAAGTGTTGGGTTCAGCCTTAAGGCACGCAGGCCTGATTTGGTGCCTGCCCATGTGTGGCGTGGTGGCCTCCTTGGCCCTTGGACGCTGCCTCCCTCTCCTCCCACGCGTCCTCTTCAGCTTGTGTACTCCACGCCTTGATCCTCTTGCTCCAGGTGATGCAGCTCCTCGCTCCCTCGTGCTATGTCTTCTTCTTCAACGAACCTGAGTATGCACACAAACAAAGACTTAGGCAGTAAACAATTCTCATCAACGAAATATTCAGATTCTATTAGGAGTGAGTTCACCTGTTGTTCTAATAGCTTTGCACGGGCTCTTGTAATAGGTCCAATTCTGATTTCATCATTGAACTTCTTTGCAGCAGCTTGGTGTTCATCATCATGAGGTGAAGATGCGTCAAGTGTATGGATGTCCTCATCAGTGTACCTCCGACACGTAGACAACATGCCACACATAACTGACATGTTCACACGACTGACATGCCAGAACTGCCACGTAGGACTGACCTGTGGGACCCATTCTGAGAGGAAGGCGTTGTCAGGACTAGAACAACATATATTAGCAAAATTAGTGACATGTAGGACCCGCTTGAGAGGAAGGCTAACACGACTGACATGACAGAACCGCCATGTAGGACCGACCTGATAGGTGGGACCCGTGCTGAGAGGAAGGCATTGTCAAGACTAGAACAATATATATTAGCAAAATGAGTGACATGTAGGACCCACACCCTCGCCATGTAGGACTCAGGAGGCGTTGTCGGACTGGAACAACATAAATAGCAAGTGACATGTAGGAACCACACACGTGCCATGTAGAACTGAGGAAATAGCAAGTGACATGTAGGACCCACACCCATGCCACGTAGAACTGAAGAGGCGTTGTCAGACTGGAACAACATAATAAATAGCAAAATAGAGGGCGATTCTGTGGCTCGAACCCAGTACCATGAACATTACACAAAGGACTCGTACCACCAGGCCACGACAGAGCTCATGTCACAAATGTGCACTCCGTTCTTTTGAACACATCCTGCGCTGGGCCTGGGCCTGGGCCTCGGTGGCCGGAGGCCTTTTTTTTCTTTTAACATTTTCACTTCGATGGGGTGTTCTGAGTGTGATATGGGCACGACGGAGGAGGTGAAGCCCAATTTCAGGACTCCACCAAGCTAGTCGTATCAATAGTAGTTGTGTCGTTTGAGTTTGTGTTTTATATTTCTGGTCATGTTTTATTTGTGTGTGTTCGGTTTGGGCCTGTCCAACCGAACCAGGTTCGAGTCCATAGTAGCCGCTACAGTACGGTGCTACAGTGTGCCGCTACAGTACGGTCCCACCTATTAATATAGTCCAGCCTATAAAAGGAGTTAGCCGGCCTAGGGTTTAGGGGAGTTGAGTTTAGTCTAAAAACAGATTGCTTTGTGTTGCTCTTGGTGAAGCATCCCTCCGGGGACGGCGAAGCCGTTTATCGAATAAAGATTGCTGCGGAGGTTCTTGTGTTCATCAAGGATTATCGGGCTTTTGGTTTGAGGCGTGGTGATCTTTATCTCCACGTTGCTTGCTGGATTCGTTCCTCATCTTCAGGTGACGATCATCATCGTTATTGGGAGATTCCTATCGGTGGATTCGCTGTGAAAGATCGGGACAACAACTCTAGGATCATTGGCTTGATCCTTATCAGAGTGGGCTCGTTCGGTGAGTGGGCTGGTTCGGCCGCTCCACAAGGCTGGGCCGGCTCGTCCTCGATAGTTTTTTTTCTTTTAATTATTTTCTGTTTTCTTTTATAACTTTTGATTTTGAACTCCAATTTCAACCAAATAAATTTTGTAAATATGTCCTATCTAGTTATAGACTGTAAGGGATAGTTATTAGTCAACATAAAATAAAAAATACCACTAATCTTATATATTGCTTTAGATAGGGTTTTGAATAATCTAAAATACAATTTTGGGATTATTTTTCTAAATTCAAATGCAACATTAAAAAATGCAGGATTTTAATTTTTCTTGGTGAACATTGTTCTCCATTACAATATACATCAATGTGTGCAATATGGGCACATTTGGAAGTTTTTTACAAAAACTCTTCTCAAAAGTGCAATATGGGCACATTTGGAAGTTTTTTACATTCAAATGCAAGATTAAAAAATGCAGGATTTTAATTTTTCTTCGTAAACATTGTTCTCCATTACAATATACAACAATGTGTGCAATATGGGCACATTTGGAAGTTTTTTACAAAAACTCTTCTCAAAAGTGAGCTACCAGGTACAAAGATGTATGGCTTTCGACTCAAATGAGCTAGGGTATGGCTTTTAACATAGCATAGTTTGTCGAAATGAGGCCATATTTCGCACACTCGTGTATCTTGGATGTAGAACAGTGTTGAATAAGGGGTTTAGGGTTTTCTTTTAATAAAAAACCTGTTTCCCATTTTTTAGTGTCGAAAATGGCTTTTTTATGAAGCGGCTACCAAAACGGCTCATCAAAAGTGTAACATCCAAAGGTATAGAAAATAATAGACCACTTTATAAGTACATATCACCTTGCGTTTGGATATGAAAACATTCATAGGTATTTCTAACATTTTATAGAAGTTCGTTCCGGTTTCGTAGGAATTGGGTCCGATTTGAACTACGAGTGTCGTATAGTTTGGTCATGATATTTTGCAAAAATCACTTTTAGATCCACAATATGTACTTTCTTTAGATATCTTTGGTGCTTTTTGCTAGAACAGAGTTACGGTTAGGTTTAGGTTTAGGTTTAGGATTACGGTTCACGGTCAAAGTTCAGGGTTAGGGTTAGGCACAACTAATTCAAAAAAATGGGAAACCTTCATCTGGAGTCCTTTTATGTGACCTACCACCTAGTAAAAATAACAAACATGGGTTGTCAAAGTTTTTCTCAAAACCCCTTCTCAGAAGTGAGCTACAAGGTACAACCCATTTTCGGCACTCGGAAAACGAGAAATGATTTTTTTGTGTAACGGAAATGAAAACTTTCTTCAGCAACATTGTTCTTCATTCCAATATGCATGCTTGTATATAATATGGACATATTTAAACAAACTATGCCATGAATGTCATCATAACATTCGTCATTTGGTCTGAAAGTCATGAATCTTCGTTCATGATAGCTCATTTCTGAGAACACTTTTTTCAAGATATTTGTCGTATTCGAAGTTTCTTATGTTTCGTCAAAACTAGGTCACATATAATGACACATTGTGAAGGATTTCCATTATTTTGATTTTTTTGAATTCTTTATGCCGATTTCAAAATGCGATCAAGATTGACGACACGACCGTTCTTAGCTAGGGGTTGAATCTTGCGAAACTATTGGCGTATCTCTGATGAAATAGATAGTTGTGTAACTAAAAATGATTTTTTCAAAAAATCACGAGCAAACTACGAGGCAGTTGTAGTTCAAATTTGACCCGGTTCCAGCCGAATCGGCAGAAATTTGTCTTTTTGATGAGAGGTGCATAGAGACCTTGTGAAACACAATAATTGGTTATTTGTGCATTAAATATGGTCCAATATTTTTAGAAATTTCTGTGGTTCAAATTTGTAACATATTTTTGGTAGTTGCTTCACAAAACAACCCATTTTGGACACTCGTAAAATGAGAAATGATTTTTTTGTGTAACAAAAATGAAAACTTTCTTCGTCAACATTGTTCTTCATTCCAATATGCACGCTTGTATATAATATGGACATATTTAAACAAACTATGCCATGAATGTCATCATAACTGATGCGGGCAAAGCCCTCTAGGGTGGCTCGATCTTCACGGATTGACGAACGAGGGACGAACGCACGCAAGAACACGAAGAACAGAAGAACACAAATCCGATACAATTGACCCGTTGCCCTCACCGGTCGGTCCAACCGGCCCAATAGAGTCACACAAGGGAGAGACCGCGAGGTAGAATCACTATGTGAAAGATCGGTGAGCGCGAGGTAGAATCTCGTGAGTGAGAGACGGTGAAGTAGAATCACACACGAGAGAGACTCCGCGCAAAGAGGGGCCTTGATTCACTCCAATAGATACATCTAAGGAGGAGCCTTGAATCCACAAGGGGATCTTCTCCACAAAGGGAGGGATGAGCACAAGCCCAAGTGTCTAGTCCAATTCTATCCTATTACATGTCTAGATCTGAAGGGGGTAGGTGCCTATATATAGGTTTGACCTCAAAGGGGTAGGTGGGAAGGGATATAAGGGTAGTCCCTGGGAGGCCGGCCTCAGGCTGGCTGCTTCGGCAGGGTCCCCGGCCTGGGCTAGGTGGAGGCCGGCCCCAGGCCGGCGGCTTCGGCAGGGTGCCCGGCCTGGGCTGGGTGGAGGCCGGCCCTAGGCCGGCCTGACTGGCTTTTTCTTCGTCTTCATCTCCACTTCTTCCTCCTCTTCCATGCGTACACCTTGGATGGCTTCGACTCTTGGGCATCATTTGCATCTCCCCTCGGCTCCGTAGCAACCATGTCAAACCTATGAATGCAAGAGGGTCCATGGTCAAGTAGTATACCATCCATGATGTAGGGGGTTGGCCCGATTGATAGAGGCAAAGGTGTCCGATCTTTCGATGAGATGATACTATCGATTTGGGGTGGCGTCGACGTTGATGATCCGACTACAAACGTGCGAGGACGCTGCGCCTTAGCAATCGCTACACCAACTCCGGGAAGGTTTATGACAGCGCCGAAGCACAATCGACCAAACCAACTAAGGTCTAATTCCTGCAGGCAATCGAAGAACAAGCAAGAACTAAGAATTGGCAATCTAAATATTGCAAATATGAATGATTAGAGATGAAAGTGGGGTTCCGAAGAGCGGTCTTGGTCTGGCCGATCTGGCACAAACGAAGTACGGCGAAGTTGCAGCGACGGCTAGCTAACTTTTGACTAAACAAAACCCAAGTCTAAAATAAACCCTAGGTGTTGTATTTATGGGGGAAAAGAGGGGAAATTCGTGCTCCCATGGGTGGGGCCACGAAATCCAGCCTAAACCTCCTTTTCCCATCAATACGGACTCTAAAAACTGCCCACAAAGGGGTATGACGAAAATACATGGGCCTGGCCCAAAAATAAGGTGGCGCAGCACCTATAATAGGTCTTGGACGAAAATAATAAAGTGGTAACTTGTATAATTCGTCCAAGACTTCATTTGGCATTACGATGGCTTCAGGCTGCGGTAGACTCCCTCCGTGACAGCATCCTCTTCAGCACTTGCATTCCTGCTGCCAGCTCCATGGACGGTCATGCTCCAATACTTGTCCATCAACTCCTCGCTAGGTCCATTATTCCTAAGTGTAACAAACACATCGGTTTTAGGCAGTAGCATATTCTCATGTAAATTTGGAAGAGTTCCAAGAAACGAAAGTACCTGATAATTTAGTTGACGTGCACGAGCTCGAGTAATAGGTCCTTGTATTTGTGTAGTGGTAGGACTAGTGGTTGTAACTATAGTTGGGATGTCCTCATCATCCTCCCCTTCTTGAATTGAAGTCGTCCTCGACACAACCTCATCCTCTTCACCGAAGTAGGGCTTCAAATCTGCAATGTTAAATGTGGGACTAACCCCATAGTCTGTAGGCAGCTCAAGTTTATATGCATTATCATTTATACGCTCTAACACCTTAAAAGGACCAGCAGCTCATGGCATTAACTTGGACTTGCGCAAATCAGGAAAGCGATCTTTGCGCAAATGCAACCAAACAAGATCTCCAACATCAAACACAATATGCTTTCTTCCTCTATCTCCATACGATTTATATTTAGCATTCATGTGTGCAATGTTTTCTTTAGTTGTCTCATGCAATTTTAGTATCAATTCAGCACACGTTGTGTAGCATCAAGATTATTTTGCACCGTAGATGGAAGAGGCAATAAATCAATAGGTGCACGAGGTACAAAACCATACACAATCTCAAAAGGGCACATCTTAGTGGTAGAATGCAGCGAATGATTATAAGCAAATTCAACATGAGGCAAACATTCTTCCCATAATTTCAAATTCTGTTTTAAAACAGCCCTAAGCATAGTAGACAAAGTTCGATTAACAACTTCAGTTTGTCCATCAGTTTGAGGATGACATGTAGTACTAAAAAGCAGTTTAGTCCCCAACTTAGCCCATAAACATCTCCAAAAATGGCCAAGAAATTTACTATCACGATCTGAAACAATTGTATTTGGCACACCATGCAAGCGAATGATATCACGAAAGAACAAATCAGCAATATTAGCAGCATCATCGGTTTTATGACATGGTATAAAGTGTGCCATCTTAGAAAATCTGTCCACAACAACAAATATGCTATCTCTCCCCTTCTTTGTTCTAGGTAAACCCAAAACAAAGTCCATGGATATATCCTCCCACGGAACGCATAGAATTTTTTGTTGGGAAATTAGAATGAATCATTGAGTGAAAAAGGAGCAAAGAATGACAAAAGACGAGACTCTACTAGTCTTCACTCTTGTGGTTTCCTCGGTTTCTGTTTTCTTATTCGGGATCTTGCTTTTCATGGTTCTCATCTCTGCAACTCGCGATTTTCGCGAGAGAACCAAATCCAAGTTGGTGAAGATCATGATTTGGGCTGGCAGAGTAGTTATTACCTTTGCAATTGCGGTTCGAATCTATCCGATCTTTATCTTTTTGCTCAAAGAACGAAGAAAACCCCTTGTCGAAGCCCTTTATGATAAGCTTCCCTGGATCTGGGAAGTTTCTCTTTCACGGTATTGGGTATATATAAACCATGAGGATTAAGTCGTGACTTAGCTTTTTGGCAAGTAGTGCAGCGGGCAACAAAACGCTCAACATCCCGTCTCATCTTTGGCCAAAAGAAATGCGTGGCTAGTACGTCCTCGGTCTTCTTGACGCCAAAGTGCCCCATTAGTCCTCCTCCATGCGCCTCCTGTAACAGCAAAAGACGAACGGAGCTAGCTGGAATGCATAGCTTGTTAGCACGAAACACAAATCCATCACTAAGGACGAATTTGTTCCATGTTCTACCATCCTTACAATTCTGCACTACTTCTTTAAAATCAGCATCATCCATATACAAATCTTTGATGGTCTCTAACCCAAAATTTTTGAAGTCAAGTTGTGAAAGCATAGTGTAACGTCGAGACAAAGCATCAGCAATAACATTATCTTTACCCTTCTTGTGTTTGATAACATAAGGAAAAGACTCAATAAATTCAACCCACTTAGCATGTTGACGGTTCAGTTTAGCTTGACTACGAATATGTTTCAAAGATTCATGATCAGAATGTATAACAAATTCTTTGGGCCATAAATAATGTTGCCAAGTTTCTAAAGTCCGAACAAGAGCATATAATTCCTTATCATAAGTAGAATAGTTCAGACTAGGCCCACTCAATTTTTCACTAAAATATGCAACAGGTTTTCCCTCTTGTAACAACACTCCTTCCAACCCAATTCCACTAGCATCACATTCAAGCTCAAAAGTCTTATCAAAATTAGGAAGTTGGAGTAGGGGAGCATGGGTTAACTTATCTTTCAACATCATGAACGCATCCTGTTGTGCATCACCCCAAACAAAGGGCACGTCCTTCTTTGTAAGCTCATTCAACGGCGCTGCAATAGACCCAAAGTCTTTGACAAAACGCCGGTAGAACCCAGCGAGACCAAGGAAACTCCTCACTTGGGTGACCGTTAGCGGAGTCGGCCAACTCGAAATCGCCTCAATCTTGGCGGGGTCCACTTCAATGCCCTGCGCGGTAACAACATATCCAAGAAACGAAACTCGATCGGTGCAAAAGGTGCACTTCTCAAGATTACCAAATAAACGCGCAGCATGCAAAGCATCAAAAACAGCACGCAAATGATTCAAATGGTCCTCCAAAGATCTGCTGTATATGAGTATGTCATCAAAATAAACCACCACAAAACGTCCAATGAAAGCACGTAAAACTTCGTTCATTAATCTCATGAAAGTACTAGGAGCGTTAGTTAAACCAAAAGGCATGACTAACCACTCATACAAACCGAACTTAGTTTTAAAAGCTGTTTTCCATTCATCTCCTAACTTCATTCGAATCTGGTGGTAACCACTACGCAAATCAACTTTAGAAAACATGGTAGAACCACTCAATTCATCAAGCATATCATCCAAACGTGGTATAGGGTGTCTATAACGGATTGTGATATTATTAATAGCCCTACAATCAGTACACATGCGGGAAGAACCATCTTTCTTAGGTACCAAAATAATTGGGACAGCACATGGACTAAGAGACTCACGAATATGACCTTTATCGAGTAATTCTTGAATTTGTCGTTGAATCTCTTTAGTCCTCAGGATTGGTACGGTAAGGAGCACGGTTCGGTAATGATGCACCAGGAATTAAATCAATTTGGTGCTCGATGCCTCGAATAGGTGGTAATCCCGGTGGTACAGCATTTGGAAAAACATCCGCAAACTCCTGCAAAATGTGAGCAACAGCAGGGGGCAAAGAGGGAGGCATATCCTCAAAAGAAAACAATACCTCTTTGCAAACAATGGCATAGCAAACAGATTCATTAACATCCAAATCAGTAATATCAGACTTGCTAGCAAGTAAACATGGATTGGTCAATTTAATTTCAGTAGAAACATGGTTGGGTGATACGTTATTAGTCTTATGTTGCTGCACAAATTCCTTAGGCACAATCTGATTTTCACTCTTTTGCTGCTCCTGTCTTTTTGTTTTACTAGCTCTAGCAATATCATCTTTTAGAATTTGTTCAGGAGACATGGGTAGCAATGCAATTTTCTTATCATTATGAACAAGAGTGTATTGATTAGTGCTACCATGGTGTACAGAGTTTTTATCAAATTGCCATACCCAATAAAAGAGAACATGCTTGCATAGGGACGACATCACAATCAACAAAATCAGCATATGCAGCAATACTAAAGTGCACACGAACAGTACGAGTAATCTTAACCTTGCCGCTATTGTTGAACCATTGGATGTAGTAAGGACGAGGATGTGGTCTCGTTGTGAGCGCAAGCTTCTCCACCATCTCGACACTTGCCAAATTGTTGCAGCTTCCTCCATCAATAATGATGCGTATAGACCGTTCTTTCATAACTCCCTTAGTGTGGAAAAGATTATGGCGCTGGTCTTGCTCAGCCTTAATTACCTGCACACTCAAAACTCGTTGAACAATTAACGAAGCATACCTATCCGCATCATCAGCAGCCATGCATTGTACATCTTGTTCACAGTCATTAGCGCCTTGTTCCTCGTGTGCAATAAGAGCCAAAGTCTCCTCATCAAAATCACTAGCGGAATCATATCCTCCATCTTCACGAGCAATCATCACACGCTTGTTTGTGCATTCACATGCGTAATGACCCCAACCATCACATTTGCGGCATTGAATTTTGCTAGTGTTGCCCGTGGAAGCCATGGAAGATGAACTTGGTGTGGAACCAGCAGGAGTAGCCTTAAAGGAGGGTGGTGGTGCTGCCTTGCTTGACGTCTCTTTGCTGGGCATGGTAGCAGAAGTAGAAGGGGGAAACGGGGTGCGCGTAGAACGTGCACGACCAGTCCATGATGTAGTCCGTCCTGCAGGGAAATTAGTCCGGGAAGCTTGCCTATCCTGCACTTCACGTTCGGCAATACAAGCAAGATGGAACAAATGGGTAATAGTATGATACTACTTATACTCCAAAATGGTTTGAATTTCTTTATTTAACCCACCCACAAAACGTGCAAGCATAGGTTCAGTATCTTCCACAACACCACATCGAAGTAACCCAGTTTGCAATTGTTGATAATATTCCTCTACTAAATTTTTGCCTTGTTTTAGTTGCTGCAGTTTTTGAAGCAAATCACGTTGATAATATGGAGGCACCCAACGAGTACGCATGGCAGTTTTTAAAAAAGGTCCAAGTGGTGGGGATGACATTAGGATTGACTCTACAATATTCAGACCACCAAATAGAAGCAAACCCAGTAAATTCACAAATAGCAGCTCGAACACGTCTATCTTCAGGGTAATGTAAGCATGCAAAACGTTGTTCAGTGTCTAATTCCCATGTGAGATAAGCATCAGGATCATATCTACCCTCAAAAGGTGAAATCGTTAACTTCAGTTTAGCAACATGGTCATCATCATGCAATACCTGAGGGCGTGGTGCAGCATTACCATTACGAATGTGGGCACGCGGCCGACCAGGTGGTTGTTGCTGCACTTCTACTCCTTCATACTCGTCCTCACCCTCGTAGTAATCAAAGGGCTCATCGACAGCCGCAGCTACTCCAGAATTTTGGCCTTGCTCACGGGGTACACGTTGAGCGTACCCAACATACCCGGGGCGACGAGGAGCAGCAGCTGGCGGTGGTGGGAGACGAGCGAGCAACTCGTTGAATTTGGCATCAAGCTTGGTATCAAAGGATTGCTCGAGGCCGGTTATCTTTTCAAGTGCCTCGCCAAGTCGTTTGTCGATGTCCTGCGTGTTATCCATCACAAGCTTGGCGTACTTAGTGTGTAACTCTTTGTTCGTCATGCTCTCCCATTCGTCACCCGAGCCTGACATGGTTAGTAGAAGACAGGAAACAAATCACAAGAATATGTTCCTATGAACTACTAGGTGGTGGTGGAAAGAATGCGTAATCCGTCAAACCAAAAGCAAAGCTCTTACAAGTTCTTACCAAGCAGCAGTAGGTGATTGGCAACAAACGCTGTCAAAACTCGTCGAAGATTAGATGAAGCGATTGCCAGGAGAGAATCACAACGCACGATGTAGAAATCTGTGGAGCTTTAGGAAGGCTTAGCAAGGATTAGCAATGATCCAATCAGGAATGCAAGTTGAATAAACGCTCAAAGACGGTACTGTGCTGGTCCTAGGCTAGACCGTTTTAGAGACGCGAGCCTATAACACCAACGACGTCACGACGTGGCAACAACAAGCAAAAAGGAGAATCAACCGCGGTAACAAAAGCTGCACGAAAGAAGGGAATTTGTTTTTTCAAATCGGCTCACGCTAGACCACAGACGGTCTCTGTGGTCGGGCGGACGATTTTTTTTTTTTACAAAACTGGTCACGCTAGACCACATACGGTCTCTGTGGTCGGGCGGATTTTTTTTTTTAAGTAGGTCGCGGAAAAGGAAAACTAAACCTATCAGAACTCTTTTAGATCACGAAAAACTTGCAAGGAAAATAGAACAAAAGAACAAGAACCCTAACCCTAATCTGTGGTGGCGGCGTAAGCGGCGGCTCGGTGGTGTGGCGGATCGGTATGCTCGTGCGAGGGCTTTTGGAGGCGGTGCGCTGCAAGAACGTGGCGGTGGCGGCACAAAGTGAGCTTTGTGGACAGAGGTGATGGTGGCTGTTGTATGATGCGTGGAAGCGAAGGTAGATGCGAGCGGTGTGATGAGTAGATGGAGATGCGCGAGCAACGGTGGATGGTGTTGCCGGCGGTATAGGGTGGGGGGCGGCGGTGATTTACAAGCGTACAAGTTGATGCAGCAGCGGCGATGACAAATTGTGCGAAGAACTCGAAACTCTACGGGACTAGACGCTAAGACCAGCAACTCGACACGACGATGCAGACGTGAACTCAACGATGCAATGCACTGAAAAGAAAATGCAATGGTTTAGATTGGTTCTAGGATGGAAGGATCTAACCTAATTATATTTTTTTTGGTTTGTTCGTGGACTGTAGGTATGAAGAACCGATGCAATCTACACTAGTAAACTGTAAATCTCACCGATCAAACTGAAATCTGATACCACTTGATAGAGGCAAAGGTGTCCGATCTTTCGATGAGATGATACTATCGATTTGGGGTGGCGTCGACGTTGACGATCCGACTACAAACGTGCGAGGACGCTGCGCCTTAGCAATCGCTACACCAACTCCGGGAAGGTTTATGACAGCGCCGAAGCACAATCCACCAAACCAACTAAGGTCTAATTCCTGCAGGCAATCGAAGAACAAGCAAGAACTAAGAATTAGCAATCTAAATATTGCAAATATGAATGATTAGAGATGAAAGTGGGGTTCCGAAGAGCGGTCTTGGTCTGGCCGATCTGGCACAAACGAAGTACGGCGAAGTTGCAGCGACGGCTAGCTAACTTTTGACTAAACAAAACCCAAGTCTAAAAGAAACCCTAGGTGTTGTATTTATGGAGGAAAAGAGGGGAAATTCGTGCTCCCATGGGTGGGGCCACGAAATCCAGCCTAAACCTCCTTTTCCCATCAATACGGACTCTAAAAACTGCCCACAAAGGGGTATGATGAAAATACATCGGCCTGGCCCAAAAATAAGGTGGCGCAGCACCTATAATAGGTCTTGGACGAAAATAATAAAGTGGTAACTTGTATAATTCGTCCAAGACTTCATTTGGTATTACGATGGCTTCAGGCTGCGGTAGACTCCCTCCGTGACAGCATCCTCTTCAGCACTTGCATTCCTGCTGCCAGCTCCATGGACGGTCATGCTCCAATACTTGTCCATCAACTCCTCGCTAGGTCCATTATTCCTAAGTGTAACAAACACATCGGTTTTAGGCAGTAGCATATTCTCATGTAAATTTGGAAGAGTTCCAAGAAACGAAAGTACCTGATAATTTAGTTGACGTGCACGAGCTCGAGTAATAGGTCCTTGTATTTGTGTAGTGGTAGGACTAGTGGTTGTAACTGTAGTTGGGATGTCCTCATCACCGATCTTCACGGATTTGAGGCGAGGAAGAGGATGAACACGAAGAACACGGAGGTGGAAACGAAGAACACGAGGGGAAAAGGGCAAATCGTGGGGATAACTCGCGAAGCCTACAAGGGAGAATCACCCGGCAACAAACCCCCAGCGGAGCAGCCTCCGGATCCCAAAACCCAAGTCAACAACACGCTTAATGAAACCGATTTCTCTTACCGGCTGGTCCACCGATCCAATAGAATCTACAAGGGAAAGATTGGTTTGCACTACTAGAGACACCTCAGTGAAAGAGTAGCAACAACAAGAGATTCATCATCCTCCTCGGAGGAATCCATCACGGGAAGGAGCAACGCTCAACTCTAGTTCATTCTTCTCTGCCTCAAATGGAAAAGGGGAAAAGCTATTTATAGTCTTAGTACAAAAGGGGACGAAAGGTGGGGGTCCGGCCTGGGGGCCGGCCTGGAGGCCGGCGGCGTCTGGAGGGGGCCCGACCTGGTGGCCGGCCTAGGCTGGCCTGGAGGCCGGCGTCGTCTGGAGGGGTGCCGGCCTGGGGGCCGGCCTGGGCCGGCTGGGAGGCCGGCCGGCTCTGGTTGGGTGCCGGCTTGGGGGCCGGCCTAGGCCGGCTGTGAGGCCGGCCGGCTCTGGTGGGGTGCCGGCCTGGGGGCCGGCCTAGGCCGGGCTGGAGGCCGGCCTGCCTGTCTTCGCCTCCTTCTTCCTCTCCTTGTCCATGACGCTTCCTTCTCCTCATCCACGCATATGCCTTAGTTGATTGGAGTCCATGGAGTTCCTTGCCACCCTTTGGAGTCCTTGGTGGCTTGTCATACGTTGGAGTGCTTGACATGGTGTTGTCGTTGGGTTGGCCTACATCATCTCCCCCTCCTTCGAAAAGCGTCGTCCACGACGCTAGCACGTCCTCATCAAGTGAAGGAGATAGAAGTCTCGACGTTGAAGTGGACGTCACCATGCCGCTATTGGTACCTATACGCACCAAAGACCAAGCAAAATATGTGTGTGCATGATAGAGGAGCACATCATTGATGACATGTCCAAATTTGTTCATAACACCATTAGCACAACACAAATATATGGAATGGAATACAAATGCAAGGTCAATGTGCAAACAACTCGTCCAAACATCCTCAAAATGTGGGAACACAAAATCTCCAAGAAAATTTGAGAAGGCTAAGATAGCTATCTCATTTTGAACCATATGATGTTCATTGCATTGAAAGCATCGGAAAGAGAGGTTTGTGAACCACACAAGGTGAGAGAGGCTCTTATCATCGCCATCATGGGTGCAAACAAAGCAAAGAGAAGAGCAAGTGTTCATCAATTTTGTTGCAACACCAAGAAGACAACATTCAAAGGTCTCATGACAAGACATGCTCAAAATACCATTATGGTTGCAAAGAAGCCAACGGAAAGAGCAATTGTGCATCATACTTGTTGCAACACATAAATCATCTACAAGGAAGATCAAGGGAGCATGACTGTCACAAAGGAAAACCAAAGCACTCACATGTTTGCACGCGAACCAAAGGAAAGAGAAATTGATCAATTTGTTCGATGCAAAACATGGAAAAGGAAATAGAGGTTGGTCGGAGCCACAACTCTCATGGAAAATGCTCTCAAGAGCTCTTTTTGTCAACTCATGCTCAATTGAGGTTGACATTATGAAGTGTGAGCCATTACACACGAAATTCCATAAAAAGAAATTGTGTGCATGGTACATGAATGCATCATCCATTATGACGCATCTATCCATTTGCACATCACCAAACACACCAATATCAAAAGGAATGTATGACATATGTGAGTGGTCAATATGCAAAAGGAAGGGTAAATTCTCAACATGGCAAAAGGAAGAATCTCCAAATTTTGAGAAAGCTATGGGGGCATTCTCATAAGACATCATATCAACATTATTGCAAACCAAGCATTGGAAAGAGAAATTGTTCAACTTCTTGGATGCAACAATGGGAGAAAATCCGAAAGTTTCATAACAAGGCATGTTTATGGGAAGATCATCACAAATAGATAATTCCGCATGATCAACATTGGTTTGAAACAAGGTATCACATGGGAATATGAACGAAGCATATGTGACATCAAAAGGATCATCCATAGCATGCAAGCAATCACAAGTCATTATGTCCACTAGTGGGATAATGGCATCATCAACACCCATATTCGTACCTTTGTAGTCTCGCTCATGTGAAGTAGGTGTTGTGGTAGAAGTAGCGGCGTCCATGTAGCCGACTTGTTCATCATGTAGACATGGGGTGGCATCGTCTTCATCCTCCATGTACATCTTCCCCACCATAGGCACTATCATGTCGAGGCTTGGCGACTCATCATCCATGGAACCTAGTAGAACATGAGAGAACACACTATAGGTAGAGGGTAAGTTGTTAGAAATCGAAATGGCCTCACTTGACCTATCAACTACCTCTCCCAACTCAAGTGGTGTATCACTCATTCCCTCAAAGTGGAAGCACTCAAACTCGCATATGGTGGAGGCACTCAACTCACTTGCACTCTCACTCAGGTGGGCTAGGTGGCTCTCATTCTCACATGGGATTGGTGCCATATCATCATTCGAGCACATAGGGATAGGCTCGGTAGACTCAACTCCATTCGCCGCCTTGGTTGAAGGGACACTCCCATGCTCAACCTCTTCACTTGGCTCGTCGTCACAAGTGGCAGCCTCTTCAATGCTCGCCTTCATGGTCGAAGGGAAAATCCCATGCTCGACCGTCTTCTCGCCATCTTCATGGTCACCATGTTGTAGTGGTGTGGACAATAAGCTCGGTGAAGAGTCATGTGAGGGCTTGAAGAACTTGGATAAGCCGGCAATGAAGTCCTCACGTGATAAGGGGTTTCCCGATCTTCTCGATGAACTCACACGATAACAAGGATTGGATAAATTGTGTCTCTCCACGAACTCTCTGGCTAATTCCTGATGCCAATTGCAGCAGCAACCAATCCCTTGGATATTCGTAAATCCACACACTTGCACGAGCAGCCACTGACTACTAGTGGTCCTGTATCAACTAATTCCCAGTGGAATAGCAGATAACACGCAAAACTTGCAGAATATCAATTCCAGATGAATGCTTCAGCAATCAACAATGGAGTTCTAGGGTTTATGAGTAAAGGTAGTCTAAACTTTCTAATTTCGTGGCCTAGGTATTTAAAGGGGGGAGGGGGTGCGGCCAAGCCAGCCAAAGCGCCCCCTAACCTATTCCTACTCGGTTTGGTGCAACCAAGACATTACAAACCGAGCCCAACATGGGTTCAGCCAATTGGACTCTATTTGGAAGCTGGCAGAAAACGATTCGTGACTTGTTCTGGTCACCACGCCTTGTACGAGTCGAATCTGTATATGGGGCTGGATACATTGGAAAGCTCTTCGAATTTCCTTTCCGGATTGTGCTTCCTTGCTTTATTTGGAGCCCGTATGAAGAATCCATGACTATTTCAAATTCGGGACTTCTGCCAGTCCGAACTGAAATATCATTTCCTTGATGTTGTTTTCCATGGCAGCAACTTTGTTTTCCACGCCTCCTTCTTGTGCTCATTGCTTCCTCTCCTCCATCCATGTTTGTGTTATTAGTAAACCTAATCATACATAAATTCATAGGCTTAGGTAGTATAACATTCTCATAAACACAAACATTATTTATTACTAGGAAAGAATTCACCTTATAATGAATATCAGTGAGGCTCAATAATTCCTTCCAGCTCAAGCATGTATAATCATCATGTACGCCTATTATATCCTCATCATCCTCCCTTTCTTCAAGACAAGACGTCCTCGGCTTGTGGTAAGCTGAACGTGGAAGAAACAAAAAGAACAACGTGTATGCAGAATATATGTATCTATAATGGGGTGCATTAGTTTCGTGGACATGATAAAAATTCTCACATGACATGAAGCAACGAAATTTGCATGTATGTATCACATAATTGTCACATGAAAACAAATAGCATCTCATCAAATAGCAATCACAATTGCAGGTATAAGTGAAGCTCATATAATCATGATCAAGATGATAAACAACCACATCTAAATTCTTATTGTTTAGTATTAAATCCAATGTTCTCACAGAAGATCTATGATCAAATTTCATGGTAGCAAGGTAAAAACAATCCAAACAATGTAAATCAGTATATATTGGATACAATGCTTCAACTGCACTACTCTGAAATTTAGAACAATGTAATGACCAGAAAATAGGGCACTCAATGATATGATCACGTTCAGTATTCCCATTGTATAAGATGAAACTCAATTTGCGAATATAAGCGAAGTACAAATCAGTAGCATATGTATGTAGCAATTGTTGTAGCAAACAAAACATATGTGTAAAATCATGCTCAGATTTAGCAATTTGCAGACAATCCAAATGAGGTAACACAATGTTCAATTCAGCAATGTTATCACAAGTAATGCATATATGATCCACCATAAAAATTTTATCCATGCTATAGTCACCAATTAGATGAAATGTGAAACCAGGAACATAGGTGCTAGAATTGACATATGAAATCTTAGAAATTCTATTCATAGCACATTGCACATTAATTGGTACATCTAACATGACAGAAGACACAATATTAAAAGGTGGTATTTTAGCAAGCACTTCTTTATGTGTAATCATTACCACATGCTCAAAATTTGTAGTTTGTAAATCAGCACATGATGGTAATGGCTTCTCCATGAAAGGATCAACCATTGTTAGTTTATATCAATATATGGCAGTATGTATATGGTGTACTCTCACAACTCACTCAAACCAGCAAAGCAATGAAGTTAACTTACTGTTCCAAAGTGAATAGCAATACTTACCACAAGTAAACAGCACTACTATGGCTTGGTGTGAATAAAAGAATACCCAGGGATTTTAGCTAACGCAAGGCAAAGCAGGATATATAGTGGGGCTTGGTATGGATACCTAACAACACCAATAACAAGTCCTATTTGCTGTTTGTGATGACAGAAAGTAACACCGAGGAAACTCACACCAAAGTGGAGACAAATGTGGCAATGCAATTATATGGATGGAAATATTGCAATGCACTCGAAAGACACTAGCTATGCTCAAAAATATCACAGGCACAAGATTGCTCAAAGGAAAGTGTCAATATAGTAGTGATGAATCAGCTCCAAAAACAGTATAGCAATGTATCTCAAGGCCTTTTTCTCTTTTCTCACTTCTGTTTTTCTCTTTTTCTATTTTCTGTTTTTCTCTTTTTATTTTATACTTTTAAAACTGGCCAAACTAGCTAGGAGCAAAAATAAGCACAAAAGTATCAATGTGACACAATGTATGTGATAAAGAGCAGCCTGGAGTGAGCAATAAGTAGCTATTCTTTTTGGGAAAGATACCTATATGTTGCTGTAGAATGGCTGTGGCTAAGTCTCACAAAGATAGGAAAAGAAAACCTAAAGAAATTGGAAAAGAAAACTAAACCGAAAAAGAACTAGAGCTAAAAAACACACCTCTCGGCAGAAAAGTCGTACCGCGGCAGAGAAACGAGCCGAAATTGCTGTCGCGGCAGCGCGCTGTGTGAGCGAACCGCGAAAAAGTCGAGCGCGCGGGCCGTTTTTCACGTACGGGGCGGACTCCGACTCCGGCTAGGGCACGGCGGAGGCAGAGAAACTTTGCGATTTTGGTGCCGTGGCAGGAAACCGAACACAACCCAAATTGAGTAGAACTTTGGATCGGAAAGGTCTTTTTGGATGAAACTTTGTGGACACGACAAGGAGGACTCCAAGAGCATCTAGACCCTAAACCTAGACCGAAAACAAAGGACTCAAAATAAAAGGAAAAGGAACACGAAAATCAACCACAAACAGCAACGAAAACTTGATAGAAGTGATGATCTAAGGCTATGGCTCGAACTAAACTTATTTTTTGTGGCTTTTTCCTGGATAGGTAATGAAAACAAGAACTAATCTACTAGATCACGATAGCTCACCGAGTTAACCTGTAAATCTGATACCAAGATGATAAGGGGTTTCCCGATCTTCTCGATGAACTCACACGATAACAAGGATTGGATAAATTGTGTCTCTCCACGAACTCTCTGGCTAATTCCTGATGCCAATTGCAGCAGCAACCAATCCCTTGGATATTCGTAAATCCACACACTTGCACGAGCAGCCACTGACTACTAGTGGTCCTGTATCAACAAATTCCCAGTGGAATAGCAGATAACACGCAAAACTTGCAGAATATCAATTCCAGATGAATGCTTCAGCAATCAACAATGGAGTTCTAGGGTTTATGAGTAAAGGTAGTCTAAACTTTCTAATTTCGTGGCCTAGGTATTTAAAGGGGGGAGGGGGTGCGGCCAAGCCAGCCAAAGCGCCCCCTAACCTATTCCTACTCGGTTTGGTGCAACCAAGACATTACAAACCGAGCCCAACATGGGTTCAGCCAATTGGACTCTATTTGGAAGCTGGCAGAAAACGATTCGTGACTTGTTCTGGTCACCACGCCTTGTACGAGTCGAATCTGTAGATGGGGCTGGATACATTGGAAAGCTCTTCGAATTTCCTTTCCGGATTGTGCTTACTTGCTTTATTTGGAGCCCGTATGAAGAATCCATGACTATTTCAAATTCGGGACTTCTGCCAGTCCGAACTGAAATATCATTTCCTTGATGTTGTTTTCCATGGCAGCAACTTTGTTTTCCACGCCTCCTTCTTGTGCTCATTGCTTCCTCTCCTCCATCCATGTTTGTGTTATTAGTAAACCTAATCATACATAAATTCATAGGCTTAGGTAGTATAACATTCTCATAAACACAAACATTATTTATTACTAGGAAAGAATTCACCTTATAATGAATATCAGTGAGGCTCAATAATTCCTTCCAGCTCAAGCATGTATAATCATCATGTACGCCTATTATATCCTCATCATCACGGATGGTCTTGAGCTCGGCTTGCTCGATCTCGAAGTTGGCATTATCGGCGTCGAGCTTGGTCTTCAACTTGTCGAGGTCGGCTTTGAGTTTGAGAAGCATGCCCCGGTCCTTCTTGGAGTGTGATCTACTCTTGGACGCCCTTTTGGTTATGGCACGCGGAAGAGACTCCTCATGATGTGTACTTGCCGCCAACTTGCATGTGGGAGTAGTTTCTTGATGGCATGGCCTTGAGTGGCTTGAGTCCTCATAGTGATGTCGATGATGATCATGAGTAGACGTACGCCGATGACGATTTTTGGTGTTCCTTGACGAAGACTCATGTGCATAGGCACTTTGCGTTGGCCGCCGTCTCGAGGGTGAGGTAGCTTGACGACGAGGAGGAGGGCGAGTCTCCTTGTCCTCTAGGCGAAGATGACTTGAGCTCCGTCTTCTTGAGCTTGTAGGTGCTTCATGGCGGTGGCGCTCTTGAGTTCGTGGCCTTGAGTATCGTCTAAGTGGGGGCTCATCGTCGGTGTTGTCGTCCACATGATGTGTAGCGCGTGGCAGATCCTTGACGTGCCTTGAGGAGTCGTAGTCCATGTAGGGTCCCGCCACATCATTGGAGTTGTAGTCGTTGTAGTGGTCCGCCATGACGTTGATGCTTGAGGGCTCGAAGTCGGTGTAGCTCGCCATGTCGTGGACGGTTGCGGCGTCATAGTCGCAGTAGTGGTGGTGCTCCGCCATGTAGTCCATGCTCGTGGAGGTGTCGTCGATGTCGTGGTCCACCATGTCATCCATGCTTGGGGCGCCGTAGTCGTTGTCGCTCATGATGTCATCCATGTTTGGCGCACCGTAGTCATTGTCGCTCATGATGTTCTCATCATCATGGCCTCCATAGGATGCTCCGCTCTCACTAGACATGGTCAATCACAAGACAAGTGTATATATATGTGGAGTGGGAGGAAGTAAGAAACCAACCTCACCTAGTAGATAGTATTGGAACTAGTGGACCATGCCAAGAGAAACCGATACACAAGAATGTGGGTGACTTGAATTTCAAAGATCCAAACGCAACTCCAAAACACACACGGCTTATGAGTGGATAGGTAGGAATTATGGAAAGCAAATGGAACAACCGGAAACCAAGATATTATAAAGGCAAGTAGAGAACCACGATGACCACAAAGCAAATACAAGTTGATCTCAAAGGATATGAGTGAAGCACATAGAAACACACGCTTTGAAGAGTGGGACTTGTGCAACCAACAAGAGATTCATCATCCTCCTCAGAGGAACCCATCACGGGAAGGAGCAACGCTCAACTCTAGTTCATTCTTCTCTGCCTCAAATGGAAAAGGGGAAAAGCTATTTATAGTCTTAGTACAAAAGGGGGCGAAAGGTGGGGGTCCGGCCTGGGGGTCGGCCTGGGCCGGCCTGGAGGCCGGCGGCGTCTGGAGGGGGCCCGGCCTGGTGGCTGGCCTAGGCCGGCCTGGAGGCCGGCGTCGTCTGGAGGGGTGCCGGCCTGGGGGCCGGCCTGGGCCGGCTGGGAGGCCGGCTGGCTCTAGTTGGGTGCCGGCCTGGGGGCCGGCCTAGGCCGGCTAGGAGGACGGCCGACTCTGGTGGGGTGCCGGCCTAGGCCGGCTAGGAGGACGGCCGACTCTGGTGGGGTGCCGGCCTGGGGGCCGGCCTAGGCCGGGCTGGAGGCCGGCCTGCCTGTCTTCGCCTCCTTCTTCCTCTCCTTGTCCATGACGCTTCCTTCTCCTCATCCACGCGTATGCCTTAGTTGATTGGAGTCCATGGAGTTCCTTGCCACCCTTTGGAGTCCTTGGTGGCTTGTCGTACGTTGGAGTGCTTGAGATGGTGTTGTCATTGGGTTGGCCTACATCAATCCACAGACAACGTATTGAGGCTCTCATAGAGGAAGGAGTTCACCTTTGACGTCCATGGTGACTTGGCATGTGTCGGATGGCTTGTCATGGTGATGGACGTGGGTTGAGCTACATCAATAACATTCGTCATTTGGTCTGAAAGTCATGAATCTTCGTTCATGGTAGCTCATTTCTGAGAACACTTTATTAAGATATTTGCCGTATTCCAAGTTTATTATTTTTCCTCAAAACTAGGTCACATATAATGACACATTGCGAAGGATTTCCATTATTTTGATTTTTTTAAATTCTTTATGCCGATTTTGAAATGCGGTCAAAATTGACGACACGACTGTTCTTAGCTAGGGGTTGAATCTTGCGAAACTATTGGTGTATCTCTAATGAAATAGATAGTTGTGTACCTAAAAAATATTTTTAAAAATAATCAAGATCAAACTACGAGGCAGCTGTAGTTCAAAGTTGACCCGGTTCCAACCGAATCGACAGAAATTTGTCTTTTTGATGAGAGGTGTATAGAAACCTTTTGAAACACAAAAATTTGGTTATTTGTGCTTTAAATATGGTCTAATATTTTTTATAAATTGTTGTAGTTCAGATTTGTAAAATATTTCTGGTAGTTGCTTCACAAAACAACCCATTTTCGGCACTCGGAAATCGAGAAATGATTTTTTTGTGTAACGAAAATCGAAACTTTCTTCGGCAACATTGTTCTCCATTCCAAGATGCACGCTCGTATATAATATGGACATATTTAAACAAACTATGCCATGAATGTCATCATCACATTCGTCATTTGGCCTGAAAGTCATGAATCTTCGTCCATGGTAGCTCATTTCTGAGTACACTTTTTCAAGATATTTGCAGTATTCCAAGTTTATTATTTTTCCTCAAAACTAGGTCACATATAATGACACATTGCAAAGGATTTCCATTATTTTGATTTTTTTGAATTCTTTATGCCGATTTCGAAATGCGGTCAAAATTGACGACACGACTGTTCTTAGCTAGGGGTTGAATCTTGCAAAACTATTGGTGTATCTCTGATGAAATAGATAGTTGTGTACCCAAAAATGATTTTTAAAAAAAAAATCAAGAGCAAACTACGAGGCAGCTGTAGTACAAATTTGACCCAGTTCCAACCAAATCAGCAGAAATTTGTCTTTTTGATGAGGTGTATAGAAACCTTTTGAAATGCAAAAATTTGGTTATTTGTGCTTTAAATATGGTCTAATATTTTTATAAATTGTTGTGGTTCAGATTTGTAACATATTTTTGGTAGTTGCTTCACAAAACAACCCATTTTCCGCACTCGGAAAACGAGAAATGATTTTTTTGTGTAACAAAAATGGAAACTTTCTTCGGCAACATTGTTCTCCATTCCAAGATGCATGCTCGTATATAATATGGACATATTTAAACAAACTATGCCATGAATGTCATCATAACATTCGTCATTTGGCCTGAAAGTCATGAATCTTCGTTCATGGTAGCTCATTTCTGAGTACACTTTTTCAAGATATTTGCCGTATTCCAAGTTTATTATTTTTCCTCAAAACTAGGTCACATATAATGACACATTGTGAAGGATTTCCATTATTTTGATTTTTTTTAATTCTTTATGCCGATTTCGAAATGCGGTCAAGATTGACGACACGACTGTTCTTAGCTAGGGGTTGAATCTTGCGAAACTATTGGTGTATCTCTGATGAAATAGATAGTTGTGTACCTAAAAATGATTTTAAAAAAAAATCAAGAGCAAACTACGAGGCAGCTGTAGTTCAAATTTGACCCGGTTCCAACCGAATCGGCAGAAATTTGTCTTTTTGATGAGAGCTGTATAGAAACCTTTTGAAACACAAAAATTTGGTTATTTTGCTTTAAATATGGTCTAATATTTTTATAAATTGTTGTGGTTCAAATTTGTAACATATTTTTGGTAGTTGCTTCACAAACAACCCATTTTCGGCACTCGGAAAACAAGAAATGATTTTTTTGTCTAACGAAAATGGAAACTTTCTTCAGAAACATTGTTCTCCATTCCAAGATGCATGCTCATATATAATATGGACATATTTAAACAAACTATGCCATGCATTTCATCATAACATTCGTCATTTGGCCTGAAAGTCATGAATCTTCGTTCATGGTAGCATAAATTGTTGTGTCAATCATTATGAGTATATTTTTGCAAAGATTTATTGGACAATTGGAATAAATAAAATAAGTTAAAGGTTTCAACAAAGAAAAAAGGATGCAAGAAAGATTTGTTTTTTGTATATAAAATATGGTCTAATATTTTAAAATTTTGGTTTTGTTCAAATGTGCAAGAAAGATTTGGAAGGTTCTTCACAATAAACCCATATTTGTGACTCGAAAAATGATTTCAAATTTGTTATTTTTATGCTAAAAAGTCATATTAAATGACAAATGCGGAGGTTTTACTTTTTTATTTGTTTTAATTATAGTGTTATCAAAATGTGGTCAAAGCTGTCGAATTTTGCATTGAATTACAATTTTCCTCCCGCCCGCATAGGTTCTATTTCGCGCTCCCCAAATTTGAAAGGAAATGTCTATTTTTTCTATTACGTACCTAAAAATGTGAATGGCACGGAGGGTATTTCGGTACAAGATCCCCACAATCCACGACTTAACCCTATCCCCTTTCGCGTTCGCCCTCTCCATCCCGAGTGCTCCGCCGGAGCCTTGCCTCTCCACCACTCCCTCTCGAGTTGGCCTCCACGACCCTACTCTCCATATCTCTCCCTCCTGAGGCAGTGCGGAGGAGGAGCTCAGCACCTTCCTCTCCCTCCTGAGGCGACACGACTGCAAGCATGGTGGGAGCCGACGCGGCTGATGCTCCCTTCGGATGAGGATGCCGTCGCAAGAGGACCCACGACTTCATCGTCGGCACCTTCTTCGACCTACTCGTCGCCCGCGCTTTCTTCCGCCGCCGTGAAGAAGAGCGATGGTGCTGCTTCAGATCCGCCAGAGAGGTATGGTCTCTCTAACCTAGCATTACCCAGATCCAATCTAGACGCGCTTGGTGACGTGGTTCAGGCTCGCGGTGTGGCCTCGAAATCCGGTGCCGGATCTGGAGTCCACAACCGCTCGAGATGTTCTTGCAGGAGCAGCTCCCTCCACGAGATGAACAGGCTCAACGTCGAACCGATGGTCGCCGCCGCTGTCGTCCAGGGCACTAAGGACGGTCGCCACCCCTTTGTGTACTGCCATGCTCACCCGGCTACGGTGACTACTTCGACTGCCTCATCTACTTCTCCACTGGTCCGATCCAGTGCTGGTGAGTAACTTTGGTCTCTCCCTCTTCTATCTAACCTGTGGTGCCTGACCATCCTGCCGTGGCACCGCGACATGATCGTCGTTAGTCGCTTCAATTTTTTGCGCATGTTTTTGGTGGCCCGTGTCACTGATGTAATCAGCTTACAGAGGCATTGCGCCTTTGATCAGTAATCTACTAGAAAAAACCTGGTCACTGATGTAATCAGCTTACAGATGAATTGCCGCCTCTTACTTGTAGTGAAGATGAATTGCCTAAATGTGTATGACCTAATTTAGTTTAATGGAATTGTGTTCAGTTTTTGAAGTGTAGTTCGCCTTTGCTCTATACCTTGCTGTGGTTTTCAGTAGCAATTAGTGCCTTTGTTCCTTTTTTGTCATGTGGTGTCCATGGATTGAAATTTTGGATGTGATGTATCAATTGAAATTAATACATTTGGTTTGTACCTTCTGGAAGTCACCTCCTTCTCCTTCCATAATGACAGGGGCAAGAAACTCCCGCATCCCTCTTCCTCTTTAACTTCATTGTGTGGTGTGCTCTCTGTTGCAGTAGTGCCTCTGGTTGCAGTATTTGCATGTTCTGCCAACACTAGATTTATGTAGGAACTCATTGCTATTGCCTGTATGTTTTGCTGCATCACAAAACAGGGACATGACTTGCTTATTTGCTGCTCTATAGTTCTATCATGTATTGTTGCTGGCACTTACTACATTGCTCATGGACATGACTTGCTGCTTCTTATCACGCAACATCTTATCTCACAATCTATCTCATGATTTTTCTTAAAATCGTGCAGGGTTATGGCGCATGGGAGTTCGTGAAGCAGCGAGTACAGCCAGTGGAGCTCGCCATCATCTCCAAGGAGGTCGTATGCTCCCTCCCCTTCATCCCTCCCTCTCTGCTATAGTTAATTCCAGATTTCTTTGGTGGTGTTCCCCGTTTTAATTCTAGATATATGTTCCAGCTGACCAGCTTAGAAGGTTCAGTACACTGTAAATTGTAAATTGCTAGCTACTGAATTTTAGTCACCCTATGAACTGATACTAGTTCCTGGCTGTCATATGCTAATGCGAATAGACTCAAAGAAAGCATTTCCCTTCTTTAATTTCAGAATCTCTTCAATTTATACTTTAGTGTAAAAGTCTATTCTGAAGAGTTCTATATATCGAGAGAATGTATTGGTGCTTTGCGGTTTGTATAATGCAATTGCTGCTACATGTATATCAATACTAGACTAATAGTGGTTTACCAATTTGTCCACTGCATTTTAGACAACCGCATACTTACTATCACAGTTGGTACTACTTCCATTGTCATATCTTCTAGTCGTTGTTCCGTCAACTTGACTAGTTTCGTAGAATATCGCTGTTCAGTGTTCACATGTACACTTGAACACCTTTCTACTACTGCTGTTGTTGTATGGCAAACACCAGAGTCAAATCATATTTGTGTTGCATTTTCCTTAACATCGATATGGTTTGTTTATTGTGCAATTACATTGTGATGTTCTATACATTTGTTGCTGGTCGAACATGATCCTTGGTCCTATGTAAAAGTAGAACCATTTATTGCTAGTTTAATGCTCCAGCATTGATAACACTACCTTCGTCCTTGCTGACCCCTCTGGTGTCGCCGGCAAGGGTGCAAATCAGCCTATGAGATGGCAGTGAGCTCACCACGCTGGAAACATGGCAGCGGTGGCCTTGTTCTTCGACTCCATCAGATTAGCTAAGTTCCTGTCCTTTCTTTGTGATACCACGGCCATCGTGCCGTGGTTGTACTATGCTCTACCCATATATTTGAATTTTGGTGATGATTATCATTTGGTAACCTAGTGTCTAAGTTCTGTTACTATGAAATGACATCTAGGCCTGGCTGTTATAGTTTATTATTCTCGTATTTGCCATCATGGTAGGCTAAGGCACTGTGGTTGATGGTTTTGCCATCATGGTAGGCTGTCATGGTAGGCACTGTGGTTGATGGTTTTGCCATCATGGTATTTGATATGAACTCCATTTGTTTGAGGTTGTTCTAGTTAAGCATGATTTATAGGTTTTGTCGCTATTAGTCTTACCTGGTGGTTGTTCAAAGTTTAATCAACGTGACAGTCCCAGTTTTTATAAGTGACATAGTCCCAGTTTTTATAATTGAATGCTGATTTGCTGTATTTTAGGTATTCCATTCATTGAGAAAAAAAATGTGGTGGTTCCTCATTTACAGGAGCTCCAGGCCTAACTAAGTTGAAGTGTGAAGCCCTACTCCGCAAAGAGTAGCATATTATGTATTGTAATTGTAGTAAGCACATCTGGGTTGAAATAGACTATGTAATAAAGATTGTAGTAGGCTAATTTAGTGTTATTTGATGAAATTCATGTGTTTTTCTACACTGATTGAAATATTCAGTATGTATGTGATTTTATAATGTGTGATATGGAAACCTGACTAGTGGGACCAAGTTCTGGTAATAATTTGACAAATTTCGAAACTTATGATGTGTGGGACCAATTTATTAGATAAAATGACAAGGTGGACTGATAGGGCACAGGTAGTCCGATCTTTCGATGAGATATGATATGTCGATTCTTGGTGGAGTTCGACCTTGACGATCCGACTTCTACGCACAAGTAC
The DNA here is from genome assembly GCA_012064385.1 of Puccinellia tenuiflora. Taxonomy (NCBI): domain Eukaryota; kingdom Viridiplantae; phylum Streptophyta; class Magnoliopsida; order Poales; family Poaceae; genus Puccinellia; species Puccinellia tenuiflora. The sequence continues at coordinate 89,270 of QRDG01000564.1, read as the reverse complement.
GCAGCGCCAACGCAGTCGCTAAGCCAATCTCCGCGAGTTACCAACCCTGCAGAAGCACGATCGGCCTGACCAAAAAGGTCTAGTTCTACCTGCGATCGAGAAACAAGTAAGAACCAATATTACAATCAAGAATTGCGGATGGAAGATGAACTTTATTGATGAATGTTGGGATCTTGCAAGTGCGTAGTACAGGAGGTCTAGCCGACACTCGTGCCTATGGCGAAGACTAGCAAAAGCTGAGTTCTTTTTAACTAAACAAAATCCAAGTCTAAACGATGACCTAAGGGGGGTATATAAGGAGGAGAGAAAGGGATTTCAGCCAACCAAGGGATGGTGGTCGAATCCAACCCTAAGTGGACTTTACTTCCTCCATACGGACTCTAAAAACACACTAAAAAGTCTGACTCGAAATTACATGGGCCCTGGCCCATAAATAAAGGTGGCGCAGCACCATATGTGACTATGGACGAAAATATGAAGTATAGGCATGAATATTTCGTCCAAGTCTTCAATCATCATATTCTCCATTGGTGGTATAATCATCTCCATCATGAGCACTCCTGCTGCCATCTCCTTGCACGTACATACTCCATAGCTTGTCCTTCGCATCCATGCTTGGTCCATTATTCCTAAGAGAGACAAACACATCTAATTTAGGCAGCATCATATTCTCATGTATATTAGGAGTAGCTTGTAAAAACGAAAGTACCTGTTGATTAAGTTGACGTGCACGAGCTTTAGTGATAGGTCCTTGTAATGGAGATGGTGTAGTAGCTGCGGTTGCATCTACAGTAGGGATGTCCTCATCATCCTCCCCTTCTTGAATTGAAGTCGTCCTCGACGCCATCTCATCATTCTCTCCCAAGTATGGCTTCAAATCTGCAATGTTAAATGTGGGACTAACCCCAAAATCTGCAGGCAACTCAAGTTTATATGCATTATCATTTATTTTCTCTAACACCTTAAAAGGACCATCAGCCCGTGGCATTAACTTGGACTTGCGCAAATCAGGAAAACGGTCTTTGCGCAAATGTAACCATACAAGATCTCCAGGTTCAAACACAATTTTCTTTCTCCCCTTATCCCCATACATTTTATATTTTGCATTCATGCGTTCAATATTTTCTTTAACAGTGGCATGCAACTTTAACACCAAATCAGCATGTTGTGTAGCATCTAGATCATTTGGCACCGAGGATGGAAGAGGCAATAAATCAATAGGTGCACGAGGAATAAAACCATACACAACTTCAAAAGGGCACATTTTAGTAGTAGAATGCATTGAACGATTATAAGCAAATTCGTTATGAGGCAAGTGTGCCATTTTCGAAAATCTATCCACAACAACAAAAATAATATCCCTCCCCTTCTGTATGCGAGGTAATCCCAAAACAAAGTCCATAGAAATATCCTCCCAAGGCACACTAGGAACAGGAAGAGGCATATATAAACCATGTGGATTAAGACGTGACTTAGCTCTTTGACATGTAGTGCAGCGACCAACAAATCTCTCAACGTCCCGACGCATCCGTGGCCAAAAGAAGTGTGCAGCAAGGACGTCCTCCATCTTCTTCACACCAAAATGTCCCATCAATCCTCATGTGATTTCTTCATGGGCTGAAATATAACATCAAGGGCATTGTAAGGCATTGCCAATACAACAATATGAATGAGCTATTGCACCAAGCAAGGGAGGCTGAATCACAGCTAGCTGAAGAGGCTCATCTGAAGGCAAGATATTCAAGTTCTGGGAGGTTTTCTAGCAGAGCGCCATCACCATCTGTCGCGCCTATGGAGAGTCCATCTAACCGCCCAGCTTCTTCCTTCTCCAAGCAAGCCTCCAATGCTTCTCCTGCAAAGAAACCAACTACCCCTGCTGCTAGTACTGGTTCTAATGTGTGTACAGCCCGTAATAGAGACATGGTTTGTCATACTTGTGGAGGCAAAGGACACTTCAAGAGGGAATGTCCAAATAGAAAGACAATGATTGTGAATGTTGATAATGAATATGAAACAGGAGATGACGCTGATCCTTATGCTTCCGATGAAGATGGCTATACTAGTGAGGGAGGCATGGATGCTTTTGCTTCTCCTGCGCCTACAATTGTTGTCTCACAGCATGCTTTGAGTGTGCAGCCACAATCTGAATCTCAGCGCTGTAACTTGTTCCAAACAAAAGCACTAGTTGGTCCCAACAAGGCTTGCAAGGTCATTATTGATGGAGGTAGTTGCCGCAATCTTGCAAGCAAGGAATTATGTTCAAAACTGAAACTGCAATATATACCGCATCCAAATCCATATTACATTCAGTGGTTAAGTGACAATGGTGAGATGAAAGTCAACCACATGGTGCGGGTAAATTTTGAAATAGGACCATAGAAGGATTCCATTGAGTTTGATGTGGTTCCTATGACTGTTTGTCATCTATTATTGGGTCGGCCTTGGCTGTATGATCGCCATGTGCAACATAATGGCCGTGCCAATACATATCACTTGGAGTTCAAGGGCAAGAAAATTAATTTGCAGCCCATGTCACCGCAGCAAATCGTGAATGAGTCTCGTCAGAAAGTAGAAGTGAATGTAGAACAGCCACCTGTACGAGAGAACAATGTAATAACTGTGAGTGATACTATAACGAAAAGTGAGAAAGTGCCTAGTTTGCTTATATTAGCCACCAAACAAGACATGAGAGAATTTAGTGAGGATCCTACAGCCATGCCTCTTGTGCTTATGTACAAAGGTGAGGTTTTAGTTTCTAATGATATGCAACCTGTTTCTCTTGGTGTGTCTAATGTTTTGCAGGATTATGGAGATGTGTTTCCGGAGGAGGTACCAGCAGGGTTGCCTCCATTGTGTGGCATTGAGCATCAAATTGATCTCGTCCCTAGCGCCACACTTCCCAACCGAGCACCATACAGGACCAACCCCGAAGAAACAAAAGAAATACAGAAACAAGTGCAAGCACTACTAGACAAAGGGTATATTCGTGTCTCTCTTAGTCCTTGTGCTGTTCCTGTTATTTTAGTGCCTAAGAAAGATGGTACATGGCGTATGTGTGTAGATTGTAGAGCTATAAACAACATCACTATTCGATGTCGTCATCCTATTCCACGCTTAGAGGATATGCTAGATGAATTGAGTGGTGCTGCTGTTTACTCTAAAATTGATTTGCGTAGTGGATACCATCAAATTAGGATGAAAGAAGGGGATGAATGGAAAACTGCTTTCAAAACAAAATTTGGTTTATATGAGTGGCTAGTGATGCCTTTTGGTCTTACTAATGCACCTAGTACATTCATGCGCTTAATGAATCATGTTTTGCGAGAGTTCATTGGTCGCTTTGTGGTTGTATACTTTGATGATATACTTATTTACAGCCGCACTGAATCTGAACATTGTGATCATCTTAGTCAAGTTTTGCAAGTGCTGCGTGATAATAAATTGTATGCTAATCTTGAGAAGTGCACATTTGCAAAAGATAAAGTGATATTTCTGGGATACGTTGTATCTAAGCATGGGGTAGAAGTAGATTCATCTAAAATTGAAGCAATTCAAAAATGGCCTATTCCCATGAATGTGAGTCAATTACGCAGTTTTCTCGGTCTTGCTGGTTTCTATCGACGTTTTGTGAAAGACTTTAGTACTATTGCTGCACAATTGAATGATTTAACTAAGAAGGGTGTGCCTTTTGTGTGGGGCGCAGCACAAGATCTTGCTTTTGATGAGCTGAAACGTTTGCTTACTTCTGCACCATTACTTGCACTACCAGATTTTTTCAAGCAATTTGAAGTTGAATGTGATGCTAGTGGTATAGGAATTGGTGGTGTTTTGATGCAGGAAGGTCGACCTATTGCTTATTTCAGCGAGAAACTTTCTGGTGCTAGATTAAATTATCCTATTTATGATAAAGAGTTGTATGCGCTTGTTAGAGTTCTTGAGGTTTGGCAACATTATTTGTGGCCAAAAGAATGTATCATACATTCTGATCATGAAGCATTGAAGTATTTGAAAGCTCAATCAAATCTGCATAGACGCCTAGCTAAGTGGGTTGAATTCATTGAGTCATTTCCCTACATTATTCAGCATAAGAAAGGGAAAGATAATGTTGTTGCTGATGCTCTATCTAGGAAGCACATGTTATTGACAGAACTTGATGTTAAAATTCCTGGTTTAGAGAGCTTGTGTGATTTGTATGCAACTGATCATGATTTTGCTGAACCATATCGTTTGTGCTTGCTTCGCAACGCATGGGACAAGTACCACATACATGATCGATTTCTGTTTCGAGCTAACAAACTATGTGTTCCAGAATCGTTGGTGCGTTTGCTATTGTTGCAGGAATCACATGCTGGAGGATTGATGGGTCACTTCGGGCGTGAGAAGACGTTGCTCATGCTAGCTGATCAGTTTTATTGGCCCAAGATGAGGCGCGACGTGGACAGGTTTGTTAGGCGCTGCATTACATGCAACAAGTCCAAGTCAAAACTGAAGCCTCACGGTTTGTATACACCACTACCTACACCTAACACGCCATGGGCAGATATTAGTATGGAGGACATGATAGTATTTTTGTGGTAGTGGATAGATTCTCTAAGATGGCACATTTTATTGCGTGCCACAAGAGCGACGATGCGTCGCATGTTGCTAATCTGTTTTTTAGGGACATCGTACGCATACATGGAGTACCTAGGACGATTGTTTCAGATCGTGATGTCAAGTTCATGAGCTACTTCTGGAAGACATTGTGGGGGAAGCTAGGAACGAAGTTGTTGTTCAGCACAACATGTCATCCTCAAACAGATGGTCAAACGGAGGTGGTGAATCGAACATTGTCACAATTGCTGCGAGCTATGATCAAGAAAAATCTGCGTGAGTGGGAGGAGTGTTTGCCACATGTTGAGTTTGCTTATAACAGAGCGGTGCACACTACTACTCAGCTTTGCCCTTTTGAGGTGGTGTATGGCTTCAAACCAATCACACCACTAGATTTGCTGCCTCTTCCATTGCATGAGAGAGTTAACATGGAGGCATCAAAAAGAGCAGATTATGTGAAGAAGATTCATGAGAAGACACGAGAGGCTATTGAGAAGAAAGGCAAGAACATTGCTGCTGCAAGAAACAAATCAAGAAAGCAAGTTTTGTTTCAGCCGGGAGATATGGTTTGGGTGCATCTGCGCAAGGATAGGTTTCCACAGCTCAGAAGTTCCAAGTTGAAGCCGCGTGGTGCTGGTCCTTACAGGGTGCTAGCTAAGATCAATGATAATGCCTACTCGATTGATATTCCTATTGCTGAGTTTGGTGGCATTAGCAACAGCTTCAATGTTGCTGATTTGTCACCATATGATGGAGACGACCTTGGCGCGTCGAGGTCGACGCTTTTTGAAGGGGGGGGGGGGGAGATGATGAGGACATCCATACACTTGACGCATCTTCACCTCATGATGATGAACACCAAGCTGCTGCAAAGAAGTTCAATGATGAAATCAGAATTGGACCTATTACAAGAGCTCGTGCAAAGCTATTAGAACAACAGGTGAACTCACTCCTAATAGAATCTGAATATTTCGTTAATGAGAATTGTTTACTGCCTAAGTCTTTGTTTGTGTGCATACTCAGGTTCGTTGAAGAAGAAGACATAGCACGAGGGAGCAAGGAGCTGCAGCACATGGAGCAAGAGGATCAAGGCGTGGAGTACACAAGCTGAAGAGGACGCGAGGGAGGAGAGGGAGGCAGCGTCCAAGGGCCAAGGAGGCCACCACGCCACACATGGGCAGGCACCAAATCAGGCCTGCGTGCCTTAAGGCTGAACCCAACACTTTGGGTCAGTTTGTATCGTTTGAGTCGAACCGGTTTAGGGTTGCACCAAGTCGGTTGCACCGGGTCGGTACTGTAGCTACAGTACGCCCTCCCCCTTTATATACTAGTCCAGCCGCCATAGATGAGTTTAGACCACGTTTAAGATAAACCCTAGTTCATGAGACTGCTGTAAGCATTCATCTTGAATCCTCGTCTCCAATTCGTTTCGATCTGGAGATTATATACTGCAAGTTAAGTGTGATCCGTTGTTCCATTGGGAATTAGTGAATTGCAATTATACCGTTTCGTGGTCGACGGCTACGTGCGCAAGTGTGTGACGTTGTGAATATCCAAAGGGTTGAGAGTTGCTGCATTGGCATCAGGGATCAAGCGAGGAGAGTTCATCGGCGACATACAAGTTATCTACCCATCATCATCATCACCACCGCAGCTTACTGAGAAGATCGGGCCACCCCATATCAAATCCTCCTCCATGCGCTTCCTGCAACAACAAAAGACGAACGGAACTATCTGGGATGCAAAGTTTGTTAGCGCGGAACACAAATCCATCATTGAGGACGAATTTGTTCCATGTTCTCCCTTCTTTACAATTCTGCAACACATCTTTGAAATCAACATCATGTATATATTGTTCTTTAATGGTTTCCAATCCAAAAAAATTGAAGTCAAGCTGAGACAACATAGTATAGCGTCGTGATAAAGCATCAGCAATAACATTGTCTTTACCCTTTTTGTGTTTAATGACATAAGGAAAAGTCTCAATAAATTCAACCCACTTAGCATGACGACGGTTCAGTTTTGCTTGACTACGAATATGCTTCGAAGATTCATGATCAGAATGTATAATAAGTTCTTTAGGCCATAAATAATGTTGCCAAGTTTCTAAAGTCCGAACAAGAGCATATAATTCCTTATCATAAGTAGAATAGTTCAGACTAGGCCCACTCAATTTTTCACTAAAATATGCAACAAGTTTTCCATCTTGTAATAACACACCTCCCAACCCAATTCAACTAGCATCACATTCAAGCTCAAAAGTCTTATTAAAATCAGGAAGTTGGAGCAAAGGAGCATGTGTTAACTTATCTTTCAATAGCATGAAAGCCTCCTGTTGTGCATCGCCCCAAACAAAGGGCACGTCCTTCTTTGTTAGCTCATTCAGCGGCGCTGCAATAGACCCAAAGTCTTTGACAAAACGCCGGTAGAACCCAGCGAGGCCAAGGAAACTCCTCACTTGGGTGACCGTTAGTGGAGTCGGCCAACTCGAAATCGCCTCAATCTTTGCGGGATCCACTTTAATGCCCTGCGCAGTAACAACATAGCCAAGAAACACAACTCGATCGGTGCAAAAGGTGCACTTCTCAAGGTTACCAAATAAACGTGCAGCACGCAAAGCATCAGAAACAGCACGCAAATGAGTCACATGATCCTCTAAAGATTTGTTGTAAATCAATATATCATCAAAGTAGACCACCACAAAACGTTCAATGAAAGCACGCAAAACTTCATGCATTAATCTCATGAAAGTACTAGGAGCATTAGTTAAACCAAAAGGCATCACTAACCACTCATAGAGACCAAATTTTGTTTTGAATGATGTTTTCCATTCATCTCCTAATTTCATAAGAATTTGGTGGTAACCACTACGCAAATCAACTTTAGAGAACATGGTAGAGCCACTCAATTCATCAAGCATATCATCCAAACGTGGTATAGGGTGTCTATAACGAATTGTGATATTATTAATAGCCCTACAATCAGTACACATGCGAGAAGAACCATCTTTCTTTGGTACCAAAAGAATAGGAACAGCACATGGACTAAGAGACTCACGAACATAACCTTTGTCGAGTAGTTCTTAAATTTGTCGTTCAATCTCTTTCGTCTCCTCAGGGTTGGTACGGTAGGCTGCACGGTTTGGAAGCGAAGCACCCGGTATGAGATCAATTTGGTGCTCTATTCCTCGAATGGGTGGCAGCCCCGGTGGCATCTCCTTGGGAAAAACATCCGCATACTCCTGCAAAATGTTAGCAACAGCGGGTGGCAAAGAGGAAGGCATATCCTCAAAAGAAAACAGGACCTCTTTGCATATGATTGCATAACAAACAGAAGTATTCACATCCAAGTCAGAAATATCAGATTTGGTAGCAAGTAAAGTTGGATGCTTCAAACGAATTTCATTAGGTAATTTGGAACCAGATTTAGGTGTATTCTTTGGTGGCATCACTTCATTAGCAACAATCTGGTTTTCACCTTTTTGTTTCTCCTTATTTTTTGCTCTACTAGCTCTAGCAAGATCATCTTTCAAAATATGTGCAGGAGTCATAGGTTTGAGACCAATTTTCTTTCCATCATGCACAAGAGTATAATGATTAGTTCTACCATTATGGACAGATTCTTTATCATATTGCCATGGTCTACCAAGTAACAACGAACAAGCTTGCATGGGTACAACATCACAATCAACAAAATCAGAATATGTCCCAATAGAAAAATGCACACGTGTAGTTCGTGTTACCTTTAGTCTACCTGTGCTGTCGAACCATTGAATATGGTATGGGTGGGGGTGCTGCCGTGTAGGGAGAGAAAGCTTCTCCACCATCTCAATGCTTGCTAAATTATTGCAGCTTCCACCATCGATGATGATTTGAATAGCACGGTCCTTCACAACTCCGCGTGTGTGAAACAAGTTGTGGTGCTGATTTTGTTCTTGACTTAGCTGCACACTCAAAGCGCGATGTGCAATGAAGCTCCTATAATTGTCAGCATCCTCAGCGCCCATAACCTCTATGTCCTGCTCAGAATCTTCATTATCCTCTTGTTGTGCAGAAATAAGCGCGAGAGTCTCTTCATCATAATCACTTGCAGAATCATACTCTCCATCTTCACGCACGATCATCACACGCTGTGTCTTGCACTCTCTCTCGATGTGACCATATCCCCAACAACGGCGGCATTGCACATCCCTTGTTCTTCCCGTGGACACCGAACTCCGAGCTGGCCCTTTAGATGTTGATGGAGGACTCGGTGCCGGTGTGCGTGATGGTGGCATGCTAGACTTGTTGGTCGAAGGAGGAGGTGCAGAACCACGGGAGCTGGCCTCCGGTTAGCGTGGCGTCCATGAAGATGTACGACCTGTAGAAAAATTAGGCCTTGTCCGCGGTTGACGATCCTGCACTTCACGTTCAGCTTTGCAAGCAAGATGAAATAAACGGGTGATAGTATTGTACTCCTTATATTCAAGAATTGTTTGAATCTCCCTATTCAACCCACCCAAAAAGCGTGCAAACATAGCTTCATTATCCTCAATAACACCACAACGAATCAAACCAGTTTGCAATTCTTGATAATACTCTTCTACAGATTTTTTATCATTTCGTAGACGGGTGAGTTTTTGTAACATTTCACGCTGATAATAAGGAGGTACAAAATGAGTACGCATAGCACATTTTAAATTATCCCAAGTATTAGGAATATTATCATGATTCAATCTACAATATTCAGACCACCAAACGGAAGCAAAACCAGTGAATTCACAAGTGGCAGCACAAACACGTCTATCCTCGGGGTACTGTAAACATGCAAAACGTTGTTCCACTTCTAGTTCCCATGTAAGATAAGCATCAGGATTATATCTACCCTCAAAAGGTGGAATAACTAATTTCAGTTTAGCAACATGTTCATCTTCGCGTACCTGCACTTGCTGCCAGTGTGCAAGGTTGCGTGGATGTACATGTGGACGACCCGGTGGATAGTCGGCGTCAGCCGCGTATCCGTCGCCATGCTCACCAGGATTGGTGACATGAGCAGTAGCCGACGCAACCGAACCTTGTGGATCCTCCTGAAGTACACGACCTGCCCGTGGAACGGTGTTGCCTTGCAGCACGGGAGGCGGTATGCGTGGTGGCTGTAACTGTCCCAACAAGCGATCAAACTTGCTGGATAGGCTAGCCAAGGTGGTGTTGACATCGTCGAACTTCGCGTTGAAAGCAACCTCCAAGCCATCGGTCTTGTCCATAGCACCACGGATCCGGTCCTCCGTGTCCAAAGCATGGTCCGTAACCATCTTCTCAAAGTGCTTATGCATCTCCTTGTTGGTCATCGCGCCCTTCTCGTCCCCTGACATGATTAGTAGAAAACAAGAAACAAATACAAGTATATGTTCCTATCAACTACTAGGATGTGGTGGAAAACACGCAATCCGTCAAGCAAAATATAAGGCTCTTACAAGTGTCTTACCAAGCAGGAGAGCGTCACGGCGACCACAAAAATTAGTACTCCGATGATTGGACAAAGCGATTACTAGGCGATGTACAATGCACGTAGTAGAAAGTATGTGGAGCTGTAGGAAGGCTTCAATATATTGGATTAGCAATAATCAAATCAGGAATGCAAGTTGAAGCAATGCACAAAGATGGTACTGTGCTGGTCCTAGGCTAGACCGTACTAGAGACGCGAGCCGATATCACCAACAAAGTCAAGGCGTGGCAACAACAAGCACAAATGGATAGCTCGTAACAGCAAGATATATGTGAAGATCACAGAAAACTAACAGATACGTGAGTAAGATACCCACAACAATATGCACTAAAAGCGAGATGGTATGCTCTGTGAAGCGTGCGACGCGCTGAAAACGCGAAAAAGTAGCAAAAATATCACTATGATGACAACTGTCTCAAAAGAATCCCCGTACTGAAAAACGAGGGTAGGTTCAAATTTTTTTTTGAAAGTGCTCTGCAAAGCGTTCAAAATCACGTAGTGCTCTGAAAAGCGTGTGATTTTTTTTTTGCGGATGGGTGGGGCTACGTGAGCAAGGATTAACCGAGATGAACTCTACCTCGTTAACGCAGACTTGGCGGGTAAGGAAACAAACTGAAAATGAATCTCCAAAACCCTAACCCTACTTGGTACGGCGGCACAACAAAGGATGTGGCGGCGAGAGGGTATAGCGGCGAGGCAGTAGTGTGATGGAGTAGCTCTGGAGGGAGTTTGGCGGCGGAGAGTAGTGGTGGGTGTTGGTAGTGGTGGCGGAAGGACTGGTGGATGGAAGGCGGTGATCTGCAAGCGTGGAAGATGGTGCGGCGGTAGCGATGACTAGATGTGATTCGAACTCGAAAACTCTAAGGGACTAGACACTAAGACCAGCAACTCGACACAACGATGCAGACGAAGACTCAACGATGCAATACACTGAAAAGATTATGCAACAGGCCCGGACTAGTTTTAGGACGGGATGATCTAACCCTAATATTTTTTTTTTGGCTTTTTCGTGGACTGTAGGTATGAAAGAAAACAGATGCAATCTACACTAGTAAAACTGTAAATCTCACTGATCAACCTGAAATCTGATACCACTTGATAGGGCACAGGTAGTCCGATCTTTCGATGAGATATGATATGTCGATTCTTGGTGGATTTCGACCTTGACGATCTGACTTCTACACACAAGTACGCAGCGCCAACGCAGTCGCTAAGCCAATCTCCGTGAGTTACCAACCCTGCAGAAGCACGATCGGCCTGACCAAAAAGGTCTAGTTCTACCTGCGATCGAGAAACAAGTAAGAACCAATATTGCAATCAACAATTGCGGATGGAAGATGAACTTTATTGATGAATGTTGGGATCTTGCAAGTGCGTAGTACAGGAGGTCTAGCCGACACTCGTGCCTATGGCGAAGACTAGCAAAAGCTGAGTTCTTTTTAACTAAACAAAATCCAAGTCTAAACGATGACCTAAGGGGGGTATATAAGGAGGAGAGAAAGGGATTTCGGCCAACCAAGGGATGGTGGTCGAATCCAACCCTAAGTGGACTTTACTTCCTCCATACGGACTCTAAAAACGCACTAAAAAGTCTAACTCGAAATTACATGGGCCCTGGCCCATAAATAAAGGTGGCGCAGCACCATATGTGACTATGGACGAAAATATGAAGTATAGGCATGAATATTTCATCCAAGTCTTCAATCATCATATTCTCCATTGGTGGTATAATCATCTCCATCATGAGCACTCCTGCTGCCATCTCCTTGCACGTACATACTCCATAGCTTGTCCTTCGCATCCATGCTTGGTACATTATTCCTAAGAGAGACAAACACATCTAATTTAGGCAGCATCATATTCTCATATATATTAGGAGTAGCTTGTAAAAACGAAAGTACCTGTTGATTAAGTTGACGTGCACGAGCTCTAGTGATAGGTCCTTGTAATGGAGATGGTGTAGTAGCTGCGGTTGCATCTACAGTAGGGATGTCCTCATCATGGACCCATCTGACAAGTAGGACCTATCTGACAAGTGGGACCAGCTACAAAATATAATGGATGAAAAACATAATCAATATACAATAAAAAGGCCGAAATCCATTAAAAAGAAGGGCCGAATTATTGGGCTTGGCCCATGTAACCGTCGAAAAATTGATTGGAAATTTTTTTTAAACAGGGTGAATTATTGGGCTTGGCCCATTTAGAAGGCTGAACTGGACCGGGCTGATTCTGATCTACGACCATTTCATTTGGTCACAAATTTGCCACGTCAGCCTTGCCACGTTGGATCTGACATGGTCTGGTCAGATTGCTAGTGACCAAAAAATCGGTCATAACATCCGTGACCTTTTTTTTGTCACAGACGTCTATGACCAATTCTCAAAAAAGGTCACGTAGTTTCATTAGTGATGCTCATCTTTTGACCAACTGTTTTTGGTCACAAAAAGGTCACAAATGAAAAAGCGTGACCTTTCAGTGACCAATATGGAGGGTCACTAGATAGCACATTTCTTGTAGTGTTATATAGTACCACTCCCTGCAGATGCAGATTCTTCTTCCTTCTCCGCTTCCATGCGTACACCTTAGTTGATTGGAGTCCATGGAGTTCCTTGCCATCCTTTGAAGTCCTTGGTGGCTTGCCGTACGTTGGCGTGCTTGACATGGTGGTGGCCATGGGTTGGGCTACATCATCTCCCCCTCCTTCGAAAAGCGTCGTCCTCGATGCTAGCACGTCTTCATCATGTGAAGGAGATAGATGGCTTGACGTTGACGTAGTAATCACCATGTAGCTTTTCTTGACGCCAAATATATGGCCGCTCTTCAATGTTCTTTCGCCTTTCATTGAACCTAGAGAGCTCACAAGAATACGAAACAACACTCAAAGAGTAGCCAATTCTTGAAGTTCATGACATGGGCACTTAAGTAGAAGGAAGTCACCTTAGCAAGACGCCAACATTCCTTTGATGCGTAATCTTGCACCATGAAGTTGTGGGTGGCGATCCACTCATTTGTACCTACACACATCAAAGACCAAGCAACACATGTGTGTGCATGATAGAGGAGCACACCATTGATGACATGTCCTAGCTTAATCATAGCACCATTTGCACAACACATGTGCATTGAAGGCAAAGCAAAAGCGAGCTCAATGTGTAAGCAATTCCTCAGAACATCCTCAAGATGTGAAAACACAAAATCTCCAAGAAAAGTTGAGAAGGCTATGATACCTATCTCATTGTGAACCATATGATGTTCATTGCATTGAAAGCATCGGAAAGAGACGTTGGCGAACCACACAAGGTGAGAGAGGCTCTTATCATCACCATCATGGGTGCAAAGAAAGCAAGGAGAAGTGCAAGTTTTCATCGATTTTGTTGCAACACCAATAAGACAACATCCAAAAGACTCATGGCAAGACATGCTCAAAATATCATTATGGTTGCAATCTAGCCAACGGAAAGAACAATTGTTCATCATACTTTTTGCAACACAAAAATCATCTACAAGGAAGATCAAGGGAGCATGAATGTCACATGGGGAATCAAAATCACACACATGCTTACAAACCAACCAAAGGAAAGAGCAATTGTTCAATTTGTTGGATGCAAAACATGCGGAAGATATTAAAACCTGGTTTAAACCGTAACTCACAAGTATTATGCTCTCAAGAGCTAGTCGTGTCAACTCATGTTCAATAGATGTTGACATTATCATGCGGAAACCATTGCACACGAAATTCCATAAAAAGAAATTGCGTGCACGGTACATGAATGCATCATCCATTATGACGCATCTATCAATTTGCAGATCACCAAACACACCAAAATCAAAAGGAATGTATGACATATGTGGGTGGTCAATATGCAAAAAGGAAGGGTAAATTCTCAACAAAGCAAAAGGAACCATCTCCAAAAGTTGAGAATGCTATGGGGGCAAACTCATTGTCAAGAATTTCATCATCACTGCAAGCAACACATATGAAAGAGAAATTGCTCGACATATTGCATGCAACAATGGGAGAAAATTGGAAAGATTCATAGCAAGGCATGCATGTGGCAAGATCATCACACGTAGGAAATTCCACATGATCAACATTGGTTTGGAACAAGGTATCACATGGGAATATGAAAGAATCATAGGTGACATCAAAAGAAAAATCAACATCATGCAAGCAATCACAAGTCATCATGTCCGCTAGTGGGATCATCGCATCATCAACACCCATATGCGTACCGTTGTAGTCCCGCTCATGTGAAGTAGGTGTTGTGGTAGAGGTAGCGGCGTCCATGTGGCCGACTTGTACATCATCATGTAAGCATGGGGTGGCATCGTCTTCATCCTCCATGTACATCTTCTCCATCATAGGCACCATCATGTCGTGGCTTGGCGTCTCAACATCCATGGGACCTAGTACAACATGAGAAAACACACTAGAGGTAGAGGGTAAGTTGTTAGAAATCGAAATGGCCTCACTTGACCTATTAACTACCTCTCCCAACTCAAGGTGTGTATCACTCATTCCCTCAAAGTGAAAGCACTCAATCTCACATATGGTGGAGGCACTCAAATCACTATCACTCTCACTCAAGTGGGCTAGGTGGCTCTCATTCTCACATGGGATTGGTACCATTTCATCATTCAAGCACATAGGGATAGGCTCGATCGTCTCAACTCCATTCGCCGCCTTAGTTGAAGGGAAACTCCCATGCTCAACCCCTTCACTTTGCTCTTTTGCCGAAGGGAACATCCCATGCTCGGCTTCTTCACTCGGCTCGCCGCCACAAGTGGTAGCATCCTCAATGCTCGCCTCCTTAGTCGAAGGGAAAATCCCATGCTCGACCGTCTTCTCGCCATTTTCTTGGTCACCATCTTGTAGTGGAGTGGAAAATATGCTTGGTGAAGTCTCATGTGAGGGCTTGAGGAACTTGGATAAGCCGGCGATGAGGTCCTCGCGGATGGTTTTGAGCTCGGCTTGCTCAATCTCGAAGTTGGCATTGTCTGTGTCGAGCTTGGTCTTCAACTCGTCGAGGTCGGCCTTGAGATTGAGAAGCATGTCCCGGTCCGTCTTGGAGTGTGATCTACTCTTGGACGCCCTTTTGGTTGTGGCACGCGGAGGTGATTCCACATGATGTGTACTTGCCGCCATCTTGGAAGTGGATGTAGCTGTGTGATTGTGTGGCCTTGAGTAGCTTGAGTCCTCATAGTGACGTCGATGATGATCATGAGGAGACATACGCCGATGAACATCCTTGTTGTTCCTTGACAAAGAGTCATGTGCATAGGCACTTTGCGTTGGCCGCTGTCTCGAGGGTGATGAAGCTTGACGTCTAGGGGGACGGTGTGTCTCCTTGTCCTCTAGGTGAAGATGCCTTCAGCTCCGTCTCCTTGAGCTTGATGTAGGTGCCTGATGGCGGTGGCGCTCTTGAGTTTGTGTCCTTGAGGAACGTCGAGGTGGGTACTCATCGTCGGAGTCATCATCCACATGATGTGTAGCGCCTCGTTGGAGATCCTTGACGTGCCTTGAAGAGTCGTAGTCCATGTAGGGTTCTGCCACATCATTGGAGTTGTAGTCATTATAGTGGTCCACCAAGGCGTTGATGCTTGTGGGCTCGAAGTCGGTGTAGCTCTCCATGTCTTGGACGGTTGCGGCATCATAGTCGTAATAGTGGTGGTGCTCCGCCATGAGATCCATGCTTGTGGAGGTGTCGTCGATGTCGTGGTCCACCATGTCATCCATGCTTGGGGCGTCATAGTCTTTGTCGCTCATCATGTCATCCATTCTTGGCACGCCGTAGTCGTTGTCGCTCATCATGTTATCATCATCATGGCCTCCATAGGATGCTCCGCTCTCACTAGACATGGTCAATCACAAGACAAGTGTATATATATGTGGAGTGAAAGTAACTAAGAAACCAACCTCACCTATTAGATAGTATTGGAACTAGTGGGCCATGCCAAGAGAAACCGATACACAAGAATGCGGTGACTTGGGTTCAAAGATCCAAATGCAACTCCAAAACACACACGGCTTATGGGTGGATAGGTATGGATTGTGAAAAGCAAATGGAATAACCGGAAACCAAGATATTGTAAAGGCAAGTAGAGAACCACGATGACCACAAAGCAAATACAAGTCGATCTCAAAGGATATGAGTGAAGCCCATAGAAACACACACTTTGAAAAGTGGGACTCGTGCAACCAAAAATGAGCTAGTGATGGACCTAGCGAAGACTAAAGCTCAAGTCGCACAAGTACAAGAGAAACCAACTCGATTGCAATTTACTGGTGGGCTACAAGATTTTCACAAAGATACCACACCTATGATTTTTTTTTCATCGAGCTTGCGCGACCTAGAAGAGATAAGGCAATGAGGCTCTTTCTTTTTCTCTTTTTTTGATTCTTTTTCTATTTCTCTTTTCACTATTTCTCTTTTGCCTCTTACTTGCTTGCCAACAAGAACTATATCAACTAGCGCATACAAGTTTGCTCGAAACACTACGAGGTATCAAGTGTGCAAAACCCAAGGAATCATAGATGAGCAAGTTTCAATAGGCACAAAAGGTTTGGTGATGTAGCCCCACATGTGGACAACACCATGGACACCACGCCAAATGGCCCAATGACAAGATCAAGAGTCAAGGCTCTTCATGAAAAGGTGACCTCGCTCCTCTCGATGTGTGATCTCGACCTCCCTCTGAATGGTTTGCTACTTCACGCCGGTACCTTGTGTATACTCAGGATCCACCCGGAAGATGACCCCCAATGGAGCCAAGAAGATGGCCAAGAGGAGATCCAAGAAGATGGGCAAGAAGAGGAAGAAGGAGGCAAAAGCTCAAGGCGGAGCCAGCCGGCCTCCAGGCCGGCCTGGGCCGGCCCCTAGGCCGGACCCCCACCCGAGCCGGCCGGCCTCCAGGCCGGCCTAGGCCGGTTTCCAGGCCGGACCTCCACCCGACGCAGCCGGCCTCCAGGCCGGCCTAGGCCGGTTTCTAGGCCGGACCTCCACCTGTGCCGGCCGGCCTCCAGGTCGGCCTAGGCCGGCCCCCAGGCCGGTTCCCCACCTTCCTGCCTTGTTTTGTACTAAGACTATAAATAGCTTTCCCCTTTCCCCATTCTAGGGCAGACTGAATCTGAGACTTGTGTGAGATATGCTCCTCCTCCCTCATAGCTAGGGTGCCTCGTTGAGGTAGATCTTGTTGTTGCTACTCTTTCACTACGGTGTCTCTAGTAGTGCAAACCAATCTTTCACTGCGGTGATTCTATTGGATCGGTGGACCGGCCGGTAAGAGCAATCGGTTTCAACAAGAGTAAGTTTGGCTTTGATTCTTCGATCCAAAGGCTACCTTTTTGAGGGTTTGTTGTTGGGTGGAATTCTCAGCAGGATTTGCTAGTTATCCTTGTGTTTTGCCCACGAATCTCCCTCGCTACCCTCCGTGTTCTTCGTGTTCATCCCCTTTTCCCCTCAAATCCGTGAAGATCGAGCCTAGACCTACATCATTTGGTATCAGAGCAAGGGTTTCCACGGATTTGGATCGTGTTTCCACCTTTTATTAGCCATTTTTCCACCAAAAATTTTCTTTCCCATACCAATTTCGAAAATTCAAAAAAATAGCCCATATGGATTTCGTTCGATCTTCACGGATTTCCCTAAAGAACAAAGTTGCAATGTGTGAAGCATCGTTGGTCTTATTGTAAGGAATAAAGTGTGCCATTTTAGAGAAGCGATCGACAACAACAAATATTGAATCTTTGCCATTTTTTGTTCGAGGTAATCCTAAGACGAAATCCATGCTAATGTCGGACCAAGGTGTGTGTGGTATTGGTAAAGGCATATAAAGACCATGAGAGTTCAACGTGGACTTAGCTTTGAGGCAAGTTGGGCAACGGCGCACCAAGCGCTCCACATCACGCGTCATCCTTGGCCAAAAATAGTGTGTAGATAGCATGGCGAGAGTCTTGTCACGTCCAAAGTGTCCCATGAGGCCTCCACTATGAGATTCCTGTAGAAGTAACAAACGGAGCGAGGACTCGGGGATGCATAGTTTGTTAGCCTTAAACAAGAAACCCTTATGCAAGTAGAAATCATCGCATCCTTTGTCAATTGTGCACTTGGTAAAGATAGGACCAAAGAAAGAATCGGAAGCATAGAGTTCTTTAAGCTCATCAAGACCCAAAACGTTGATTTCAAGTTGGGTGAGTAAGATCATCTTGCGGGAAAGAGCATCCGCAACTATATTGACCTTGCCTTTTTTGTACTTCACCACATAGGGAAAAGACTCGATGAATTCAACCCATTTAGCATGCCTTTTGTTCAAATTGGCTTGGGTTTTCAAATATTTCAATGATTCGTGATCGGAATGGATAACAAACTCTTTGGGCCAAAGGTAGTGTTGCCACACTTCCAAAACACGGACTAAGGCATAGAGTTCCTTGTCGTATATTGGGTAGTTTAGGCGAGCACCATCAAGTTTTTCGCTATAATAGGCAACGGGACGGCCACATTGCATGAGAACGCCACCGATGCCAAGGCCACTAGCGTCACACTCAAGTTCAAAGGTTTTCGAGAAATCCGGTAAAGCAAGTAAAGGAGCTTCGGTCAATCTCTTCTTGAGTTCATTGAAAGCCGATTCTTGCGCATTGCCCCAAATGAAGGGTACATTCTTTTTGGTAAGCTCATTCAAGGGGCAAGCAATTGTGCTAAAATCTTTCACAAAGCGGCGGTAAAATCCAAACAAACCAAGGGCGCTACGAAGTTGAGCAAGATTAGTTGGCGGTGGCCAATTTGTGATTGCCTCAATCTTAGAGGTGTCAACTTCGATCCCTTTGGAAGAAACTACATAACCCAAAAACACAAGCTTGTCGGTACAAAAGGTGCATTTCTTGAGGTTGGCAAAAAGCGAAGCATTACAAAGGGCCAACAAAACTTGCTTCACATGGTCGACATGTTCATGCAAAGACTTGCTATAAACAAGGATGTCATCAAAGTAGACAACCACAAACTTGCCAATGAAAGCGCGCAAGACGTGATTCATAAGACGCATAAATGTGGAAGGAGCATTGGAAAGACCAAAGGGCATGACAAGCCACTCATAAAGACCAAGTTTTGTTTTAAATGCGGTTTTCCATTCATCTCCTTCATGCATACGGATTTGGTGATAACCACTTTTCAAATCAATTTTGGAGAAGATCGTGGCACCACTAAGCTCATCTAGCATGTCATCAAGTCATGGGATAGGATGTCGATACCTCACCGTGATATTGTTGATGGGACGGCAATCCATGCACATTCGGAGTGTGTCATCTTGTTTGGGGACGAGGATGACCGGAACGGCGCACGGACTCAAGCTTTCACGAACATGTCCCTTGGCGAAGAGTTCTTGAATTTGGCGCTCGATCTCCTTTGTCTCCTCGGGGTTGGTGCGGTATGGCACTCTATTGGGTAGAGGGGCGTCGGGAATGAGGTCGATGCGATGCTCGATTCCACGGAGGGGAGGAAGTCCTTGAGGTAGCTCATCCGGAAAGACATCTTTGAATTCCTGCAAAATAGACAACATAGACGGAGGAACTTGGGTTAAGTCGTTAGTGTCTTTGCCATCTCCTTTGCATAGGAGCACGAAGTGGAAAGTGGATGGGTTTGCTCTCACTTCTCTCATCTCACTTTTGGTGGCTAACAAGACTACGCCGGGACTCACTCTTTTCCCTTTCTCACTCATATTTGGCTTGTGGCTCTCACTCACGTGAATGTGGTTCGCTCTCTCACCACTCAACTCACTAGGGGATTGTTTTTCTTGCGCTCTTACAATTGTCTTGGCATTGTCGGCGATGATTTGGCTTGGAGTCATTGGGCGGAGCACTAGGATCTTATTGTTCCATTTGAAGCTATAGTAGTTGGTGCGCCCATCATGAGTAGCGGCCTTGTCAAATTGCCAAGGGCGGCCAAGAAGTAAGTGGCAAACCGACATTGGTACCACATCACAATCCACGGTGTCCTCGTAAGAGCCAATCTTGAAGGATACTTGAACCGTGTGTTGGATCTTCACGGTGTCGGAGTCACTAAGCCATTGCACATGGTAAGGATTGGGGTGCTTCTTGTACGTCAAGTTGAGTTTCTCACATAGCTCCTTGCTTGCCAAGTTGTGACAACTCCCACCATCAATGATTACCTTGATTGAGTTGCCGTTGATGCCGGCCTTGGTTTGGAACAAGTTGCATCTTTGAGCGTCATCACCTTGGTTGATTGTAGTCAAAACTCGAGTGACAACTAGAGTGGGGTTGGGGTCACCATCACAATAGATATAGTCATCAGCGTCATCCAAGCTTTGCATCGTGGCCACCTTGTTCAATGCGTGATACTCATCTTCACTCATAGACTCATAGTCTCCATTTTTATTGACGATCATCACCTTCTTGTTGGTGCACTTAAATGACTTGTGCCCTTGACCTCCACACTTGTAGCAAGTGATATATGACTTGGTGGCTTGGGGTGAGGGCGACGTCTTCTTGGAGGTTGTAGTGGTTTGCGGTGTAGGACTCTTGGTATTGCCTTGAGCTTGGACTTGAGTTATGGGTTGTGTTGATGAAGAAGCTCTAGTGGTGAAGAAGGACTTGGCCTTGACATACTTGAGTTCTTCGGCGACTTGGCGGTCGGCCTTCATGGCTTGATGAACTAGCTCAACAAGGTTCTCATAAGGTTGGAATTCCACTATCTTCTTGATGGGGTACGTGAGGCCGTTCAAGAAGCGTGCCATTGATTGTTCCTCGGACTCTACAATGTGTGCACGGGAGAGAGTGGACTCCATCTCCTTGTAGTACTCGTCGACCGTCTTGATACCTTGCTTGAGTTCTTGTAGCTTCTTGTACAAATCTTGCGCATAATGATGTGGCACAAAGCGCTTGTGCATTTCCTTCTTCATGTCATTCCATGTGTCGATTGGGTCTTCAAAGGATGCTTGGAGTTGTTCCCACCATAGTTGCGCATAGCCTTCGAACTCGAGGGATGCGAGGTCAACTCGTTTGTCTTGCGGCACCTTGTAGACTCGAAATAGCTTGGAGACCTTGGATTCCCATGCCATGTAGTCCTCCGGGTCGTTGGTGCCATGGAACTTAGGAATGACGAGCTTGGGAGGATTGAAGCGTTTTTTGTGATCATCCTCATCATCGTCATCATGGTGGCGATGGCGGTATCGGTGACGATGCCTTGGATGGTGGTGTGGAACATAATCCTCGTCATCTTCAATATCAACATGATTGTCGGCCAATGGCACTCGGCGGGCTCGATGTGGAGGTTGATGGTGTACGATCGCTTGGGGGTGCCGCTCTTCTTGACGATGTTGGTCTTGGTGTTGTTGAGGATCCATGTTCGCTTGTTGATGAGGCATCTCGTGGTGATGGCGGCCGTTTTGTGGACCTTGACCAACGTCGCTTGGAACTTTGCTTCTTGCGTCGGAACGGTGTGAAGACCTTGAGCTTGGTCTTGAAGAGTGACGGTGTCGTCTTTCGAGAAGCATCCCCTCGATACGAATGGAACGTTCATCGCTCATGCGTTGGGCGTCTTGTAGTTGAGCGAAACGCTCAGCGTTTTCACATTGCGCGGCATGATGACGCTCCTCATAGCGGCGTAAGTTGTCGTCGATGTACCTCCTAAGGGACTCCGCTTGTTTGCCGAAGTCGGCGTCTTGTTCTTCCCTAGCCATGATAAGCAAACACAAGTGATATGTGGAATATGTGGTGGCTAATAACCGCTCTTACCTTGGTTGATAGTATTGGACCAATGGGCCTGCCTTCCGAGACAAAAAGTGTCACAAGAGTAAGAGTTGGTTGATTAGTGATCCAAAAGCGACTCACACACACACTTATGAGGAGCTTAGGTATGGTAAAGTGGCAAGAAATCGAAACGAAACCAACGAAAAGGCTATTGCAACAAGTGGAGGATAACCACAAGGATCAAGAAACAAAAGAGACTAACCACACAATCCGAGAAACGAAGGAGACTCACACGTGGAGACAAACGTGGATGGTGCGACTATAGGGAGGAGCAACTTTGACCTAACAAAGACTATGCTCGTGCCGCACCACCTCTCGAAGGACAACTAGCTCAAGTGTATGGGAAGGAGCACCCGATTTGCACAACTGTACCCATTTCTCTATTGGTAATTGGAGCTTGAGGATGACTAGGATCACGGCTCGGCTTTTCTCTTTTTTTTTTTGAATCTTTTCTATTTCTCTTTTGCTTAATGCTTTTGCCCGAGCCGAGTCCGCTACAACTAGATGCTCACAAGATTATGATATGGTCACTTGGTGTCACACTAGTGCAATGCTCACACTATGAAGAGCTAGCTCCTAAGTAGAAGTTTCGCGAAATGGAAAGGGATGTCTCGGAAGCTATACCTTTGATGCCGTCGAGGTAGCGATGAAGCGACACGAAGATGAAGTCGGTGAATAGTCGTGCGGCGGTAGCACCGGCCGAACGGGCGGTAGGACCGATTGCGGGCGGTAGTACCGGCCGTTCGGACGGTAGTACCACCGGCGACGAATTGCGCGGCACGCTTGGACTTGAAGCGGAAAAGGCCTCCGAAAAACACCAACGGAAAGTGAGGAAAAGGTCTTAAGCACGAGATCCGTGGATCAAAACCACAAATCGCTCACCAAATCGAAAGATCGAACGAAATCCATATGGGCTATTTTTTTGTTGAATTTTCGAAATTGGATGGGAAAGAAAAATTTTGGTGGAAAAATGGCTAATAAAGGGTGGAAACGCGATCCAAATCCGTGGAAACCCTTGCTCTGATACCAAATGATGTAGGGCTAGGCCCGATCTTCACGGATTTGAGGGGAAACGGGGATGAACACGAAGAACAAGGAGGGGTAGCGAGGGAGATTCGTGGGCAAAACACAAGGATAACTAGCAAATCCTGCTGAGAACTCCACCCAACAACAAACCCTCAAAAAGGTAGCCTTTGGATCGAATAATCAAAGTGTAGCGACTCAACCCATTAATATGGATCTCGTCTATGAGTATAGTGCTAGTCCCGGATCGACTCGCTAGCACACTCATTACAAATGAAATAACAGAGCACAATGCGTCTTTATTACAACGAAATGATCCAGAAAATCAAGAATCCTTACAACTTTGCATAGCATTGACGCTAGCACAAAATAACTTTATTTAAATAAAAGCACACAGCGGAAAATAAACGATAATGAAGCTCCAATTAACTCGTGCCACAGGCGTACGTGCCGGGTGTAGCTCCAAGACCTACGTAAAAATCGTACCTGCAATAGTGCAATTGCAGCCGCAGCGAATACGGTCAGTACAATGGGATTTGTACTGGCAAGAGTGCTTGAGAGGCTATTATATAACTCTACCTAACTTCTACATGCATATTTGGCTAGGTGGAGTTTCCTTGGCTGATTTTTGCGCAAAACAACAATTTCATCCTATCATTTGATAAACATTTGTTTTTCACACATTAATTGGACACTCTGTTATTCCAACAGGTGCTCCTACCCAACTGGCTATGAGTCCACTGGCATACCACCAGATACTCCCACCAATTTGTTGTTATCCCATCAAATTTTAATTTAGAAAATTGGGATGAGTGAGAATATGTCATAGACTCCCATCTAGTTGCTAGTTTGCCCATAACCGAAGGACACGGCTAAGATCTTAGTTTAAACCCTCGCGAGGTGTGTACACTTTACCCATGTTGCCCGGTCCACTCTGCTCACTCCGGGAATCACCACATGGAGAAGAAGAGGGGATCGAACCAGAACTAGTAGAAAGTAGTTTCCCAAACCCCCACGCACCGTACCACCTATCACTATTCTACATCTCTGGCTACGATGGGTTCAGGTCACCACCATCTACCAATTTCTGTCGTAGCCCATACTACATTGACACATGGTTGCACAGAATAGCTACCAAACAAGAAACCAGACTATTCTCAATGATACTGGGCGGCGGTCCCCACCATAAAGTTTAACTCAGATGACAAGCTAGCAATCCGCCCAGTGGTAGATTAAATTACTCAGTGGTTTTATTAAGCTTTTTAAAACCATAAACAAAATAAGCATGTCATGAATTTCCCAACCACGCTTTCTATTCATCAACTAAGCAATCTAACCTACGACGGTTTGCCATTATCAAATGCTAAGGGTGAACATATGATTATTCCATCTGGGTGTTAATGGAACAATCTAGCATAGCTTAACACTTCAACTCCTACACATGCAAGTCTACTTAAAATAAGGACTACGATGCATAGGAAAATAATAGGACGTTTATGAGCACCACTTGCCTTTCAAGAGTCGGAGTAATCGTTCACGCACTCGTTGCAGTCACAGCAACAGTTGCAATCAACGTCGTTGTCTACACGATGAAACGCGATACACAACATAAGAAACAAAGAAAACATACATAGATGCATGCATGACATGTTAATTGGGCGCAAAACATTAAGTTTAGTTCTCTGGATTATATGATGCATGAGAAATATTTTTGATGCAACAAGACAATTAAAGAACAAGTTAAAGTCGATTAAAAGATTGAACTTGGATTCACTACTATTAAATCAAAACTTAGTTCATATAATTAGATTTAATGTTCTCTGGATAGAAGATTTAATGTTGAGAATTTTAGCCGAAGGAATTATTTTAATTAGATCTATAGATAAGAAGTTATTAACAAAATACCAATTAACAAGATTTGTAAAAATATCGAAAATAAAATTTCGTTAAAAGTTGAATTTTATTACAGATCTGGAAAGATCTGATTTTTCTGATTCGTTTGGTATATTAAACGTTAAATTCGGACTTACGGTTGATGAGATATGAATTTTGCAAGATTTGGAAATCTCCTGGAATTTTAATTCGAATTAAACGGAAAAGATTCCGGGGGGGGCTACCAGGGCTGACGTCACGCTGACGTCAGCGTACCGGTTCGGGATTACTCGATCCAATCTAGACCGTCCGATCGAGATCGGACGGCCGTGGACGCGTTGGTCCGCTACTCACCTGAAAACGGCGGCGGCGTCTCCGGTGGCTTCGGGCGGTGATGGCCGGGGTGGCTCCGGCGGTCCTCCGGCCTCGGCGAAGGCGGCAATCGGCGGAGCAGGTCGCGGCAGTCCTCCTCGTCCTCGCGGTGCTCCTCCTCGCGGCTCCAATCGACGGCGGCGTGAGCTCCTCCGAGCTCGGTACTGGCGGCGGCGGCGGCAGGTGTTCGAGCTCGAAATCGAGCTCGATTTCGAGGGCTAGGGCTACGGATTTTTGCGGGAATCGAACGAGGCGGTCGGGGGCTATTTATAGGCGGCCAAACTTGCGCGAGGGGCTTCGAATCGGGACGGGATTCGAGCGGAAATCGGAACGGCTTGACGATATCGTGATGAACACGGGCTCCTGCTCGTTCTAGAAGGACCTGACAGGTGGGGCCCACCTGTCAGCGGGGGAAAAGAAAAGAAAAGGCTGCGGGGAAAAAAAAAGAATGGGCCGGCTTGGCCCTTTGCGGGTGCGCGTGCGCAGGGGAGTTTAGTGGGCTGCGGCCCACTAGCTCGTCCTTTTTTTTTGATCTTTTTTTTATTCTTTTTCAGAAAACTGTTTTTCAAATAACTTTTGATTTGGGACTCCGAATTGGGTCAAACCAATTTTGAAAATTTTATAAAATTCCCCTCTGTCATAATTGACTATAAAAGGGCATTTTTGCACAAAACCCCAAGCCTATATAATTAGCTTGTTGAATTTGCTATAATTCAAAATAGAGTTTAGGGTTTATTTCTTTTGGGAAAAGATGCAAACGAGCAAAAGCAAATTTTTCAAATGATGCCATGATGAAATGCACATGCTCTAAATGCAAAACATCCAAATAAAAGATTGGGATGTTACAGACTAACCCCCTTAAGATGATTCTCGTCCTCGAGAATCGGTTTGGTCAGCAAAAAGGTGAGGGTGGTCTTCTCGAAGATCATCTTCTCGCTCCCATGTGGCTTCCTCTTCCGTGTGATGATTCCACTGGACTTTGCAGAACTTGATAGTCTTGGTGCGAGTTATTCTTTCTGCTGTCTCTAGAATCTTGACTGGCTTCTCCTCGTATGTGAGATCACTCTCCAATTGGACTTCCTCGAGCGGAACTGTATCCCTCAATGGTGTATCCGCCATCTCTGGGTGACACTTCTTCAACTGGGACACATGGAACACATTGTGCACATTGGACAAGACTTCTGGTAACTCTAGCTGATAGGCTACTTCTCCCTTCCGTGCCAGAATCCTGTAGGGTCCAATAAACCTCGGTGCTAGCTTCCCTTTGATGCCAAAGCGCTTAACACCGCGTAGTGGTGAAACGCGAAGATACGCTCTATCTCCAACCTCGTACGTGACCTCTCTACGCTTCGTATCTGCATAGCTCTTCTGCCTTGATTGTGCTATCCTTAGTCTATCTCGAATTAATCTGACTTTCTCCTCTGCATCCTTGATAATGTCAGGACCAAAGAGACTACGCTCTCCTACTCCACTCCACAGTAGTGGGGTCCTGCACTTTCTACCATATAGTGCCTCAAATGGTGACATTCCCGTGCTAGCTTGATAACCATTATTGTATGAGAACTCGGCATAGGGTAGGTTCTCATCCCAACTCGATCCATAGTCTAGAGCACAAGCTCTCAGCATATCTTCTAGTATCTGATTGACTCTCTCAGTCTGTCCGTCTGTCTGTGGATGAAAAGCTGTACTGAACTCCAATCTAGTTCCCAACGACTCATGTAGCTGACGCCAAAAGTGAGAAGTGAACTGTGTTCCCCTATCCGACACAATTCCCTTGGGAACTCCGTGCAAACTGACAATCCTGCTCATGTAGAGCTGGGCTAGCTTGGCGCTGGTGTAGGTGGTCTTCACTGGTATGAAATGTGCGACCTTGGTCAAATGATCGACCACTACCCAAATAGAATCATAACCTGATTTAGTCCTTGGTAATCCTGTGATAAAATCCATACCAATCTTGTCCCACTTCCAGTCGGGTATCGGCAAGGGTTGTAGCATCCCTGCTGGCTTCTGGTGCTCGGCCTTCACCCTGCTACACACATCACATTTAGCGATATACTCGGCGATATCCCGCTTCATATTGGGCCACCAGAACCTCTCCTTCAGATCCATATACATCTTTGTGTTGCCTGGATGAATGGAGTATGGTGAATCATGAGCTTCCTGGGAATATAAGCTTCCTAATTTCCGGATCCTTTGGCACACAAATACGGTCCCCAAACCATATTGTTCCTTGCTCATCCTCCTGGAATTCTTCAGCTTTGCCTTCTTTCATGCTTCCTTTTATTTTTGCTATTTCCTCGTCTCCATTCTGGGCCTCTCTAATTCTGTTCACTAGAACTGGTTCTACCTCCAGTGTTGCCACATAACCCTCGGGCACTAACTCCAATCTGAGACGCTTAAATTGCTCACACAGATCTGGTGGTAATTCTCCTGTTGAAATCCCATTTGCATACACCTTACGGCTTAATGCATCTGCTACAACGTTGGCTTTCCCGGGGTGGTATTGGAGATTCATGTCGTAATCCTTTATCAACTCTAACCATCTCCTTTGCCTCATGTTCAATTCCTTCTGAGTAAAATATATTTCAAGCTCTTGTGATCAGTGAACACCTCACAATGCTTGCCCATGAGGTAATGTCTCCATGTTTTGAGTGCATGGACGACCGATGCAAGCTCTAAATCATGAGTGGGATAATTTCTTTCATGATTTTTGAGTTGCCTTGATGCGTAGGATACTACCCTTCCATCCTGCATCAACACACTTCCAAGTCCTTGGCGAGAAGCATCACAATAGACTTGGAAATCCTTCTGTAGATCCGGCAGACACAGAACCGGTGCTGTCACTAAGCGTTGCTTCAACTCTTGGAAACTATCTTCACACTCCTTGGTCCAAGCAAATTTCTTCTCCTTCTTTAGCAACTCCGTCATTGGCTTTGCAATCTTGGAGAAGTTCTCAATGAACCTCCGATAGTATCCCGCCAATCCTAGGAAACTCCGGATATCCTTTGCTGACTTTGGTGACTCCCATTCGGTCACAGCTGACACCTTGGCTGGATCCACTGCAATGCCTTCCGCTGATACTATGTGTCCTAGGAATCCCACAGTGTTTAGCCAGAACTCACACTTGCTAAATTTAGCATATAACTTGTGTTCCCTAAGCTTCTCCAATATCTGGCGCAAGTGTCCTTCATGCTCCTCTTCATTCTTGGAGTACACAAGGATGTCATCGATGAATACCACTACGAACTTATCCAAGAACTCCATGAAGACATTGTTCATCATGGTCATGAAGTATGCCGGCGCATTGGTTAGTCCAAAAGACATAACCGTGTACTCATATAGACCATACCTTGTGGTGAAGGCGGTCTTAGGAATATCCTCCTTCCTAATCTTCAGCTGGTGGTACCCCGATCGAAGATCGATCTTGGAGAATACACAAGCTCCCTTCAACTGGTCAAACAAGTCGTTGATGTTGGGGAGTGGGTACTTGTTCTTTATCGTCACCTCATTAAGTGAGCGATAGTCCATCACTAGACGTTGAGTTCTGTCCTTCTTCTCTACCCACAAAACGGGTGCTCCCCAAGGCGATGAACTGCGCTGAATAAATCCTTTATCCAACTGCTCCTTGAGTTGCTTCTTTAGTTCCTTTAGCTCGTCAACATCCATCTTGTAAGGTCTCTTGGCTATAGGTCCTGCTCCCGGTATCAAGTCAATAATGAACTCGATATCTCTATCAGGTGGCATTCCTGGTAACTCCTCCGGAAACACGTCCGGGTATTCTCTCACAATACGCACATCCTCTATGCTAACCCCCTTAAGAGAATTTATCTTGGCCTCTCCGAGATTAAGTTTAGACCTGTATCTAATCCTCTTATTCTCTGGGGTAGTGAGTGTAATGGCCCTTTGTGCGCATTCGATCTGACCCTCATACTTAGACATCCAGTCCATGCCAAGTATTACATCTAAGCCTTGGGATTCTAATATGATAAGGTCTGTGGGGAATCTATAAGCTCCAATCTCTAAGGTCAAATTACGGCATATAGCCTTTGCAATCATTTCTCCTCCGGGTGAGCTTACTCTAAGGGACCCTCTAAGCAGCTCAGTTGCTAACATGTTCTTAACCACAAATGCCCTTGATATGAATGAATGCGATGCACCAGTATCAAATAGAACTAGAGCGGTGTATGAGTTGAGTAAGAGCTTACCCATCACAAGATCTGGTTCATCATAGACTTCCTCCACGTTCACATGATTTGCAGTTGCCTTCTGGAACGGGTTTGGCTTGGCTCCATCCACTGCCTTCTCTTCCGTGCACTTGTCAGAGTAGTGACCCATCTTCTTGCATTTGTAGCACTGCACCTGACTGAGATCCCTCTTGTGCGCTGGGTTGTGGTTGCGTCCGTTGCCACCATTGTGGTGATTGTTGCCCCTGTGGCCATTATGGTTGTGGCCATTACCTCCATTGTGATTGTGTCCATTTCCTCCACGATGGTTATTGCCCCCATGCTTGTTGTAGTGAGAGCCTCCATTGTCATCATGGTGAGTTCGGACCTTCTGGTGAGATCCAGAACCATGGCCACCATGATTGTACTTCCTCTTGCGATTCTCAGCCTGCTTTTGCTTGCCCTCGAGAATGATAGCTTTGTCGATGAGTGCCTGGTAGTTGGGAATGTGAACTACCGACAGTTGGACAGCCAGTTCATCGTTCAGCCCATCGAGGAATCTCTCACGCCTCTTGAGATCAGTGTCCACATCTTCTGGTGCATAGCGGGCTAAATTCCCAAACTCATCAATGTACTCCTTCACAGTGCGGTTGCCCTGTCGCAGATTACGGAACTCCCTCCTTTTCAGGCTCACAATGCCTGATGAGACATGAGCATTACGGAATCCTTCTTCAAACATCGCCCAAGTGACAGTGTCTATTGGGTGAGTGATCTGGAAGTTGTCCCACCATGATGCAGCTGGTCCTTCAAGTAAATGGGCTGCAAACCTCACTTTCTCAGCCTCATTGCACCCCACGGTTACTAAGTCCTTGTTCACAGAGCGCAGCCAATCAAGTGCTGCCATTGGTTCAGGTGCACTGGAAAACTTCTCAGGCCTCAATCTCAAGAACCTAGTGAGCATATCCACCTGAGGCGGTGGAGGTGGTGGTGGCGGTGGGTTGTTGTTGTTGGCATTGGCGGCTATGAACTGCGTCATCACTTGCATGAGCTGAGTCATCACTTGCTGCATGTCGTTGTTCCCGGTGTTGTTGTTCTCGGGGTTGCGACGGGGAGGCATCTAAGGTTGGGAAAAGACAAGTTTTAGATAGATAGGACTAGGGAAATAACTACCCATACCTATTATGATCAAGCAACACTTAGCAAGCATCCAATAATCAAACCAAACACTTTAAATTACTTTTCCAAAACAAGGTCTAAAAACCTGCGAAAATAATAAAATTCAAACTTGAGAAAACAAAGGAAAGCTCTCAACTAATGTTGGCATACCACATGTTTCGGTATGCTCAACTCCTAACACGCTAAAACGATTCCCTAACGAAGTCTATATGGTGGTCTCATCTAACTAGTTCCTCGCGCGCTTCTTGACTGGAGTGTAGTCCTCATCATCTGTGGTATCCTCATCCTCATCTACGTCCTCTACGATCACCTCGTCTTCAGGGTTCTCCACTTCATCTCCCGAGTGGTGTGGTACTCGTTCCTCGGGGTCTTCTTCCTCACTCTCCTCTTCTTCATCTATCAGTGGCGGTGGTGGTGGTGGCGCTTCGAGCTCCGCTACCCTCTTCTTCAGGTTGTCGATGATGCTATCTTGATCACACAGCTCCATGTGGTTGTCGGTGATGCCATCCTTCAGTTGCTCCACTTCTGCCTTCAGTGCCTCCACTTCCGCTTCTAGCTCGGCGATATGCTGCCCTTGGTGGTAAGCCGTGGCCTTGGCTTGCTCACACTCCTCCATCTCATCAGCCAAGTAGTTCTCGAGGTCGACCGTGTACGCTTCCAGGTTCTCCAAGTGGTTGACGACCTCGGGCTTGTTCTCTTCATCAAGGGGCCCTTCGACGTCTCCATCTTCATTGCGCTTTCCGATGTCGCGGAAAATTGAGTCTTCCGGTAGCTCGTTGTAGAAGTTGTAACACAAGCGGGCAAGCGCATGCTTCTTCGCCATCCTCACTCCTATCACCCAGTCCGGGTAGGTCTTGGTGTAGATTGCCGTACTTGTCTCACCTCCTTCCCTCTTGGTCATGATGGTTGTCACTTCACAACGCTCTATGCCTGGAATGTTGCATGGTACCATCCTTCCTTCCAGAACGGGCAGCATCAGGTGTAGTTCCTTGCACAACTTTGCTAGCTCCCTCGAGAAAATCTCGTCAGAGCCCTCCTCGATGTACTCTATCATGGTCACGTCCATCTATAAAAGGAGATAAGCAAGGGATTAGAACTGGGAAGAATATTAGAAGAAAACGAAGAATTTAAAGACGGAAGGTAAAGTAGATTTTTAAAACCTATGGCTTCCTATTCCAATCCTAGGTCTCGATACTACAGCCAACACAAGGCTCTGATACCATCTGTAGCGACTCAACCCATTAATATGGATCTCGTCTATGAGTATAGTGCTAGTCCCGGATCGACTCGCTAGCACACTCATTACAAATGAAATAACAGAGCACAATGCGTCTTTATTACAACGAAATGATCCAGAAAATCAAGAATCCTTACAACTTTGCATAGCATTGACGCTAGCACAAAATAACTTTATTTAAATAAAAGCACACAGCGGAAAATAAACGATAATGAAGCTCCAATCAACTCGTGCCACAGGCGTACGTGCCGGGTGTAGCTCCAAGACCTACGTAAAATCGTACCTGCAATAGTGCAATTGCAGCCGCAGCGAATACGGTCAGTACAATGGGATTTGTACTGGCAAGAGTGCTTGAGAGGCTATTATATAACTCTACCTAACTTCTACATGCATATTTGGCTAGGTGGAGTTTCCTTGGCTGATTTTTGCGCAAAACAACAATTTCATCCTATCATTTGATAAACATTTGTTTTTCACACATTAATTGGACACTCTGTTATTCCAACAGGTGCTCCTACCCAACTGGCTATGAGTCCACTGGCATACCACCAGATACTCCCACCAATTTGTTGTTATCCCATCAAATTTTAATTTAGAAAATTGGGATGAGTGAGAATATGTCATAGACTCCCATCTAGTTGCTAGTTTGCCCATAACCGAAGGACACGGCTAAGATCTTAGTTTAAAACCCCTCGCGAGGTGTGTACACTTTACCCATGTTGCCCGGTCCACTCTGCTCACTCCGGGAATCACCACATGGAGAGGAAGAGAGGATCGAACCAGAACTAGTAGAAAGTAGCTTCCCAAACCCCCACGCACCGTACCACCTATCACTATTCTACATCTCTGGCTACGATGGGTTCAGGTCACCACCATCTACCAATTCTGTCGTAGCCCATACTACATTGACACATGGTTGCACAGAACAGCTACTAAACAGAGACTCCACAATATTCTCGGGAACCTGGGTGGCCGTTCACAAGTGCACCTACTCAGATACTACGGACCTGAGCAGCCACTCAACTATTTTCCACCACAACGGACCAATACCACCCAGACATCAAATTAAATTAATGTTGTTTTATTAGATTTGCATAAAACACCTTGGTCTACAACATCTTCCTCATCTTGTGATCCCATAACCACGTCTAAGCAACTAAGCAATTTAATAACGATGGTTTTCAAGGTAGTTATTCTAAAAGGATAACATATGGCTCTCCACTTGGGTGTTAGTGGATCGCCTACTAGCATAGCTTACAACTCAACTCCTACACATGCATCTACTACCAAATAATGCTAAATGCGTAGGAAAATAATAGGATGTTTATGAGCACCACTTGCCTTTCAAGAGTCGGAGTAATCGTTCACGCACTCGTTGCAGTCACAGCAACAGTTGCAATCAACGTCGTTGTCTACACGATGAAACGCGATACACAACATAAGAAACAAAGAAAACATACATAGATGCATGCATGACATGTTAATTGGGCGCAAAACATTAAGTTTAGTTCTCTGGATTATATGATGCATGAGAAATATTTTTGATGCAACAAGACAATTAAAGAACAAGTTAAAGTCGATTAAAAGATTGAACTTGGATTCACTACTATTAAATCAAAACTTAGTTCATATAATTAGATTTAATGTTCTCTGGATAGAAGATTTAATGTTGAGAATTTTAGCCGAAGGAATTATTTTAATTAGATCTATAGATAAGAAGTTATTAACAAAATACCAATTAACAAGATTTGTAAAAATATCGAAAATAAAATTTCGTTAAAAGTTGAATTTTATTACAGATCTGGAAAGATCTGATTTTTCTGATTCGTTTGGTATATTAAACGTTAAATTCGGACTTACGGTTGATGAGATATGAATTTTGCAAGATTTGGAAATCTCCTGGAATTTTAATTCGAATTAAACGGAAAAGATTCCGGGGGGGGGCTACCAGGGCTGACGTCACGCTGACGTCAGCGTACCGGTTCGGGATTACTCGATCCAATCTAGACCGTCCGATCGAGATCGGACGGCCGTGGACGCGTTGGTCCGCTACTCACCTGGAAACGGCGGCGGCGTCTCCGGTGGCTTCGGGCGGTGATGGCCGGGGTGGCTCCGGCGGTCCTCCGGCCTCGGAGAAGGCGGCAATCGGCGGAGCAGGTCGCGGCAGTCCTCCTCGTCCTCGCGGTGCTCCTCCTCGCGGCTCCAATCGACGGCGGCGTGAGCTCCTCCGAGCTCGGTACTGGCGGCGGCGGCGGCAGGTGTTCGAGCTCGATTTCGAGGGCTAGGGCTACGGATTTTTGCGGGAATCGAACGAGGCGGTCGGGGGCTATTTATAGGCGGCCAAACTTGCGCGAGGGGCTTCGAATCGGGACGGGATTCGAGCGGAAATCGGAACGGCTTGACGATATCGTGATGAACACGGGCTCCTGCTCGTTCTAGAAGGACCTGACAGGTGGGGCCCACCTGTCAGCGGGGGAAAAGAAAAGAAAAGGCTGCGGGGAAAAAAAAAGAATGGGCCGGCTTGGCCCTTTGCGGGTGCGCGTGCGCAGGGGAGTTTAGTGGGCTGCGGCCCACTAGCTCGTCCTTTTTTTTTGATCTTTTCTTTTATTCTTTTTCAGAAAACTGTTTTTCAAATAACTTTTGATTTGGGACTCCGAATTGGGTCAAACCAATTTTGAAAATTTTATAAAATTCCCCTCTGTCATAATTGACTATAAAAGGGCATTTTTTGCACAAAACCCCAAGCCTATATAATTAGCTTGTTGAATTTGCTATAATTCAAAATAGAGTTTAGGGTTTATTTCTTTTGGGAAAAGATGCAAACGAGCAAAAGCAAATTTTTCAAATGATGCCATGATGAAATGCACATGCTCTAAATGCAAAACATCCAAATAAAAGATTGGGATGTTACAATCATCTAATCTTATTGGACTGAAGTGCCATGGATGGAAACTCCTTATTTAGTTCACAAGGTATAGCTGTCCTGTCCACTTTGGATATTATTTTCTTGAGATGGTTATCACAGGAGTCGACAAAAACGGGTCATTATACACAAATAAGTTCAGTCTGATTCATGACCTGACAAGAAAGCGACCCAATTCTTGACAGTAGTTCTATCACATAAAAAAGTTCATCTGGTCAAGAGAAAACTATTTTCTATTAGTGAAATTCAGTGTGTAAAAACTATTTAGTAAAAAATTAACCCGTAGAAATGCACCGCTAGAGTTATACAGGTCGATCAACTTTGAATTTTTGAATCACACCGAGTTTTTTCGTTTAATAGTTTCTCTCCCGTAGCAACGCACAGGTGTTTGCTAGTTAATAATAAAAGCATTAAGGTTTCCGCGGTTTGGTTTGATACGTCATTTAAATTGGCCTTGAAGTTGTACAATATTGCCCCCTATGCCACCGGTCAGTGAAAAACGTTTCGATTCTTTACTCCTCCGTCCGTCCCGTTTCTTCGGGTTCGTCTCCGTCACTTCTATGGCCTATGGCCTGGACCGTCCTCCCGTCCCGAGCGGTAGCCTCTCGATCCTAAATACAGTTCCCCAGCCAGCCCTAATCCCTCCGAGTTAGTGCTTTGCCACCACGCCGCCACTCCCTCTGGCCGGCCGCTCACTCTGGATGGCCCCCTCCCTCCAGATGCTGCTAGATCACGCCATGTCCACAAGGTTTTCAACGAATTGCAACTATGGTACTAAGGGGCAGGAACGCCGTGAGATGGCGTCTGCGTGCCCTGCCGTCGGCGCTCGATGACCTGCCCGAGTTCGTTATTTGGTACGTGGTTGGCTTCGTATCATCCGTTGAATCCTTGGTCCATTGTCCGTGTTTCCTTCCTACGGCGATCCCATGCACTGATGCACGTACGCGGTCGGCTCTCTCGCTTGACTCGGCAGTGTCGTGCGTAATTTTGGACGGGCTGAAAATCAGTTGTAGGTACGACAAATCGCCTTACGTTTGCCTTCGAGACTTACTGAAGCAAAAGCACCATCCATCGTTATTCGTTAACTAGCCATCCATACATCGTTAGCTAGCTACAGTAGCTAGCTTACATACAACCAAGCCAAGCCAACATCTTAATCATTGCTACTCTTTATACCCGCCAAAAAAAACATTGCTAATATTTACTCCTTCCCAACTTCTGAAAAGAACTAGCATATGACGTGCGTCCTCGCAAGGTAACTCCGACTCTATCATCGCCTCCACATGTCACCCCAATTCTCTAATGGAGCCGTCCTCCGTAATCCTCGCACACCCAATCTTGCCGATGCATGAGGATGACGTCATTCCCACCTGTTGCATGTTTTTCTGCGTTTTTTGTTAGAACTTGGTCTGATAATGGTATAGATATGACGACGGACAGGGGCGGATCCACACCCCTGGCCACAGGGACCATGGCCCTGGGTGTAGGAGATTTTTCTTCCTCTATATTTGTGAAATAATTTATTTAATCTTGCATTTAGCCTTAGTATAATACTAAATACAAATTTGGCCCGGGGTTTGAATCGATCCTAGATCCGCCACTGACGACGGACATAGAGTAGGCATTTCCAACGTAAGGGAAGAGCCAATAATCTGGTGCGGACACCCTATCCTCACACACACAATGTCGACCACGAGCATGACACCATCTCGACCCATTGCATGCTTTTCGGCGATTTTGCTAGAGGATGGTTTGGTGACGTTATATATATGAACACAAGGATATAATAAGCCTGTCTTGACGTGGCAACGCCAACGGTATGGTAGGTGGTAGGAAAGAACCATTCCTCGGATGCATACGCCCTCCACAATTCTCGCACAACCAATCTTATCGTTGTACGGGTGCGACGCCACCTCCACATGTTAACTGACGATAAAGATTTTCCGTTGCAACGCACGGGCATGTTTGCTAGTAATTTAAAAAAAACTTAGAATTGCAATGCTAGCGCCCAGTCTCCCGGAACTAAATTTGTATCGAAGTTTCTTTGATTCCGTCATGAACTTATATTCTTCTTAAGAGGGTTTTGCCAAGTTTTACTGTAAAATATAGTACAATGAAACAAGATCCTCGGAACGAATTTTTAAGGGTTCAATCTTGCAAGTCAAACAACTTCAATATGAAAAACTTCTAAGGAATCCAATTCTCCTAGATTTCTATTGACATCATTCATTCATTTCTATCATAGATGTCCTAAATACTAGAAGCGAGATAATTTTTGGACATATTATTCAAAAACAAATTATACTAGAAAATCTCATTAATTTTGATAGCAAAAAAGTCCAATCCAATGTTCCATTATATTGTTATAGGAATACTGAGAAGAGAATTTATAAATACACATGTTGTGTTGGCTATGGATAATAGCAAGGTGAACATGGGGCATATGCACCCGATTTGGAGAAGCATTTTTTGGAATGTTCAAATATTCGGAAAAAATGTGCGTGCTTACATTTGCAGGTTATATATGTGCGCCGAAAGTTTCGCGGAGAAACGACTGTTTACTTGACCCGTGCTGCATGTCCTATGTATGTCGCAAATTTTCTCATCTTTGTGGAGGAAAAATAGAAAGATTTTTTTTGCGAAATTTTGTGTCGCGCACATGTTAATGTAAGATGTATGCGTGGAATTTTGTTTCAGATTTTTGTGACAAATTTTAAAGGCGTTTTAAATGCATTTTTCAAAAGTGGGTGTAAATGCTCCATTTTTTGCGACAAATTTTAAAGGTGTTTTAAATGCATTTTTCAAAAGTGGGTGTAAATGCTCCATATTCTCCTTATTCACACCATGTTAGCTATGTATGAGCATTTCCGAACCGGCACGACAAAGACTCCAGGAGAGGGAGGTGACCGGGAGACGATCTTAAAACCCATATAGAGTTTCGTCCCCCTTGTCCGTGATTCCGTTGATCTGCTCCGCCTCACATGGCCTTGGGGCCTTGGACGCGTGTCGGACCACGGCCCCTCGCCGACGCGAGGGTTCACTTTCTTTGTTTAGCATGGTTTCCAGTGTCTTTGTGGGCATGCTGAGGCAACGACTATATACGAAGTCGGAATAAGGTCATTCCCACCCTATCCTCACTCTGATGGAGGACGCATGGGGTTGTGTGCCCGACGGACCTCCAGGGTTTCAGTCCATTTTTCGTATTCATTCGTGTGGTTTCACGCCTGACTCTTTCGATGTATGACTCTCATCTTTACTGATGGTTCCTGGTTTTTTTTTTAACATCAAAAGCTTTATTGATTAACAACAGCGTACATGTACAAGATTGCATTTCAAGATGCATGAGAGAGCAGCAATTTCTGCATTTAGACGAGTGTTGCTTCCTGAATCTAGACACCTGAAAGTAAAAGAAGTGCTCTGCATTTTCAGAGCTAGCTTAGCCTGATGATGTGCTCTAAAGTTGTGTCTTCTGTTTATATGGTGGATCCTGGATGCTTCAAAGTCTGGCAAGCATGCAATCTGAGCAAGTTGTGGTCTGATGGACCAGTGACCTGGGGCTAGAATCATGTCTTGAGATGCTACAGCATTTGCCAAAGTCGAACTGCCCGTGAGGAATGTTGGCTGCTGCAAATGAAGTATATGTGCTATCTCATATGCTAACATGAGATTGAGTGCCTCAGCCTGGATTGCGGATGTTACTGGCTCGGAAATGGCAGAGATGCACAACCTGGAACAACGCCGACCTGTAGTGATCTGCACCACAACTCCTAATCCCACTATTGCTGGTTGATTATCTGCGCCTAGAGTCCAAGATGCATCTGCAAAAACAATGGGACCTGATATGTCTTCAACATTGGCAATAGTTTTTCCAGGGGCTGGTAGTGTCTTCTGTGCTTGCACTGAGTCACCGTTTGGCGTCGTGGTACCTGTGAAACAAATAGTTGCATTGTTTCGGGAAGGAGTTGTAGCCACCATGTTGATGCCCTGCATTATTGCGGATGCTGCTGCAAAAACCTTAAAAGGGTTACCTAATTGCTTCCCAAAGCGGGCGTCATTCCGGGATTTCCAAATGCACCACAAGAAAGTATAGAGAGTTGATATTTATTTGTGGGTGGTTTGAAGTAAGGAGAGCTTGAATCATTTGAGGAATTGAATTATTGTGATCAGCAACTAATTCAGTTTTAATAAACTATGGAAAGCTGTACCAAGCTGATTTAGCGAAAGGACATAAGAAGAATAGATGCATTTCATCCTCAAGATTTCCACAACTAGTGCAATTCTCACTTATGTGTTTGGAGTACTTACCTGCCCTTCTACCAGTGGGTAGTGCATTTCGGAGAAGTCTCCAAGCAAAAGTTTGAACTCGTGGTGCCATCTGTTTCTCATTCCATACCTATGATTTGCGGAGAAACAGCCTTCGGTCTCTCTCTTGGAGGAAGGTCGAGATTATTGAAACAGTGTTTGTATGCACTTTTGGGGGAAAATTGTCCTACAGGGGTTAGCTTCCACACTAGAATGTCCTGGCCAGTAGTGTTAATTACTGGAGTTTGAAGTATTGAGTTAGCTATTACAGGAGAGAACAAGGGATTGATCAAGTTTATGTTCCAAAGTTTTGTCCCAGGAAGCCAAAGGTCTTTCATCTGAGCAGGGTAATTAAAAGGTTGGTGTTGAATGATAAGACTATCATAGATGGTTTCCCAACCATGCACCCAAGGGGTACTCCAAATAGAACTATTACCATCAACAACCTGATAAGAAATAGCTGACACGAGTAGTAGTCTTACCTTTAAAACTGCAGTCCAAAAGGCAGATTTCGGAACATTGGATTTTGCTCGCCAAATAGATGTATCATGATGGTACTTGGCCTTGAGAATTTGAGCTAATTGGCTATGTGGCTCCTTCGCAATCCTCCATGCTGCAGAGAGAATAAGCCCTTGATTGATTGCCTATAAATTCCTGATACCTAGACCACCAGCTTTTTTGTCTATGCAAATATCATCCCATGCTCTAAGACAAAGAGTTTTTGTAGTTTGGTCTTCTTGCACACCTGTCCACCAAAAGTTTCTGATGATAGCCGTTAGCTTAGTTATGAATTTTTTGAGAAAAGGATATTTGACATGTAGTAGATAGGTATTGAGGCAAACACCGATTTAATTAGAGTGAGTCTAGCTGCATGGGATAACCCGTTAGCTTTATAGTTCGAAAGTTTTGCTTTGAATTTATCATAAATAAAAGCATAAGCTGTTCATCTGTCTTTAGCAGGTAGAATAAGAGGGTGCCCCAAATGAACAAAGGAGTTGTCAATATTGGGGACTAGAAAATATTCTTTTAATATTTTCTCTTTCCCGGTAGAGGAACATTCTTGCTAAAAAGAATACCAGACTTATTCCAGTTTGGGCTTTGACCTGAGTTTTGACAGAAATGATTTAAAATGTTAGAGATAGTTTGAACCTCCTGCATGTTGGCTTTTCTGCAAACAATAAGATCATCTGCAAACATCAGAGAGTGAACGGGAGGGCAACTGGGCCCAAGTAAAATACCTTTGAGATGATTGGCTTGCAAAGCATCCTGTAGCTGCAATGATAGTTCGTTAACTGCAAGGACAAATAGGTATGGCGACAAAGGACAACCCTGTCTAATACCTCTGGAGCTAGTAAATTTCGAATAAGGTTGACCATTTATGATAATATAAAAGGTCGGCGAGGAGATGCAAGCAAACACAAGTTTTATGAAATGGCCATGAATACCTTTGTGTGCAAGAGCTGAATAATGAACTGCCATTCTATTCGATCAAAAGCTTTAGCTAAGTCAATTTTTAACAGAAAATCATTGCTTTTCCAAGATGTAAGAGAGAAGGAATGAGTTATCTCTTGAGCTACAATAATATTGTTGGCAATGCGTCTACCTTCAATAAAAGCTTGCTGAGAGGGATGAATGTAATCAGGGAGATGCATTTTCAGTCTATTTGCTAAAGACTTTGCAATAATTTTATAAATTACATTACATAAGCTAATGGGTCTGAAATCAGAAGGTAGATGGCATGCTAGTTTTTTCGGAATGAGAGCGATTTGGGTATCATTGAGATGTGGTGGTAGGATACCTGAGTCGTAGAACCGCGAGACCACATTTGTTACATCATCTCCTATCTATTCCTAGGCTGAAACATAAAA
This sequence comes from Puccinellia tenuiflora, assembly GCA_012064385.1. Taxonomy (NCBI): domain Eukaryota; kingdom Viridiplantae; phylum Streptophyta; class Magnoliopsida; order Poales; family Poaceae; genus Puccinellia; species Puccinellia tenuiflora. Next base: position 48,493 of record QRDG01000564.1, on the reverse strand, counting down.
GGCAACATTAAAACCATCTGGTCCTGGTGATGCGTTTCTTCTCATGTCCTTGAGTATTCCAAATATTTCCTGCTTATCCGATACAGAGTTGGTGAAGTCATCTGCATGATTTTGTAGATTCATATTTGGGATATATGTACCATTGTTAGTAGACGTAGAGGTAAATATAGACCGAAAGTAGTGAACAAATTTGTTTGCAATATCATTTGGATCAAACAAGTCACTGCCATGAGCATCACGAATAGAAACAATGTGATTCCTTCGCTTATGCTTTTGTACCGCATTATGAAAATAAGCCGTGTTTCTGTCACCATGGGTTGCCCAATGTTTTTTCGCACGCTGCCGATAATATTCAGTAAGCTTGGTTAGAGTTACCTCATATTGGGAAACCAGATTAGCTTCAAGGTTATGGTCCTACTGGTGCACCGGCTGCATTTGAATGTCGTTGATCTGATTGTGTAAGCAATCATGTTGTTGTTGGATCGGCTTCTTCTTCTTACACCATTTTTTCAAAGTACCTGCAAGATTGGTTGATCTGGCATGGAAAGATTTATTCACGGTAGAAGCCCAAGCATGTTTTGCTACACTTTGAAAGTAATCTTCAAAAGTCCACCAATTTTCAAATTTGAAATTAAGTCTCGGTTTGTGGAATTTTGAATCAGTTGAGACAAGAATAGGGGCATGATCGCTGAGCATAATAGGTAAATTAAAAACATTTGTATTAGGATAAAGAGCACACCATTCTGTATTTGCAAGACAGCGATCTAGCCTCTCAAAGATCAGAGTGGAAGAAAACCTCTTGTTCGTCCAAGTATAGGCCAGACCACTATAACCTAAATCAAAAACACCACATTGCTTGACGAAAGTATTAAGAGCACGCATACGATTCTGATTCCTGTTTACATTGATAGAGGTAGTTTCCGTATCACACATGATGTCATTGAAGTCACCTAAGCAAACTACTAACTTACCTAGATTATTATTAACAAAATTAGAAATATGGTCCCAAATCATTCTAGTAAACCGATGGTGTGGGTCCCCATAGACACAAGCCAGCACAAACTCAACATTAGTAGGTATATGTTGGACAAGAGCTAGGATAAGAAATCCGTTTGAAAACTTGACCGATAGAAAAACTTCATCATTCCACATCAACCAAAGGCCCCCGGAGAGACCTTCCGAAGGCACTACAAAACTATCCGCCAAATTGAATCGAGCATTCAACTGAGCCGCAGTACATTTAGATGATCTAGTTTCTGATACAAAAGTTACCTGGGCTCTAGTGGATTGCATCAGTCTAGCCAAATACTCCATTTTTCCTGAGCTTCCAAGACTCCTACCCTTACCCCTGCAATTCCAACCAACAAACTTCATGGTAGCAGTGGGAGGTGCCACAGTGCGCGCGTCGCTAACAGCGGGATCTAGTCCTGCTCTTGTTGATCGGTGATCTAGAGCAGTAGCACCAGTGATTGCTACTGATAAAGAGTTGGGTGGTGCCCCAAGCGAAGGCGGAGATGTAGCAAGCAACAGTTTTACCTCGATAACGAACCGAGGTTTATCGAACCAGTAGGACCTTGAAATCAACAACAAAATGAATGTTGAAGATCTCTGGTGCTTAATCTTCAATAGACGTGGACCTGCACACAATCAACCAAAATACTTTGCCCCCAACGGCGGAAAGGTTGTCAATCTTTCCGGTCTCGCAGAAAACAAAGCGGTTAATTGTACAGTGAAATAGATGTAATATGAAAATGGACAAGTGGAGTAATGATGGTGAAAAGTGATGAGTAAAGGTTGCAATCAATGTAAAAAGATGGACCGGGGGCCATGGGTTCACTAGTGGAGTCTCTCAAGTAAATAGAACATTCATATGATGGGTAAACAAATTACAGCTGGGCAATTGACAAGATTATAACACAAACTTAATCTATCTATGACAAAGAGAACATGATATTATTTAAGTAGGCATCACGACAATGAACAAATACCGTTGAGTCCAATTGCATCTTTGTCTAAAAACTCCACCGTGGGATCGCTATCCAGCCTGTCACCCGTCGGTATTAAGTTGCAAGCAACAGACATTTGCATTAAGTAAAGCGCATGAAGCAAGCAATATTAAATATCAAAATAGACTTTAACACCGCTGTTTTACCTTTAGTAGCAACATCACACCCTCGCCCTTAGACGTTTCTATCACTCGTGCCTAGGAACAAGAGGGGGCATGAACCCACTATCTAGCATAAATACTCTCTCTTGGAGATACACACAATCACGTGGCCAAAGTAACTATGCACATCGGAGAGCATGCAAGAACATAAATCAACATATAAGAATCATGCACAATCTGATCATAACTTTATAATCCATCGGATCGCAACAAACACATCACATAGCATTACAATAATCGATCTTGATCATGTTAGGCAGCTCACAAGATCATAAGACATGAAGCACAAGAGAGAGAGACTACCATCTAGCTACTGCCATGGACCCAAGGTCCAAGGTGGGACTAATCACAAATCATCCCGGAGGAAGGCATGGGGATGAAGAGCCCTCCGGGATCGATCTCCCCTCCGGCAGAGTGCCGGGTGATGGTAGATATTGATAAGTTGGGTGGTGCCCCAAGCGAAGGCGGAATTGTAGCTAGTAGCAGTTTTCCCTCAGTTAACGAACCAAGGTTTATCGAACCAGTAGGACTTTGAAATCAACAACAAGGTGAATGTTGAAGATCTCTGGCGCTTAACATTCAATAGACGTGGACCTACACACACTCAACCAAAATACTTTGTCCCCAACGGCGGAGAGGTTGTCAATCTCTCCGGTCTCGCAGAACACAAAGCGGTTAATTGTATGATGAAATAGATAAAATATGAAAAGTGACCAGAGGAATAATGATGATTAAAAGCAAGTAAATGAGGTTGAAAACAATGTAAAAAGATGGACCGGGGCCATGGGTTCACTAGTGGAGTCTCTCAAGTAAATAAAATATGCATGTGATGGGTGAACGAATTACAGCTAGGCAATTGAAAAGATCATGACACAAACCAAATTTAGCTATGACAAAAAGGACATGATAATATTTATGGAGGCATCATGACAAGGAACAAAGACCGTTGAGTCCAACTGCGTCTTTGTCTAAAAAGTCCACCGTGGGATCGCTATCCAGCCTGTCACCCAACGGTATTAAGTTGCAAGCAACAGACAATTGCATTAAGTAAAGTGCATGAAGTAAACAATACTAATATCAAAATAGACATTAACACCGCTGTTTTACCCTTAGTAGCAACAGAACACCCTCGCCCTTAGACGTTTCTGTCACTCGTGCCCAGGAACAAAAGGGGGCATGAACCCACTATCTAGCATAAATACCCTCTCTTGGAGATACACAAAATCACTTGGCCAAAGTAACTACGCACATCGGAGAGCATGCAAGAACATAAATTACTCATATAAGAATCATGCACAATCTGAACATAACTTCATAATCCATCGGATCCCATCAAACACATCACATAGCATTACAATAATCGATCTTGATCATCTTAGGCAGCTCACAAGATCATAAGACATGTGTAACGCCCCGACCCCGGAATTATACAGAGAGGCTATGTAGTTGGCACAACCATCAATGTATAACACCAAGATCAAGACTTGTGGAACAGAACTGGCACAAAGCATGACTCTACGACACAAATCATATAGCAACTCATATAATGAGAAGAATACAAATTACACAAGCAAAAGGATCACAGATCCAACAATTCAACAAGCGGAAGCGGGTAGTGTTGTCTAACAACAAGAAGAAAATTTATGGCCTAAGAGGCCTACAATAAACATCACCCAAGCCAGCTTGTTCCATGGTCCCAAGCTGCCACCTGGGAACCCCAAACTAGTAGTCGACGTCCACGAAGAAACCACCTAGCCGCTCGGTGTCGTCCTCCTCTGAAATACAAATACATGAAGGCAGCAAAGAGAGACTGAGTACGATGTACTCGCAAGTTTAGTAGGGCGATATAGGCCCAATGACTGACGGAGGCTCTAAAGCTTGTATATGTGTTTCTTTTGCATAAAGCGAAGTTTCATAAACAGAAATATAGTTGACACATGGCATTCGTCTAATCAGAGTATTTTATAAAGGGGGTAAGAGAGTATCATTTGTCATCATCGGTTCGCGATCTAACCCTTTGTAACCATCACCACTCATCTCCCACAAAGGCACTCCCTCGAACTCACCCTCGAGGAAATGAACCTTTTCACACACGTTGAGTTTGCAACCTTTAGCTGCCAAGTTAATTAATTAAGGTTAACATTCTCTATGATCCCGTAAATCCATTCCCAAGGCGCCATAACCGCGGACACGGCTTTTCGAAAAGATTAACCCTGCAGGGGTGTACTAAGTGGAAGCCGCCAGGTTCCCGAAGGACCTCCCGCTTCTTCTCCATTGGTACCGTCAAGCTCACCTGGTTGGCCCTCTCCGGGGAAGGCCGGCAAGCAGGCGCGGTTAGACCTTTACCTCGCGTGAGGACTATCCAAGAGTCATCAGTGGCCACAGGGCAAGTTTACCCAGCCTCAGCCCCTGCCCCATCGCCACGTCCTAAACGCAAATCCTCATCAACATCATCTTTTCCACTCACACGCAAATGGAAAAACCGAACTAGAGGACCCTTGGATACGCCGCACAAGTTATTTGGTCAGTAAGGCGCCCATACACCCACCAATGGCAGCACGCTCAGACCTTGGTTCCGAAGACAGGACTCGCACCTAGGGGCTAGAGTGAGGAAAAACACCCTCCCCGAGGGCAACTCATCCAAGCCTTCTTAGCATTTAATTAAGCATCTCCATTATCCACCATGACCGAAATATTCCATCAATAACAACAATTATGGAATTAATAACGGACATAAGGCATCTATTAAGCATGGCTAATCATAGCTGAGCATATGAGTACATCAATATAACTTTATCTCGGCCAACACTTCAACCCTAGGGTTCATAGGTAGGGATACGTGTGATTGGCTCGGGGAAAGAAACATGCATTCATAGGATTCTATGTTTACCAAAAGAGACCTTTGAACCGCATGCAATATTATGGTGGATAAAATAATTTGATCAAACCATAGGATGCTATATGCCAAGAAGGTTAGGTTATCTCTTGCCTTGCTGCCGGGTAGCGTAGTATTGCTCGTCGGGGTAGGAGAGGGAACCCTCGACTCCGGAATCTATCGTTACCCAAAGAAAAATACAAAGCACACATAAATCACACGAACACAAGATGCAATGCTCAATCACATGATGACATGTCAAGTTGGTGCAAAGATATCATTATATAAATTAAAAGCAAAATTAAATGAGGAGCCAAATAATTAGTGCAATTATTTGGAAGCAACCCCATATTTATCTTAATGGCCACATCCTTATCAAATATTAATTTATTAGAGAGGTGGCTCAATTATGCATGAACAGGACATGAATGGATAGGTTTCGTTCTTCCGATCATTTTGGTATTTTATTTGTAATTTTCGGAGTACCGAAGAATAATGGACAAATTAATTAACTAATTGAATTTAATTCATTTGATCAAATTATAAAATACATCACATAAAAGTTTGTGATCATGACATGATAAGTGTATGGTTTGATAGCTTTTGACATGTTGATCACTTTTATATTTAATTCATAATTTTTGGATAATTATTCGATGAGTTATGAAATTTCCCAAATCGTTATCATTTATGCCAATTTAGGAATTCATAATTAAACAGCAAATTTATTTATTCAAAAGGGAAAAACAATGTTACCCAAAGATAGGAAATGTTTTTCTGAGCATTGTCATATTTAATTTGCAAATTTTGGATCAATATTCGAAAAGATACAAAAGTTTTAATTTCATATTAAAAATTCAAAAAGGGAAAAACTTTCCCTGGCAGGCCGGCCTCGAGCCGGCCAGGCCGGGGTGCAGGCCGGCCACCAGCCCGAAAGGCCCGGCCTTTGGCCGGCCCAAGCTGGGGCGCAGGCCGGGGCAGTGGCCGAATGAACCGGCCCACAGCCGGCCTAGGCCGGGCGAGCAGGCCGGCCACCAGCCCGAGCCAACCGGCCTCAGGCCAGTCAGGCCGGTTCCTGGCCGGGCGCCCTGGGACGCGGTGACGCCGACGGTGGCCGCCGGTGAAACGGCGGCGTGAAGGAGAGAGGGGGAGCGGGGAATGGCCAAAATAGAGAGGAGCTCACCCTGGTTTCGGGAGTGTGGACGACGACGGCGAGGGAGCGGCCGGCGTCGCCGGATTTCGGCCCCGGCGGGCGGCGGCGCGGTTGGATGGTGTCGAGGACGCCGGCGTGGCTTCGCCCGGTCCCGCGCCGATTCCTCGCACAGGAAGGACGGCGGCGACGCGGTACAACTCAAGGTGGAGCTCGATTTGAACGGGAACGCTCCAAAGGGCGGCTAAACGGCGGCGAGTTCGAGCTAGAGCTCGGCCACGGTGCGGACAGGCATGAGAGAGAGAGTGAGGGAGAGAGAGCCGGGGCAAGAGAGAAAAACGGGAGCAGGTGGGATTCGTCCCGGTCGTCGTGGCGTCAAGCCCATCGGAGGAGGGGGGGCCGGCACCGGGAGGCATGGGCGCCGGCATGGCGCCAGTGCGCCGGCACTGTGGAGAAGAAACCCAAATTCGCGAAAACCCCCCTGTTCCAAATTTCTATAATTGCAAAAAGGTCCTTAGAGCAAACTTTGGCGATTTATTTAGGGCACCAGGACGATTTTAGAAATTCCAGAAAAATTCATATAGGCCCCAAGTGACCTTTAGGTGCTCCACAAAAATTGGTGAGGTCAAATAAAAAGTTTTGACCCACATTTGTTCCCAGGGTTTAAATTAAGGCATTTTTGATATTTCCCAAAATTCCTTTATTTAGAGTATTTAAACATTTCCAAAAATAATGAAAATATTTATGGAGGCCCATATAAAAATATTGAAGCTCCCCATGATTTTACTTTAAATTTTTGGAAAACTTAACTTGGTTCCAAAAATATAGTTTGTAATGTACCGAAATGAATTCTCAAATTTATTTATTATTTGACAAAACTTGGAATTTGAGAATTGGGGATAAGAGGCAAATTGGGAACTTCCTAAACAATTTGGAAGTTCAAGAATAAAGTGTTTTGCCAACTTGAGCTCTGCATTTGGTTTGGCCATTTCGGGCAAGGCATTTAGTTTGGAAAATGTGAGGAAGGGTTTTGCTTCCTTTGTTTTCATTTCTAGGTGTTGCTTTTATTTCCATATTAGCAATTTTAAATATGTATGCCATGATGCAATGCAACACAAAAAGTGAAAATCTGGCCCGTATTTTAGGGTATCAAATTTGGGCTGTTACAATTCTACCCCCCTTACAGGAATCTCGTCCCGAGATTCTAGAGTAGGAAGAGGGAGGAAGGAACATGACAACACACATCTTCCTCGTTGCATAGATTTAGCTAACTAACATGACATGCCAAAGAGGCGGAAGGAGAAAGGAGATAACTTAAGGTGATAGACAAAACGACTCTTGCCCAAAACCATAGGTTATTGAGAAAACAAGGGACGACTTGACCGCTAACGGGGAGTCCATATCCTCAAATGGTATTTGACGGTTGAGTGCATATGATATGGATATGAATGAATTCGATGCTCCAGAATCAAATAAGACTGAAGCTAGATAATCATTGATTCGAAGCTTACCCATAAGAACACGGGGGTCCCTTTCAACTCCTTCAGCCAAGACGTGGTTTAGGCGACCACGGTTGATGGGCACGGCCTTGGCGGCTGGTGTAGAGGGAGCAGGTGCCGGTGCTGAGGTAGCCGGTGCCTTCTGGGGACACTCCCTGGAGAAGTGCCCCGTCTGACCACAGCTGAAACAAGTGGGCCTCTGCGGTGGTGGAGGCAGCTGAGGGTGGTACACACTTCCACCCGCACCCAAGGTCGAAGTAGCTGGGCGAGGCGGAGGTGGCAGGTACCCGGTGGGCTTCGGCGCGAAGGGCGCCTTAGGCACGGTGCTGAAAGGCACAAATACCTTGCGCTTCTTGCCTTCAATAGAAGAGGAGATCTGGTGATCAGCTGGAGCTGGCCTCTTAGAAGCCTCCAGCTCCTTCCTACCCTGCTCCATGGTAAGAGCCTGATTGTAGAGCTCCTGGTAGGAGGTGAACTTGAAGGGTAGGAGCTCGTATCGGAGACGAGGTGCGAGCCCCTTGCGGAAGAGGTATTGCTTGTCCTCATCATTCGTCACGTCCCGAGGGGCGTAACGGGAGAGGTGGTTGAACTCCCGTCCATAGGACTGGACGTCCATGCGTCCCTGGGTTAGGTCCAGGAACTCCCGCCTTTTGAGCTCGAGGATGGGCTTGGGGATGTACGCCGCACGGAAGGCGGTGCGGAATTCCTCCCAAGTGATGACATGGCCCGCGGCGACCATTGCCACATGGCTCTCCCACCAGGAGCCGGCGGCTCCTTCCAGAAGGTAGGTGGCGAAGTTGACGTGCTCCGCCGCAGGAACGTGGAGAGCGGCAAACTTGCGCTCGATAGCACGAAGCCAGTCATCCGCATCAAGCGGCTCCTTAGCCTCGGAAAAAGAGGGAGGTTGGGACCGCAAGAATTGGTTGAGGGTGGTGCAGTCCGTGTTCCTCCTGGCCCCCTGCTGGACCAGCTGCTCGAGCAGCAGCTCATTGCGCAGGCGGTTTTGCTCGATAGCCATCAAAACCTCCGCCATTGAAGGTGGCGGTGGTGGATCAGGGTTGCTATGTTCCCCACGACGGGTAGGAGCCATTCTGAAGAATTGGAACAACGACAAGTTAGTAACCGATTCCAACAGATAAGATAGATCATTGTGGCTTCCAGATATAGATAAATAACATCAGGGTTCAACAGAAAGATCTTGGGTTAAAGATCAGCTTCATGCACTGGGACCCACAATAGCATAACACTCACAAGGGTGACAGCCCTCATGAATAATTACACCGGAGCCCTAGCACAATCCGGGACCTTCGGTTCAAGATCTTGGGCTAAAGCAAAGAAATATCTTGACGAACCATCATACTTCCTTTCTTCATGTTTTAGGTTTGGCAGAGGAGTAAGGATAACTAGTAACTAAAGGTAGGAACCCAAACCCCGAGATCCTAAAGATTTAGAACTTTGCCGATGATCAGAAGAACCGTTAAAATCAAATAGAGGTAAGATGACACCGAGATCAGAGTGAATTGGATGAGGAGTAAAAAGAATCCTAGGAAGGTTTTCACAACTCATTTTTAGGTTAAAAATAATTTTTCACGAACTAGACTCGACATCGACCAAAAGAAAGGGTTTCCTACAGGCAGTCCTGCTCTGATACCAACTTGTAACGCCCCGACCCCGGAATTATACAGAGAGGCTATGTAGTTGGCACAACCATCAATGTATAACACCAAGATCGAGACTTGTGGAACAGAACTGGCACAAAGCATGACTCTACGACACAAATCATATAGCAACTCATATAATGAGAAGAATACAAATTACACAACAAAAGGATCACAGATCCAACAATTCAACAAGCGGAAGCGGGTAGTGTTGTCTAACAACAAGAAGCAAATATATGGCCTAAGAGGCCTACAATAAACATCACCCAAGCCAGCTTGTTCCACGGTCCCAAGCTGCCACCTGGGAACCCCAAACTAGTAGTCGACGTCCACGAAGAAACCACCTAGTCGCTCGGCGTCGTCCTCCTCTGAAATACAAATACATAAAGGCAGCAAAGAGAGAATGAGTACGACGTACTCGCAAGTTTAGTAGGGCGATATAGGCCCAATGACTGACGGAGGCTCTAAAGCTTTATATGTATTTCTTTTGCATAAAGCTAAGTTTCATAAACAGAAATATAATTGACCCATGGCATTCGTCTACTCAGAGTATTTTACAAAGGGGTAAGAGAGTATCATTATCATCTTCGGTTCTTGACGAACCTACTCATAACCATCACCACTCATCTCACACAAAGGCACTCCCTCGACTCACCCTCGAGGAAATGAACCTTTATCACAAGTTTATTATGCAACCTCTAGCTGCCATATCAATTAGGTTAACGTTATCTATGAGCTAATGCGCCTTTCCCAAGAGTTTGTCCATAACCGTGGACACGGCTTTTCGAAAAGATTTACCCTGCAGGGGTGTACTATCTTACCCATTGGTACCGTCCGGCTCACCTAGTTGGCCCTCTTCCGGGGAAGGCCGGCAAGCAGGCGCGGTTAGACCTTTACAATGCATGAGACTATCCAAGAGTCATCTGTGGCCACAGGACAAGTTTACCCAGCCTCAGCCCCTGCCCCATCGCCACAACCTAACACCACCATCCTCATCATCCTTTTTCCGCTCACACACACGGCAAATGGAAATAGCAAACTAGAGGACCCTTGGATACGCCCTCACAAATTATTCGGTCAGTAAGGCGCCCATACACCCACCAATGGAAGCACGCTCGGTTCTTGGTTCTAGCTAAAAGCACTCTCATCCTAGGCGGCAAGAATGAGGCAAAACACCCTCCCCGAGGGCAACTCATCCAAGCCTTCTTAGCATTTTAATTAAGCATCTCCATTATCCACCATGACCGAAATATTCCATCAATAACAACAATTATGGAATTAATAACGGACATAAGGCATCTATTAAGCATGGCTAATCATAGCTGAGCATATGAGTACATCAATATAACTTTATCTCGGCCAACACTTCAACCCTAGGGTTCATAGGTAGGGATACGTGTGATTGGCTCGGGAAAGAAACATGCATTCATAGGATTCTATGTTTACCAAAAGAGACCTTTGAACCGCATGCAATATTATGGTGGATAAAATAATTTGATCAAACCATAGGATGCTATATGCCAAGAAGGTTAGGTTATCTCTTGCCTTGCTGCCGGGTAGCGTAGTATTGCTCGTCGGGGTAGGAGAGGGAACCCTCGACTCCGGAATCTATCGTTACCCAAAGAAAAATACAAAGCACACATAAATCACACGAACACAAGATGCAATGCTCAATCACATGATGACATGTCAAGTTGGTGCAAAGATATCATTATATAAATTAAAAGCAAAATTAAATGAGGAGCCAAATAATTAGTGCAATTATTTGGAAGCAACCCCATATTTATCTTAATGGCCACATCCTTATCAAATATTAATTTATTAGAGAGGTGGCTCAATTATGCATGAACAGGACATGAATGGATAGGTTTCGTTCTTCCGATCATTTTGGTATTTTATTTGTAATTTTCGGAGTACCGAAGAATAATGGACAAATTAATTAACTAATTGAATTTAATTCATTTGATCAAATTATAAAATACATCACATAAAAGTTTGTGATCATGACATGATAAGTGTATGGTTTGATAGCTTTTGACATGTTGATCACTTTTATATTTAATTCATAATTTTTGGATAATTATTCGATGAGTTATGAAATTTCCCAAATCGTTATCATTTATGCCAATTTAGGAATTCATAATTAAACAGCAAATTTATTTATTCAAAAGGGAAAAACAATGTTACCCAAAGATAGGAAATGTTTTTCTGAGCATTGTCATATTTAATTTGCAAATTTTGGATCAATATTCGAAAAGATACAAAAGTTTAATTTCATATTAAAAATTCAAAAAGGGAAAAACTTTCCCTGGCAGGCCGGCCTCGAGCCGGCCAGGCCGGCCACCAGCCCGAAAGGCCCGGCCTTTGGCCGGCCCAGGCTGGGGCGCAGGCCGGGGCAGTGGCCGAATGAACCGGCCCACAGCCGGCCCAGGCCGGGCGAGCAGGCCGGCCACCAGCCCGAGCCAACCGGCCTCAGGCCAGTCAGGCCGGTTCCTGGCCGGGCGCCCTGGGACGCGGTGACGCCGACGGTGGCCGCCGGTGAAACGGCGGCGTGAAGGAGAGAGGGGGAGCGGGGAATGGCCAAAATAGAGAGGAGCTCACCCTGGTTTCGTGAGTGTGGACGACGACGGCGAGGGAGCGGCCGGCGTCGCCGGATTTCGGCCCCGGCGGGCGGCGGTGCGGTTGGATGGTGTCGAGGACGCCGGCGTGGCTTCGCCCGGTCCCGCGCCGATTCCTCACACAGGAAGGACGGCGGCGACGCGGTACAACTCAAGGTGGAGCTCGATTTGAACGGGAACGCTCCAAAGGGCGGCTAAACGGCGGCGAGTTCGAGCTAGAGCTCGGCCACGGTGCGGACAAGCATGAGAGAGAGAGTGAGGGAGAGAGAGCCGGGGCAAGAGAGAAAAACAGGAGCAGGTGGGATTCGTCCCGGTCGTCGTGGCGTCAAGCCCATCGGAGGAGGGGGGGGCCGGCACCGGGAGGCATGGGCGCCGGCATGGCGCCAGTGCGCCGGCACTGTGGAGAAGAAACCCAAATTCGCGAAAACCCCCCTGTTCCAAATTTCTATAATTGCAAAAAGGTCCTTAGAGCAAACTTTGGCGATTTATTTAGGGCACCAGGACGATTTTAGAAATTCCAGAAAAATTCATATAGGCCCCAAGTGACCTTTAGGTGCTCCACAAAAATTGGTGAGGTCAAATAAAAAGTTTTGACCCACATTTGTTCCCAGGGTTTAAATTAAGGCATTTTTGATATTTCCCAAAATTCCTTTATTTAGAGTATTTAAACATTTCCAAAAATAATGAAATATTTATGGAGGCCCATATAAAAATATTGAAGCTCCCCATGATTTTACTTTAAATTTTTGGAAAACTTAACTTGGTTCCAAAAATATAGTTTGTAATGTACCGAAATGAATTCTCAAATTTATTTATTATTTGACAAAACTTGGAATTTGAGAATTGGGGATAAGAGGCAAATTGGGAACTTCCTAAACAATTTGGAAGTTCAAGAATAAAGTGTTTTGCCAACTTGAGCTCTGCATTTGGTTTGGCCATTTCGGGCAAGGCATTTAGTTTGGAAAATGTGAGGAAGGGTTTTGCTTCCTTTGTTTTCATTTCTAGGTGTTGCTTTTATTTCCATATTAGCAATTTTAAATATGTATGCCATGATGCAATGCAACACAAAAAGTGAAAATCTGGCCCGTATTTTAGGGTATCAAATTTGGGCTGTTACACATGAAGCACAAGAGAGAGAGACTACCAACTAGCTACTGCCATGGACCCGTAGTCCAAGGTGAGACTACTCACAAATCATCCCGGAGGAAGGCATGGCGATGAAGAGCCCTCCGGGATCGATCTCCCCTCCAGCAGAGTGCCGGGATCAGCTTCTGATTGGACCCCGAACTAGGGTTTTCGGTGACGGCGCGTCGGGGTCGAGTTTCTGGAAAATAATGGCCGCCTCGACGTTTTTAGGTTTTTAGGGATTTTATAGGCGTCGGAGGGCGTCGAGGAGAGGTCCCAGGGGCAGGGAAGGGCCCTACCCACGGGTCACCCCTAGGCCGCGGCAGGGGGCCGCCTCTGCCCTGTGGGCCTCCCCTCCGGCTCTCCTTCGGACTGGTACTTCGTCGTGGCAAATAAAAAATCCTCAAAAATTTCCAGCGCGTTTCGAGAATATTTCCAGAAGTAAATTTCTGAAACAAAAAGACAGCTAAAACAGGGAACTGGCACTGGCATCTTGTCAATAGGTTAGTCCCGACAAAATGCATAAAAAATGATATAAATGACAGTAAAAACATGTGACAATATCACAAAACTAGCATGGATCACTCAAAAATTATAGATATGTTTGAGACGTATCAGCATCCCCAAGCTTAACTCCTACTCGTCGTCGAGTAGGTAAGTGATAACAAATAATTTTTGATGAGACATGCAACCAACACAATCTTGTTGAAGATAGTAATGCAAAGCACATGAAGTGAATAAGGTGACCCAAAACAATTGTCTATAGTTGACATTAAGCAAACAATGATTAACAAACACTAGCTAACAAATGCTAGAAACTTTTCATGAATAAGTGCGTTGGAGACATGGAACCATACATAAGGTTTAGAAAGAAGAATTGCGAATTATGTCTCCAATGTAATGTATCAATCATTCTTCAAAGCATCTAATTAGTCATTCATGAAAATAGCCAAGCTCAAGTCAGGTGTCCTAATCCATCTACTTCACAAATCAACTGTTTCGAAGTCTACTCAACTACTACAAGTAAGAAGTAGCTTTGGCACCATGATGTCATGGCAAAGAGAACAATGATGGAGGTTTGGAAGGTCAAAAAGAAAGGCTCAAACAGTGGAGAGGGTAACCACAAGACAGAAGGAATTCCCGTAGTTGACACTGTATGAGGAGTAGTGATTGCCATGCAAAGGATGCACATAGAGCTATAAGTGCATGAAAGCTCTCCAATGGAACTAGTGGGGGTGCATCCAACTTGCTTGCTCATGAAGACCTAGAGCTCACTTGAGGAGGCTCATCCTTGGAATATACAAGCCAAGTTCTATAACGTTAATTCCCCGCATAGTTATACAAATGAAACATGAAAACTCTCTATAATGAAGTGTAGGTGCTACTAGCACAAGTGTGGAATGAAGGATAGTAGTGCTGCCCCCGTCTCTCTTTTATATTTCTCTTCTCTTTTTTTTTTTAATTGTGGCCTCCGTGGTTCTTTTAAATTTTCTCTCATTGGTCTCTTTTGGACTCTTTTATGTGGCCACTTTGGACTCTTTTCAATATGCTCACAGGTAGGGGCAACACTCTATTTTTACAAGATGATCATCACACTTTTGGTACTCATAACTCATAAGACTAATACATGATGTATAAAAGAAGATATGCATGATCGAGCGTAGTGTGGAAAAAATGTAGAACATGTGGCAAGCCACGCTGCACACTAACTCAATGATCAAGCAAACTATATGATAATGAAGAACGACATCAAGTCATGTAATGTAATGATGGATGTTGCATGGCAATGTATCTCGGAACGGCTATGGAAATGTCGTGATAGGTAGGTATGGTGGCTGTTTTGAGGAAGATAGTTGGCTTATGTGTAGGAGAACAGGATGAAGTTCTCCCACGGAGTTGGATGTGCTCGCGAAGTATGCACCAACTCAATGTGAGAGAGGGCACTGCGCAGCACTGAAGAGGCTAGCAAAATATGGAAGTGGAAGTGCCAAAAACCAAAACTCGACAATGCATTTCGTATATTGCAAACAACTAGAAGTTTCAATGTTCCACAAATGGTTACAGACACCCCGAGAGGGGATCGTGGCAGTGACACAAGTGCCCCGTTGGCTTCCCCGACCGTTGCAGTAACTACCCACTAGGAACTTATTTTCAACTTAGTAGAATTCATGACACATTAGCATTGTTGACTTAGGTTGTTTAGTTCAGAAAAGTACGGCTCCATGCTTTAATAACACCTCTCCACTAATCAACTCTAACACCATTAACCAACACATTTTAACCATTAGTTATTTTAGTGCCTCGAAACAATTGAAGGGTATCAAATTATCCACATAGTGATCTACAAGACTATGCAGGTTTTTCTACTTCATACCACTGCCACATGCATAGCATTTTTCCGATCTAACACGTTAACCAAGAAACCAAAACAACTCTCCAACAAATATAAGTGAAGAACAAGAGAGTTTAACTTAACAACTAGCAGCTCTAAACAAGATAAAAGCTAAAAGCGAGAGCTTACTAGAAAACAGACAGTAGCTAAGAATACTCGAAAAGATATAAGCGAAGCAAAGGAGTATTCAAACGAAAAAGAGGAGCGTGTCTCTCTCCCACAAAAATAAAGCTAGGATCCAACAAAGATATGACCAACAAACAAACAAACAAAACTGAAAGTAAAAAAGACGCTCCAAGCATAGCACATAATATGTAGAGTGATAAAAACGAAATTCAACGAAGACGACCTTATGGTAGTCGATGAAGATGAGGGGATACCTTGGGCATCCCCAAGCTTTGACTCTTGATAGTTCTTGATATTCAGAGGGGGTGCCATGGGGGAATCCCCAGTCTTGAGCTCTGATCCATCCTCGATTTCTTCATATGCCTCTCCTTTGGAACTTAAAAATTCCCTTCACACAAAACATCTCATAATTTGATTAGAGGGTTAGTGCTCATAAATTAAAATGCACATGTGTTCAACTCATGAAAAATTGCAAATCAACTTCATTTAACATTAGCTACTGTTTACTAAGCCTAAATGTGGCACTCCACCCCTAGAGTATCACATATGATGATGGTAAAGAGACAAATGCAAAATAAAAGCAGAATCTATCAAAATCTGAACAGTCTGTAAAGATCGAATTTTTCGAGGCACTTCTGCAGCTCAAATCAAAAACCTTAAAACTAACGAAAGATAGATAAAAGCATCAGGCTTGATTTAAAAAATTATTAGAAAAATATAAAATTCTGGCGATTTTAGGATTTTCGTGCAGCAGGCGCACAGAATCTGTTTTTGGACAGCAACACAATACCTCGCACTTTCAATGCATTACAGGCTAAACTTGGCACAAAAAACCAAAAGAAAAATATAAAATGAAGTTGCTACAGAGGTAATAACTTCATGACTTAAGAAAAACAAAAATCAAACTGAAAGTAAAAGATGGGTTGCCTCCCAACAAGCGCTTTTCTTTAACGCCTTTTAGCTAGGCGCAATGCCAAATATCAAGTTTTTTCGGAGGCCTTTGCAACGTCAAGGGCATAGCTTGACCTTATGATTGATTCAAAAGGAAGCTTATTTCTCTTTCTAGGGAAGTGTTCCATCCCTTTTTTAAGGCGGAACTGAAACTTTACATTTCCCTCTTTCATATCAATAATAGCACCAACAGTTCTCAAAAACGGTCTTCCCAAAATAATAGGACGAGAAGCATTGCACTCAATATCCATAACAATAAAATCAACGGGAACATAATTATAATTAACAACAATAAGGACATCATCAACTCTACCCAAAGGTTTCTTTATAGAAGAATCAGCAAGATGAACATTTAAATAGCACTCTTCCAAAGGATTTAAATAAAGCACATCATAGAAACTTTTAGGCATAACGGAAACACTTGCACCAAGATCACATAAAGCATTGCAATCAAAGTCATTTATTTTCATATTAATAGTGGGTTCCCAACCATCTTCTAACTTCCCAGGGATAGAGGTTTCAATCTTTAGTTTTTCTTCCCTAGCCTTGATAAGAGCATCGGTAATGTGTTTGGTAAAGGCAAGATTTATTTTAGTAGCATCCGGTGTCTTAGCAAGTTTTTGTAGGAACTTAATGACTTTAGTAAGATTGCAATTATCAAAATCAATTTCATCATCTTTAAATAAACTAGGAGGATCCTCTTTAGTGGTTTGGATAGTATAAAGTTTAACAGTTTTCCTATTCATTTCAGCAATTCTAGCTTCTTCAGCCTCTCTAGCCCACCTAGCTTTCAAGAGAGCCATTATCCTTTCATTTTCATTAATTTGAAGAGATATAGCATTTAAAGATTCAGTATGTTTGTCTTGATTTGGAGTGGTTCTAATTTTCAAAATTTCAACATCACGAGCAAGAACGTCTACTTTAGAGACAAGACTATCCAGTTTTTCCAGTTTCTCTTCAACAGTTTTGTTAAAAGCTTTTTGCGAAGTGATAAATTCCTTTAAAACATTTTCAGGATCAGAGGACACATTATTAATAGGATTATAAGAATTACCATAGGAATTACCATAAGAGTTGCCATTATTGGGAGGATAAGGCTTATAGTTGTTACCACCAAAATTATTTCGATAAGCATTATTGTTGAAGTTGTTTCTATTAAGAAAATTAACATCAACTTGATCCTTTTCTTGGGAAATTAATGAAGCAAGTGGAACATTATTAGGATCAATATTGGACTGATTGGTAGCAAGCAAAGACATAATCATATCAACCTTATCACTCAAAGAGGAGATTTCCTTCAACAGAATTTACCTTCTTACCACTTGGAGCTCGTTCGTTGTGCCATTGTAAATAATTTGTCATCATCTCATCCAAGATTTTAGTTGCTGCACCTAATGTTGTGGACATGATGGTGCCTCCCGCGGCCGAGTCCAAAAGGTTCCTTGAAGAAAAATTCAAACCTGCATAAAAAGTTTGGATAACCATCCACATAGTTAATCCATGCGTGGGACAATTCTTAACCATAGATTTCATTCTCTCCCAAGCTTGAGCAACATGTTCATTATCAAATTGTCTAAAGTTCATAATGTTACTCCTTAGTTGTATGATTTTAGCAGGTGGATAATATTTTCCAATAAAAGCATCTTTGCATTTAATCCAAGAATCAATGCTATTTTTAGGCAAAGACAATAACCATTCTTTTGCTCTCCCTCTCAAAGAGAAAGGGAAAAGTTTCAGTTTTATGATGTCACTTTCTACCTCTTTATACATTTGCATATCACATAACTCAACAAAGTTATTTAAATGAGAGGCGGCATCATCAGTACTAGCACCAGAAAATTGCTCTTTCATAACAAGATTTAGCAAGGCAGGCTTAATTTCATAAAATTCCGCTTTAGTAGCGGGTGGAGAAATTGGAGAGCATATAAAATCATTGTTATTAGTGCTAGTAAAGTCACATAACTTGGTGTTTTCAGTAGAAGACATAACGATAAGATAAAATAATAAGACAGGAATAAAGACTACACTAATTTTTTGGGTTTTAAAATTTTGAAACGGGAAAATAAACTAAACGAGATATAAAGCAAGCAAGACAAAAAAAAAGTAAAGAGATTGGGAGTATGAGACTCCCCTTGCTGTAGCTTCAAAGTCCCCGGCAACGGTGCCAGAAAACTGCTTGATGGTAGATATTGATAAGTTGGGTGGTGCCCCAAGCGAAGGCGGAATTATAGCTAGTAGCAGTTTTCCCTCAGTTAACGAACCAAGGTTTATCGAACCAGTAGGACTTTGAAATCAACAACGAGGTGAATGTTGAAGATCTCTGGCGCATAACCTTCAACAGACGTGGACCTACACACACTCAACCAAAATACTTTGTCCCCAACGGCGGAGAGGTTGTCAATCTCTCCGGTCTCACAGAACACAAAGCGGTTAATTGTATGATGAAATAGATAAAATATGAAAAGTGATCATAGGAATAATGATGATTAAAAGCATGTAAATGAGGTTGAAAACAATGTAAAAAGATGGACCGGGGGCCATGGGTTCACTAGTGGAGTCTCTCAAGTAAATAAAATATGCATGTGATGGGTGAACGAATTACAGCTAGGCAATTGACAAGATCATGACACAAACCAATTTAGCTATGACAAAAAGGACATGATAATATTTATTGAGGCATCACGACAAGGAACAAAGACCGTTGAGTCCAACTGCGTCTTTGTCTAAAAAGTCCACCGTGGGATCGCAATCCAGCCTGTCACCCAACGGTATTAAGTTGCAAGCAACAGACAATTGCATTAAGTAAAGTGCATGAAGTAAACAATACTAATATCAAAATAGACATTAACACCGCTGTTTTACCCTTAGTAGTAACAGCACACCCTCGCCCTTAGACGTTTCTGTCACTCGTGCCCAGGAACAAAAGGGGGCATGAACCCACTATCTAGCATAAATACTCTCTCTTGGAGATACACACAATCACTTGGCCAAAGTAACTACGCACATCGGAGAGCATGCAAGAACATAAATTACTCATATAAGAATCATGCACAATCTGAACATAACTACATAATCCATCGGATCCCAGCAAACACATCACATAGCATTACAATAATCGATCTTGATCATCTTAGGCAGCTCACAAGATCATAAGACATGAAGCACAAGAGAGAGAGACTACCAACTAGCTACTGCCATGGACCCGTAGGCCAAGGTGAGACTACTCAGAAATCATCCCGGAGGAAGGCATGGAGGCATCTTGTCAATAGGTTAGTCCAACAAAATGCATAAAAATGACAGTAAAAACATGTGACAATATCACAAAACTAGCATGGATCACTCAAAAATTATAAATATGTTTGAGACGTATCACCGGGATCTGCTTCAGAATCACCGCCGAACTAGGGTTTGAGTTGACGGCGCCTCGGGATGACTTTTCTGGAAAATAATGGCTGCCCCGTTGTTTTTACGTTAAAAGGGATTTCATAGGCGTCGGATGGGGTCGAGGCGGTGCCCAGGGGGCAGGGGCGGGCCCCACCCGCGGGTCCTAGGGGGGTCGCGGCAAGCACCCGCCTATGGCCCCTGGGTGGCCCCCCATGCTGCCCTTTGGTCCACAGGTGTCTTCCGTCGCATAAAAAATCTCCGTAAATTTTCAGCGCAATCCGACGATATTTCCTGTGGTGGACTTTCTGAAATACAAAAATAACAAAAATAGGAAACTGACACTAGGCATCTTGTCAATAGGTTAGTCCAACAAAATGCATAGAAATGATTAATATGATAATAAAAACATGTGACAACATCACAAAACTAGCATGGATCAATCAAAAATTATAGATACGTTTGACACGTATCGGCATCCCCAAGCTTAACTCCTACTCGTCCTCGAGTAGGTAAGTGATAACAAAATAATTTTTGATGAGACATGCAACCAACACAATAGTGATCAAGATAGTAATGCAAAGCATAGGATGTGAATGAAGTGATACAAAACAATTGTCTATAGTTGATAGCAAAAAAGCAATGAATAACCAAGTTGAATCATTCAAGCAAAACCTTTCATAAATAGTACGTTAAAGACATGAAAGCAATGTGATCCACATATTTGAATAATTCACATAGGTAACAATTCCATGACAAAAGTGTTTGAGAATCAAAACAAAGAAGATGTAAGTTTTAGCAAAAATCTTCAACTTCCAATGGTAAAGTCAATATAAAGATTCATGTTTAATCTGACAATGCAATATGATCAATGATACCCAGGGTCAATGCTAGATGTTTACTTTGGTGGAGATAGAAGGAAGAGGAAAACTGTCTCAACATTAAAAGTAAAAGAAAGGCCCTTCGCAGAGGGAACCAGGGATTAGTCATGTGCTAGAGCTTTTTATTTTTTTGAAACAGAAGTAAAACAATTTTGAGACATGCATGCTTTCGTCAACAACTTCACAACAGAGAAGCTATCTAGTTCCCCATAAAAAGCAAGGCTTTTAGACTTGTGAGAGCAGCTGGTTTTTAGAGAAGCGAGTACGCTCCTCTTTCTCTTTGGTTTCACCACTGTCCAATGTTTAGAGCTGATTTCTCAGATTTTCATTGCGCGGAGGAGAATGGTGAGTTATATTTATATTTTTGCTTAAGCTGCTCTCGGGTTGATTCAAGTGAATATGTAATCCATCGACACCGGGTGAAACGGGGGAAATGACCTTGCTCGTCATGAGTTATATCTAGCTCTCTACTGCTCCCTCATGAGCTTAAAAACATAGGCACAAAAAGGAATATTTTGAATTTTTAAAGATAGCACATGACAAATTTACTTGGAATGGCAAGAAATACCATGCATAGGTAGATATGGTGGACTCAGCTGGCAAGATAGTTTGGCTTTGGGATTTGGATGCACGAGTGAACCATACACTCAGTACGAATTTTTGGGCTTAGAAAAGAAGGTATTTGAAGCAAACATCTAATATTAACCGGTAACGGAGTAACATAAGACATTAGTCAATCATAACCATAAAAGCTCCACACCGTCTCCCTTATTGACCAAACAATTCTTTTGATGGAAAGATTAGCTTAATGAATTAACAACTATGAAACACCACACAGTTTCAAGCTTTTAACAGTATTTCTTTACTAATCAATTCCACTAAAATAACCAGCAAGTTTAAGCATTCATATTAATATCTCAAAACAAATGAGAAGTATCAAGTATCCACACAATGATCTACAATACTATGCAGGCTTTCGTTTCATTCCACTATCACATGAATAGCATTTTGTCACTTTGACAATTCAAGCAATTTATCAATAACAACTCTCCAACAAATATAGGTGAAGAACAAGAGAGTTTAATAACAACTTCTAGCAGCTCTAAATAAGATAAAAGCTAAAAGCGAGAGCTTACTAGCGAACAAACAGTAGCTAAGAATACTCAACAAAATATAAACGAAGCACAGGAGTATTCAAACGAAAAAGCGGAGCGTGTCTCTCTCCCACATAAACAAAGCAAGTATCCAATAATCATATGACCAGCAAACAAACAAACAAAACTGAAAGTAAAAATGCGCTCCAATTATAGCACATAATATGTAAAGTGATAAAAACTTAGTTCAACGAAGACGACCTCATGATAGTCAATGAAGAAGAGGGGATGCCTTGGGCATCCCCAAACTTTGACGCTTGATAGTTCTTGATATTCAGAGGGGGTGCCATGGGGGCATCCCCATGCTTGAGCTCTGATCCATCTTCAATTTCTTCATTATCCTCTCCTTTGGAACTTAAAAACTCCCTTCACACAAAACTTCTCATAAACTGATTAGAGGGTTAGTGCTCATAAATTAAAATGCACATGTGTTCAACTCAAGACAAATTGCAAAACAACTTTATTAGGCATTAGATACTGTTTACTAATCCTCAATGTGGCACTCCACCTCTAGAGTATCACATTTGACGATAGTAAAGAGACGAATACAAAATAAAAGCAGAATCTGTCAAAATCTGAAAAGTCTGTAAAGATCGAATTTTTCGAGGCACTTCTATAGCTCAAATCAGAAAACTCAAAACTAACTAAAGATAGATAAAAGTATCAGGCTTGCTGTCTAAACATTTCATAAAAATATAAAATTCAGAGATTTTTTGGATTTTTGAACAGTGAAGGACAGAAATCTGTTTCTGGACAGCAAAACAACACCTCGCACTTTCAATGCATTTAAGGCTAAACTTGGCACACAAAACCAAAAGAAAAGGATACAATGAAGTTGCTACAGAAGCAACAACTTCAAGACTCAAGAAAAGTAAAAAGTAAACTGAAAGTAAAACATGGGTTGCCTCCCAACAAGGGCTTTTCTTTAACGCCTTTTAGCTAGGCGCAATGCCAAATATCAAGTTTTTTCGGAGGCCTTTGCAACATCAAGAGCATAGCTTGACCTTATGATTGATTCAAAAGGAAGCTTTTTTCTCTTTCTATGGAAGTGTTCCATCCCTCTTCTAAGGGGGAACTGAAATCTTATATTTCCCTCTTCATATCAATAATGGCACCAACGGTTCTCAAAAACGGTCTCCCCAAAATAACGGGGCAAGAAGCATTACACTCAATGCCCATAACAATAAAATCAATGGTAACATAGTTATCATTAACAACAACAAGGACATCATCAACTCTACCCAAAGGTTTCTTTTTAGAAGAATCAGCAAGATGAACATTTAAATAGCACTCTTCCAAAGGATTTAAATTCAGCATATCATAGAAACTTTTAGGCATAACAGAAACACTAGCACCAAGATCGCAAAGCATTAAAATCAAAGTCATTTATTTTCATATTAATAGTGGGTTCCCATCCATCTTCTAATTTTCTAGGAATAGAAGTTTCAAGCTTAAGCTTTTCTTCTCTAGCCTTGACAAGAGCATCGGTAATATGTTTGGTGAAGGCAATATTTAATTTACTAGCATCCGGTGACTTAGCAAGTTTTTGTAGGAACTTTATGACTTCAGTAAGATTTTAATTATCAAAATCAATTTCATCATCTTTAAATAGGCTAGGAGGTTCCTCCTTAGTAGTTTGGATAGTATAAACTTTAACAGTTTTCCTATTCATTTCAGCAATTCTAGCTTCTTCTTTCTCTCTAGCCCACCTAGCTTTCAAGCGAGCCATCATCCTTTCATTCTCATTAATTTGAATAGAAATAGCATTTAAAGATTCAGTAGTCTTGTCTTGAAGAGGAGTGGTTCTAATTTTTAAAATTTCAACATCATGAGCAAGATCTTCCACTTTAGAGACAAGTCTATCCAGTTTTTCAAGTTTCTCTTCGACAGTTTTGTTGAAAGCTTTTTGCGAAGTGATAAATTCTTTTAAAACATTTTCAAGATCAGAGGACACATTCTTATTAGTATTATAAGAATTACCATAGGGATTGCCATAAGAGTTTCCATTATTGGGAGGATAAGGCTTATAGTTGTTACTACCAAAATTATTTCGATAAGCATTATTGTTGAAGTTACTTCTATTAAGAAAATTAACATCAACTTGATCCTTTTCTTGGGAAATTAATGAAGCAAGTGAGGCATTATTAGGATCAATATGGGACTGATTGGTAGCAAGCATAGACATAATCATATCAACCTTATCACTCAAAGAGGAAATTTCCTTGACAAAATTTACCTTCTTACCACTTGGACCTCTTTCGGTATGCCATTGTGAATAATTTGTCATCATCTCATCCAAGAGTTTAGTTGTTGCACCTAATGTTGTGGACATGAAGGTGCCTCCCGCGGCCGAGTCCAAGAGGTTCCTTGAAGAAAAATTCAAACCTGCATAAAAAGTTTGGATAACCATCCACATAGTTAATCCATGCGTGGGACAGTTTTTAACCATAAATTTCATTCTCTCCCAAGCTTGAGCAACATGTTCATTATCAAATTGTCTAAAGTTCATAATGTTACTCCTTAATTGTATGATTTTAGCAGGTGGATAATATTTTCCAATAAAAGCATCTTTGCATTTAATCCAAGAATCAATGCTATTTCTAGGCAAAGACAATAACCATTCTTTTGCTCTCCCTCTCAAAGAGAAAGGGAAAAGCTTCAGTTTTATGATGTCACTTTATACCTCTTTATACTTTTGCATATCACATAACTCAACAAAGTTATTTAAATGAGAGGCGGCATCCTCAGTACTAGCACCAGAAAATTACTCTTTCATAACAAGATTTAACAAGGCAGGCTTAATTTCATAAGATTCCGCTTTAGTAGAGGGTGGAGCAATTGGAGAGCATATGAAGTCATTGTTATTAAGTGCTAGTAAAGTCACACAGCTTGGTGTTTTCAGTGGAAGACATGATGATAAAATAAAATATCAAGACAGGAATAAAGATTACACTAATTTTTTTGGGTTTAAAAATTTTGCAACAGGAAAAATAAGCTAACGAGAAATAAAACAAGCAAGAAAAAAACAAAGTAAAGTGATTGAGAGTATGAGACTCCCCTTTCTGTAGCTCCAAGATCCCCAGCAACGGCGCCAGAAAAGAGCTTGATTGCTACTGATAAAGAGTTGGGTGGTGCCCCAAGCGAAGGTAGAGATGTAGTAAGTAGCAGTTTTCCATTGATAACGGACCGAGGTTTATCGAACCAGTAGGACCTTGAAATCAACAACAAAGTGAATATTGAAGATCTCCGGCGCTTAATCTTCAACATACGTGGACCTGCACACACTCAACCAAAATACTTTGCCCCCAACGGCGGAAAGGTTGTCAATCTTTCCGGTCTCGCAGAAAACAAAGCGGTTAATTGTATTGTGAAATAGATGAAATATGAAAATGGACCAGTGGAGTAATGATGGTGAAAAGTGATGAGTAAAGGTTGCAATCAATGTAAAAAGATGGACCGGGGGCCATGGGTTCACTAGTGGAGTCTCTCAAGTAAATAGAACATTCATGCGATGGGTAAACAAATTATAGCTGGGCAATTGACAAGATTATAACACAAACTTAATCTAGCTATGACAAAGAGAACATGATAATATTTAAGTAGGCATCACGACAATGAACAAAGACCATTGAGTCCAACTGCATCTTTGTCTAAAAAGTCCACCGTGGGATCGCTATCTAGCCTGTCACCCATCGGTATTAAGTTGCAAGCAACAGATATTTGCATTAAGTAAAGCGCATGAAGTAAGCAATATTAAATATCAAAATAGACTTTAACACTGCTATTTTACCCTTAGTAGCACATCACATAGCATTACAATAATCGATCTTGATCATGTTAGGCAGCTCACAAGATCATAAGACATGAAGCACAAGAGAGAGAGAGAGACTACCATCTAGCTACTGTCATGGACCCAAGGTCCAAGGTGGGACTACTCACAAATCATCCCGGAGGAAGGCATGGCGATGAAGAGCCCTCCGGGATCGATCTCCCCTCCGGCAGAGTGCCGGGATCTGCTTCGGAATCACCCCCGAACTAGGGTTTGAGTTGACGGCGCCTCGGGATGACTTTTCTGGAAAATAATGGCCGCCCCGTTGTTTTTAGGTTAAAAGGGATTTTATAGGCGTCGGAGGGGGCCGAGGCGGTTCCCAGGGGGCAGGGGCGGGCCCCACCCGTGTGTCCTAGGGGGGCCGCGGCAGGCACCCGCCTGTGCCCCCTGGGTGCCCCCCCCTAGGCTGCCCTTTGGTCCATAGGTGTCTTTCGTCGCATAAAAAATCTCCATAAATTTTCAGCGAAATCCAACGATATTTCCTGTGGTGGACTTTGTGAAATACAAAAACAGCAAAAACAGGAAACTGACACTAGGCATCTTGTCAATAGGTTAGTCCAACAAAATGCATAGAAATGATTAATATGATAATAAAAACATGTGACAACATAAAAAAACTAGCATGGGTCAATCAAAAATTATAGATACGTTTGACACGTATCAACCAGCTGCTAGAGATCTGCAGCTGGGGAGTAGCCTTGAGGTTTCACTCATGTCAGTTCTTGGTGGATGAGTTGCAACAGGCCCACTAGATGCGATGTCTCGGAAAAAACTTGGGCGATGCTGAAGCATATATTGGATCAACACCGAGAGGGGATGAGATTGGATGGAGAAGGGAAGCTGCGTGGCGAGCACAGAGGAAAAGATTCGCAGGTGCTGCGGAAGTCAAAGCTAGGGTTTCTGTGAGAGAGCTGTAGAGAGGGGAAAATCGGACAAGAAATACCAGGGAACGGGATGGGATGGAGCGGATCTATAGGTTGGAGAAGAAATCTGGTAGAAAGAGAACAACATCGACGCTAATTACCGGCATGTCGTCAAAGTCTCCATCGCGGCAGTCAGGAGAAAACCGAGCCCACAACGTTGGTGTTTTCGTGTAGGATAAAGCTTTTGGGCTTTGGTTTAACAGCTAACCATTTCGTTGTCTGCACATACATGTAGATCGCACAATTAATTGGCCATCTACACCTGTCGTCTACAGGAGGTACTACACTACTGGTTGTAACGCGAGCAACCACGGGAAGTTCGTGGGAGAAGGGGAGCGAGCTACCGATGGTTCCTGGTGCGTTGGTCCTTTGTGATCTTAGCACAACGATTTTTTGCTTGTCTACTACAACAAACTCTACCAATTTTGCTCAGCTTCGGTGATGGAGGGGCGAGGATGCCAGCGCATCTTCGGCTCGTGCTTGTGTCCATAGCCGTCGCTAGGTGGTCAACAAATTTATTTGTAATTTTTATTATGTTTTAGGATCTTTATTATACCATAATGATTATCAATAGATCGGTTGATCTTTTCGCAAAGGAAAAAACATATGTTCCGTTGAACGTGTGAATACATGAGGTTTGAGCAAATGTTTACTATCCACCAAAATGTAGTAGAGGAGAACGGATGATTTCTATAGGAATTTTCACCACAACCTTACCGTCAGAACGCATAACAGAAAATATTACTAGGACTTTTTTTTGAAACGTACATTACTTGTATTCATGCGAGTAGGAAAACATTACAAAGACGCATACAAGCAAAGGAAAAATAGAGAGGATACAGACAATGCCACTGCTGCTTTACATCTTCGTCTTCCTCGCAATCCGTAGAATGAGAAGAGCTCCTTGTCCAAAGGTGTTGATGAACCGCAATAACCACCAATTCCGAAGAACTGGATCTGAAAGCCAAGATAGTCCATTGGTCGGGGACATACCCCAAGCTCCCTCCACCCCGGATCTGGGCCCGATGGCGCACCACCTCAGAAGAGATGGCCAGATCCCCTACCTTCGAACCGCCGGTAATCACAGCAGCAACCATCATCCGCTCCATCCAGCACACCACCGTCACCACGAACACCGCAGCGACGGACCACAACCACAACCAAGACTGCACAAACTCCGCGTCGGCGCCCCACGAAGCACCTCTGCAGCGGGGAAGGAGTTGGGAGACCTTATTCCTATGCCAGGACGACGCCACCGCCACGCCGCCCCAGATGAGAAACCCTAACAACTACAAAGAAAAGAACTCCTCCCCACCCACCGGCGACGAGTCGTGATCCGCACCAGCCCAGAGAGCCAAAGAGGCCCTCTGAACCAGAGCAGACCGCCGGCCATGCCGGTGGGAGGGCACTTGTCTGATCGCTTAGCCTTTGGGAACCGTCGGGGAGCGTTCCCTGGGGAACCGTCCAAGGTGGGTTGGAGACTTGGAACGCTAAAAATTTACTCTTGTTACTAATATTACTATGACTTTACCAAACGGGGCGTCGCTATGTCGGGTCGGTAAACCCGTGAAAACATTCCAAGTCGAGTTTATTGAGTTCTTCCTTGCCAAGTGCCTACCCACTCAAACCTTTTCTCACTGACAATGCTGACCCTATCCAAGTCACCGTGTCAGACCCCACCAGCCATCGGCCCAAAGCCCCAGCATTGGAGTCAGACGCGAACTGTGAAGAATAAAGATACCTCAACAACACAGCACGATAGGCGAAAGCCCGACGCGGCTTCCCTTCTGTCAGGACCCTGGATGGATCTGACGTGCAAGGATCATCTAGAACATGAATTTAAGAGGAATTGAAGCTGAAAGCAAGTAAAGTGCAGGATTAAATGGAAGATAAATTGCAGGATAATTAGAACTAGGAGATAAAATTAGGGTTTGTATTTCTTGATTGATCTCACAGGATACAAGGATGGCCTTATAAGGAGTGCGGCCAGCTACACATGACTTCTTAGCTGAAATACCGATAATACCCTCACAGCTATTAAACCACTAATAACCCCATATTACCTACTCATCCTAGTCCCTGACATTCCTTCCCCCTTGAGACCATTGCTCAGTAATGGATAAACAAGTTTCTTCAGAAACTTTCATCCTTCAACTTATCAGCAAAATAGAAATTCCATAGAATTTGATATCTTGGTGCTGATAAAGCTGAGAGTTGTTTGCATGGCATTGAATCCTCCAGAATCAATTCATCCTTGTGAAGGAGGTTGAAAAAGGATCAACCAAAGAGCAATTTCACAGGAGGTTATGTCTTGATGTAAATACTGTTGAAAACTCAATAAATTGCATGTCCGATAATAATCACTGCAGTGCATTGGTTGCAATTTGGGGTTCCAAAATCTAGTACTTGGTCCATTGAGCATCTCCTTTTCTTCCAAGACTGAATTGACTATAAGGTAACACATTATGTTCTCAGGGTAATAAATGGACCTGCCATTGGAGTGTCTTACAACCAAGTAATAAGCATTTAGAGTACTGCTTACTGATATGAATGTGTACCACAATATTGTACCAGGATCCCAAATATAAGAAGCACCACTAGCGACTGACTGATTTTGCCAAGTTGCTAAACCTGGCACATGTGTACAAGGCAATGGTTTGTCATTTTCACTCCATAGTGTCACAATATCCAACCGACTGTACAGGGATGTTTTAACTCCAGGATCCCAAACATAAGAAGCACTACTACCTTGGCCAAGCTGTGAAATGTGGAATATGTGTGCAAGACAATGGTTTATCAGTTTCACTCCATAGTGTCAAAATATCCAACCAGCTATGCAAGGAAATGTTAACTCCACGATCCCAAACATAACCGGTTTTCAACACACTGATGCAGTGCAAGGAGCAGAGGTAATTATCCTGAGTTAAATGAGCAGCCCTTTGTAGTCGGAAGCAAGTAGCATGGAATACAGAATTAATGCCCTTGGGTGCCACATACTGTACGGAAGCTGTAAACCTAAGAAATGAGAGTTCTGATGTCTGCTGGACTAACTGAAGTTGACATTGTATAGCATTCTGCATCATTGGCACGCTAAGTATAGCATTGAGATAATTACTTGTCACTTGGAAAGTACTCCATTGTGCACACGATGACAGAGGTAATTCATATGAAGTAGGACTAGAAAATTTCAACCATCGAGCATCTCTTGTAGTCCCAGAATGCATGACCAGAACACCTGGATCCCAGGGTGTGTTCAGAAACAGAGGATTTGGACCCTCACTACAACACGGCTGATATATAGAGGCACTTCAAAGTGCCACTAAATGGGGTCTAAGTGCCACTAATGACCTATTGTGGCACTTTGGAGAAGTGCCACCTTTGCTTGTGCCACTAAAAGCTTTTGTGGCACTTCTCCAAAGTGCCCCAAAAAGATCAACCCTATTGAGGCATTTTCTCAAAGTGCCTCAAAATCATTTAGTGGCATTTTCTCCAAGTGCCCAAAATCATTTAGTGGCATTTTCTCCAAGTGCCCCAAAATTATTTAGTGGCATTTTCTGAAAGTGCCCCAAATACATTTTGTGACACTTTGAGAAAGTGCCCCAAATATATTTTGTGACACTTCCTACAACTGCCCCAAATTATTTTTGTGGCACCTAGAGAAAATTCTCCAAAATCACAGAATACATTTTATATATTACACGAAAGTCACAAATTGGCAAATGATTTGTGATCACATATTCCACATCTTTATATCACAATTTACAACCATATTTTATAGCAGGTACAAGAAACTAAAAAGATTGGCAGTTCCTTCAAGATTGGCAATTCCTTCAGTTACACTACGTGTGCTACTCTCAGGAAAGATCTTTGAACTAGAAGATCACGAGCAAGTTGGGCCTTGCTTAGCTTCCTTCCTCTTAGCTTGCTTAAAAATCTCACCAAAACAATGCATTAGTTCAACTTTTATCCCGTTAAGAAGGTGGTGCTATGTTAAAGAATCAAAACAAAAAATCAAGCAGAAAAGGTGTTGTAGAGGATATAGCCGATTGTTTACACAGATTACATAATCTGTTGTCAAAATCATACATGTTGATCTAGAATACAAACACCTTCCAGTGGCAACAATCACATGCTGGTCTAAATAATGTACTTGTGTGACAGTTTTCCAGTGGCAACAATCACATGCTAATCTGTTGTCAAAATCATACATGCTGATCTAGAATACAAACAACTCTAGTGCATGCATATCATTTGAAGGATTGGTTGCACAATGTTTGGCAAAAACAACTGCCCTTGACCAATGCACATGAAGCTTGTGTTAAGCAACATCAATGAATTTCACACCAAGTATCTCCTATCTATAGCTCTACACAGCTAGACAGTTATGTTGGTAGCACAACTATTGTTAATCTGGTGGCATGATACATGAAATCTGGTGGCAAAGATAACTATGCCCTGATACATGATATCTGGTGGCAAAGATAACTATGCCATGATACAACTATTGTTAATCTTCCATGTAATAATAATACGCTAGCAAAACTCATTTAAATAGTTACAACTTATACCACAAGTAATAACATACAGATGACAGTCAGAAATAACTTGTGTATCAGTAGCTTGCATGATAAACATAAATATGTTATATGAGAACTTCTATATAGAAAATGCATCTAACTACCAAGAAGGGATAAAATCATCACTAATGATGTAGTCTTATAAAACAGGGAGTTCCACTATTCTAGAAGAGAAGCAATGATAAGATAATGACAAAACGATGGCATGCAAAAGCATAACACAAGATCTTGTCTCACTAGCTAGTTTTTTTTTAATACCAAGGCCATAAATCAAACAAGCCCTACTCTTAGATTTACGGAGCAATAATGAATAATGAAAGTTACACTAACTATAAGACCTACTAACTCAGATCTCATAAATCAGAAATATGATTTATGCTATAATCCAAACTAATTTTTGTATCAGCGGCCTTCAAGATAATGAGAAACATGTTACGTTATATGAAATCGAGTAAAGGTTCCAAGGAATAGAAGAGAGATATATAGCATGAAGAGAAACCAGGTACTATGAGGCCTACCCATTTGACTTTACTTGCCACAGAGTAATCATTTCATCCAATGCGCTGCATCACAAGGAAACATAAGACCGAAGTTTTGTGGCCAGGAGAAGTTAAGAAAACTTAACAGGCCTGACAGCTAGAGGACGAACCTGCCATTTCTGAACATTTCATTTAACAGTGGCGGAGGTACCGTGTGAGATGGAGACCGAGGACTTGGTGCGCATCCGTAGCCAAAGCAGAGGCCACGGCAGTGGCGTCACAGTAGCCGGGGAAGCACGCTCAGGTAGTTGGGGTTGCCGTTGGGGATTGGATGGACACCTCCTTGCCCGTGGTGCCTCCTCGACGTGACAACGACCTACTTCAGTACCATAGTAATGAATTAAGCACAACAGGCACACCAATTAACTATATTTCTTGTGCAAGTAGCAGTAGATGGACCAAAACGAAAGCAGACCAATAGATAGAACATGTTTCAGGCACACCAATTAACTAGTGTACACACTAAGGTTAGTAATGAAATTATCAGAGGGAATGGAAACATCAGGCTTTGGGTATTCTCCTGGTACATGTCATATAGCTACAAAACATACTAGTGCTGAGATGTTACAACCAGAGCAACATATAAGCTCCAGAACTTTTGTATGGAGCATGATTCATTTTCCTACTTGATAGGTTATTAATGACTGATTGTTTCCTAATAAACCTAACACTCATATACTCAGTACCATAACAAGCATATATTTGTACTAAGAGTTTAATGTTGCTGCACGCATCATAGCTAGGACAAATACAACTACTTAAGTAATGTAGTAGCATATTCATCATACAAACACAAGCCGTTCTTTTTGAACACTTGAACCAAAAGGATACATAATAAGAATTCACTAAAGTTATAGATAGGAATTTTACGGTGTCTATTTTGAAAGAAAGAAATAAAAAGGGGTCAAATTCTTGGTGCTAATAAAATTTCCAGTGTATTAAAACTACTGATCAAGAGATCTGATAATAAAAGTGTTCCTTGTGTTCCCAACAAAATTGCACACCATCTCTATATCCTCCTCCACATGAAAAAATAACAATAGCAGGAACTAAAGAAAATTGATCGATGAAGTTGTTACATGTAAATGCACGAGTATGCAAGTTTTCCACAGGTTTTAGTTTGTTAGGTGATTTTAGTTTGAGTCACGCAACAGAAGGTAACAAATCACATACTTCAATATACAAACTCTTCTCCAAGGACATACATGGATAAGAGCCCACGAACCCAAATTAATTTTCCTCTTTGTGAGATTACCGGAGAATATCAAAGCTAAAACATTCAAATAGAGAAACTAGATGTCCACATGATGGTATATCATTGTGTAAACTGGAGTAATAACAAACATGCAATACTGGACTACCCCAGTTTAGACAATGAGAGAATATACCTACTGGAGTACTTGCCACACCCAAACATCATTTGGAGTAGGTGATGCAATTATTCTCTCATTGTCTTGTGTTTCTCACTACAACAAATTTATCACACCCAGTTCATCACTAGGACTATGATAATGTGAGGTTTAGGATTATCTTGTGTTTCTCCAACAACAAATTTATTTACATTGGCTACAATTCTATAACTAATATATAAAAATCAAAATATAGGAACAATCTCCCAATATCATCGATTATAAATGGCTCTCATGACAAAGCATACATGATAGTGTTTATGGCATCATTATCACCATGTTTTTTTTCTGTGTTTGAATTGACAGAATGTAAGAGAGCAAAATTAATTCTCACCAAAATGAACATCTACTCATGTTCATGTTCTCATCTGTCAATAGAGTTTATCCAGAGAAACTGCAAGCTTGAACCAACAAAACCAAGAATAACAGATAAAATCATTGTTTATGACCCCATAAGAAAGAGACTAAGTTCTAATACAGCAAGCAATATATAGATTGTCTATATCTGATCTAAGGTGTAACTAATAATCTACATGATTTGAAGAAACCTAACAACTAACTTGATAGTATCACTCGATTAAATTCCCACAGTACTCATTGAATTCCTACATACTTCCCTTTAGCTAATTTAGTTGAACCTACTTGTATATATAAAAGTGACAGAACACAAAGATTTTCTTTGTGTAACCTGGGAACATCTATCATGCAGTTCGATATATATGAACATAGGTAGGAGTTTAGACACATAGATGATCACTATACACAAATGTAATTGTTTTACTGTGTACATGTGGAGTGCTTACCAAGGACATACCTCACCTATGTTAGATCATTAATTTTAAAATTTAAATGATACAAGAGGTGATGCTAGATCATTAATGGTACCAGAGGGGATGCTTTGGGTACACCCAACTAGCACACTTCTGCAAGTGTTATTGTATCAACACATCAGCTAGCACACTTCTGCACAACATCTACACATGTTCCAAATCAAATTCAACAGGATATAACATAATTCTTCAGTTAACAACATCTGGTCAGTTTCGTCAGATTTACACCATCAACAGCCACACATGCCTAGATGATCGATCATCCAAATAGAGGCGTCACTGCACTTACAGAGCTATAGGGGCACGGCCACAGCACAAGTTCATCGGCTCGATGGCCGGTCACAGAAGTAATGTTCACGTTGAGTATTCTGTAGCCGAGGCAGAACTTGGAGGAGGTAGGGTTGAGATAATAATCGATGGAGGCGACGCAAGGATTGCAGTCCCTGCCATCCCACCGACGCCGTAGTCGAAGGAGGTATCGGACAGCAGCAGCAGAAGCACCACCGTCCAATCGGCAGCAGCACCATCACACCACCAGACACATCACCAGACCACCACCATCTGTGACCTCAGCCGAGGAGAGTGGCCGAGGCGAGCTAGGCAGGAGCTCGAGGAGGCGCGGACGCGCAGAGCTCGCGGGTGTCGGGACAGACGGCCAGGAGCTCAAGGGGGAATGGAGGAGGCGTGGCTAGTGAGGGGTAGCAGAGGCGGCGGCGCTGGGGACCGGGCCGAGCAGATCGAGCAGGGTGGCTCGAGCTAGGGTTAGGGTTCGCAGGCGAGTGAGCTCGACTGGAAGCACACGGGGGCGAAACCGGTAGAGGAACGATGGGGAATAGAGGGAGAGAGGCATGGCAGAGCAGCGCCGGAGTGCAGCGGCAACGGACGCGGCCGACGATGGCCGAAGCGGCAGCAGAGCGGCGGCGATCGAGTCGCCAGGGAGAGGAGAAGGGGAAGGCGAGAGAGGAACGGGAAAGAGAGAGAGAGAGAGTTGGGAGGTGGGCCGGTTTTGACCCCGACCGTCCATCTAAACCAAATCGGCCCAGTAAATAATTAATCACAAATAATTACAGTAGTTGGGAGAGAACCTACGTATGTTCTGAACATGTATAAGAAAAGATCCTGCTGTATTACATCACAAAGTAATTTGCGGTGTTGTGGCACGCGTGAGTAGGTGAGCTTCGTGAGGTCACGAGTTCAAGCCCCTCCCATGAAGACTTTTATACGATTTTAGTATTTATTCGCAACATCACTATAGGTAGTGATCTGTTGGGGCACTTTTCAAAAGTGCCTCTTGTTAATAACCTATTAAGCCCCTCCCATGCAGACTTTTATACGATTTTAGTATTTATTCGCAACATCACTATAGGTAGTGATCTGTTGGGGCACTTTTCAAAAGTGCCTCTTGTTAATAACCTATTGGGGCACTTCTTTAAAGTGCCACTATAGGTAATGACCTATTGGGGCAATTTTGAAAAGTGCCTCTATAGGTAGTGACCTATTGGGGCACTTCTCTAAAGTGCCACTATAGGTTGTGACCTATTGGGGCACTTCTCTAAAATGCCACTATAGAAAAGTGACTCTATAGCTTATACAAATAGAGGCAGTTTGTTAAAGTGCCTCAAATTCTATATGAATTTGGGACATTTTATTTAAAGTGCCCCTAAATTACTAACTTTTGAGGCACATTCAAAAGTGCCTCTGTGAAAGTGCCCTTAATTATAGACCGTGACGTAGTGCCTTTACTTGATCACTCATTGACTGGAGAACAGTATTCAACCACCAGTTGCACGTTACACTGCAGTACCTCAGAATGATGAAATAGCTCAGTACAGGAAGATGGCAAGGTGACTGCAACAAGTGCTTCATACTATTGCATTCTGTAAGATGGTGAGCGACGTCTTGTGTTAGTATTGAGGTCTGAAGAGCACCTACAATATCTTTG
This sequence comes from Puccinellia tenuiflora, assembly GCA_012064385.1. Lineage (NCBI taxonomy): Eukaryota > Viridiplantae > Streptophyta > Magnoliopsida > Poales > Poaceae > Puccinellia > Puccinellia tenuiflora. The sequence goes on along the minus strand of QRDG01000564.1, from coordinate 12,467 downwards.
TTCTGTGTTGAGCTCCGAATATCCCATTCTTTTCTTCTCCCATAATTTACCAGCACATGCCAATTTGGATTTCTCAGCTGCTATACATAAGTGCCAACTTGGTTGTATAAATTCAGAATTTTAGGGAACATAATTGCCACATAACTGAGCTCCTTGGGAGGCTTATCCTTGTTTGAGTAAAGAGATGTTGAAGCTCCTGGACCCATACTTCTCTTCCTATTTCACTTTTCCACTTATAGGCTTTCAGGGGTTGTACATCTCCCAATGCATAACCAGGTGCAAGATCAGACCCAACAATTTCTTGGATGCACTGGCCGTGTGTGAACTTGGTGGGCCTGTCAGCATGTATAACATGAGCATGTGGACATATCAAATCAGTAGCCCTTTCACTGAATGCATTATTGGAAGCATTGTTGAAGCACACTGCAAGCAGTTCATTGTCAGATTTCTTCTCCTCTGTAAAACTGAATGGACCAACACTGCCACTGAATGTTGGGGAGCCTGCCGACTTTCATGTTGCTCGTCAGAAACGGCGTAGCTAGCCACAGTTTGTTTGTACGATCTTTCACGGTACGATTCTAATCTGAGCAGAAAAAAAACACCACGAACTCCTGTCTCACGTCAACAAGCAGCAGCAATAATTCAGCTAGCCAAAACAGCACTAGCGCCTCCACTACTTTGGATCGATTGAACTAGTACAGAACAGAATCAGTAACTTGGGTTATCACCGTAAGATGCAAACCAAGCAGAACAACACGCGCACCCGGCCGGCCGGAAGTACGTGGATGATCCCTGATGGAATCAGCAGCAAATTAGAGGCTGGCTCGCCTCCAATCTTCTCGCCAAGAACACGTATCAAATCTCAGATCGATACTCAACTAGTACACGCAGAATTGGAAGCCAGGAACCATGGCGTTTTCTGTAGTTTTCTTTACGCCGAAAATAACTTGTCTAGGGTTTACATGGACACCTAATAATTATATACTAGTGACGACAGAACCTGGGCTAGGCCCAAAACACAAACGCTAATAAGACCGATCCTTATTAGACTCGTATATTGCAAAGGAACGCCCAGCCTTTTACATCTCGGCATGGACACAGAAAATACTAGTATTTGCATGTCTACAGACCAACTAGGACATGCATGTACGTGAAATAAGAAATCGGATAAAAACTTAGATTTCTAATCCTTGTAGCGTATGAATTGGCTTCTATACATGAACTTTAATTGCGCCCACCATTATGTATTGACATGGTGTTCTGAACTTGGGCTCTATTTCATCAGTTGCAGCAATTTGAGAAATAACATGGCGTCTTGCAGGTACCACATATTTCTTCAAAGATGAAACAATATTATTTGTAGGCGGTGCCGTATCATCCTCCCTCCTTTGAAGGGAAACCGTCCTCGGTTTCGAACTACACCTTGCAGATTTTTTCTTAAACACCTGGACAGTACATTTGATATCCTTTGAAGGTTTGGGAAGAAGAGCGTAGAACTCACCCTTGTGCATAAATGTGTACCTGTTCGTGCGTCCATGATGAAGTGCATTGACATCATGTTGCCACGGACGTCCCAATAAAAGATGACAAACATGTAATGGTAGAACGTCACACTCCAATTTATCAACATATCCATCCACAGGAAAAGGAACGTTTACTCGATGGGTGACCTTCAACTTGCCAATGCCATTGATCCATTGCATGTAGTATGGCTTCGGATGCTCCCATGTAGGCAAAGAAAGAGACTCTACCACATCCTTACTAATCATGTTGCTTGCACTGCCACCATTGTAACGCCCCCGGATCGGTACTATGTAGTCTTAGCGATTTCCGCCAAATCCGCATAATAACGATCCTAGGACGCCCACCAGGCATAACGTGCACGTCGTAACACACACGTTATGCGGGTGGAATTGTGATAACATTACAATAGTTCTCGATGGAACCCACAAAAGAACATATATATAGCAACGACTCACAGAGTCAAGAATACAAAAGATACATTACAAAGATCCAAACAACAGCGGAAGCGAAATAGTATCCGAGCATGGATAAGAATACAAATATGGACTAAGAGTCCTGAAGATAACCAAGCACCATAACCCTGCCCAGGCCAAGCCGGAGGGATTCCCAAGCTAACGTCGTCACACTTCATACATGTTGGCTGCCATGGAATAGCAGCCCCGAAGGGGTCAGTACTATGAAGTACTGGCAAGTAATACTTACAAGATATCAAAGCTGAATTCCGGGGGAAGAGGGTTAGCGATTGAGGCGGCGGCAAGCAAAACTATCAACTAATAGAGACACGCTACAACTTCCGTCTAAAAGAGACAAGGTAAGAGAGCGCATAGGTAACCAACTATGCTAACACCAAACATAACCCAGCCGATTCCTTACCAGCCCGGGTAAACCACGAGCAGCAAGCCCAAAGGCACTCACACAGTTGGCAATTTTATAGGTTATTATTGAAGTAATCTATCTTACTAGTCAAATTATAATCATTAGTTGTAAGTTGTCTATGATCTTGTTAGCCAGCACATTTCACCAAGTCGTCCATAATCGTGGACACGGCTTTTCGAAAAGATTTAACCCTGCAGGGGTGCACAAATGTAACCACACGCACTTCAACCCTTTGCGCCATGCAATTAGCACACTTCCGGGGTATGCTGGCAGGGTATCCGACGCTACACTTTTCTTCACTACCGCACAAGTCCAGGGAACCACCTAGCTAGGTCTTGCCCACCTTGAAAGTCCGGCCGAAGCTCCGAGGTGGACCTAACCGTTTGCGCCTATGGCTAGGTGACACAGACTACCATGAGCTGGTCACTTCGCATCATACCGCAAGCCCTACCGTAAGTAACCATCACGTATAAGTCCCGGAGGCGTCCCATCCGTACCTGTATCACAAATAAATAAAGCGTCGCGCAAATGGAAACACCCGAACTACTTGTGGCGCCCTGGACAAGGCTGCAGATCCGGTACTAGGTTGAGGTTAGTCCCATTTCCTCCCACATGTGGGTAGTGCGCTCAGTCTTGGATCAGAGGACAAGAACTCGGGTCCTAGACGACACTAGCAAAACAAAACGCCACGATTGGCCTTCCGCTGGTGCCTTATCTTTATTATTTATATCCCTTCGCCAAACATTAAAGATTATCATGTGAATTTAAACCCAACTATCAAATTATAACAAGACTAGAACATGACTTGAGCAAAACAAATCTAAGCATGCACTACGACTCGCAGGGCCAACAAGGTAAACAAGCAATAGGGCAATAGGATGTGGGGGTGGGGCATATCATGGCTGCAAGGTAAACATGCAAATAGGATCGAGACACAAGCATCGCAATATAAGGCTAGCAAGGAACAAAAGATAGGAGGTGTAAGAGACAGAAAACAAGCAAAGATAGCAAGTGAGTATCACTTGCCTGCAATCCGGTAGAGTAGCAGAACCTGTCGTTGCTCACATCAACTCATCGTCCTATTCCCGAAGAAGCAACAAACACTGGAAACATAAAAGATGCATTTTACTACTACGGCAAAAGAAGCGGCATGTTGATGACATGATGCATGACAAATTAAATGTGATTCAATTTTATTTCCTAACACATGGCAAAGCATTTTAAATGGGATCGGTGCACAATATAAATGCACCGGACAAATCTCATAATTTAGTTGATTTAGTTCGACTAAATGGATAAAGGTGTGATGTTAATTAAGCATGCATGAGTTTATAAGATACGGATATATATATATGGCATAGGGGTTAGGATTGGGGTCACACATCGGATTCGGGGAAACTTCGGATTCGGAGAGGAAGTGGTCGATGTAGTCGTTCGTCCGGAGTCGAGGTAGTCGAGGTCGTGGTAGTAGCCGTACTCGGGTCGTCGTCGTGGCGGACCTTGGCGTTCCGGGCTTCGGGGTCGACGGGGTTCACGGTGGTCGGAGTACTCGGGGATCTTGTCGGGTTCCGGTCTTCGGACTTCACGGACGCGCACGAAGGCGGCCGGCACAAACGGACTCGAAGCGGAGAACTTGTCGGTCGTCGTGTCGGACTTGTTGTTTGCACGGAGTCATGGAAGATATTGGCGTTCCGGTGCGCGCATGGCATTCGGAACGGCTTCACGATGGGAAACGTCGAGAATGCGGCATGTCAGGGAACACAACACGGAGGCAAACATCGGGGACGGCGCAGCAGCAGCACGGGTGGGATGGTTCACCTTTTACATGTGTTTGGTTATAAAGTAGGAGGATGGAACCATTCACAACAAGGGAATATACCTTGAAGATGCTGAGTCAAATGATTCCTCAAAATCGGCCGCACCGTTTGGTCCGCCTTTTCTAATCCTTCTATTTTCATCGCTAATCATTCTCTTTCTAGTGCTTAGCCGCCGTCACTCGCCCGCCCCATTCCCGCCGCTCTCTGCCCGCCGGAATCCCGACCACCGTGAACGCCCTGGGCCTCTGCGTGCGGCGGCCGTCGTGTTCCTTGCCGGCGGGCTAGCGACGCCGACGGGATCTTCCATCCACACGCATCTCCTCCGGCGGCGGCGCTCGCGTCTGGCCGGCGGCAGCGCTAGCATCTCGGTCGGCCTGCGGCGATGCTCGCATCTCGGTCAGCCTGTAGCGGCGCTCGCATCTCGGTCGGCCTGTAGCGGCGCTCGCGTCTGCTTCTCGCCCGGAGGCGGCAACGACATCTCGTCCGGCAGCAGCGACTCCACTCGTCTGACGTCTGGCTGTGCGCGTCTCGTCCGTCTGGCTGTGCGCGTCTCGTCTGTCGGCGGCGACTCGTCTCGTCTGACGTCCGGCGGCCGCAGCGACTCGTCTCGTCCGTCGGCGGCGCGCATGCGTCTCGTCCGTCAGCAGTGGCGTGCGCCTAGTCCTACGTCCGGTGGCCGCAGCGACTCGCCTCAGCCGTGGGCGGCGCACGTCTCAGCCGGCGGCCGGCAGCACACATTGCGACTAATTGCCTCTAATTAGATCTTAACCTTCTGTTGACCTACTGCTATTAACCATTACAAAGTAAACATATGTGATCCATCCACATCCTATTCCTCAAAGCAAACAAAAAGTGGAATCACCTAATTTGGACCATTCCATCTCTAAAATCTGGGCCATCCCATTCCATGCATCTTGGTCCATCAACCAAACACACGCTTAGACTACCTGTACCACGTTGTCATACGTAGACATTGCTACTCTGGTGAATTTGATGTAGCACTCTGGTTAGGTTTTTCTAGGATATATAAACTGTTGATGTATGGATTTTTCTGATTAGTTACAAGTTACAACTTCGTCAGGTATCTCTGGGCTGGGTGTTAAGAACACTACAGTTAAACTTAACACACCAGATCAGTACTCCTAGTGTATGCCTATGGAGTGTGGACTAGAGGATGTGGCAGTGGTGTCTGCTACTACTTGTAACCAGGAGTTGTAGTTTTTTAATCTCCCTTGTTCTTGCAAGATCATAATGGCTAAACAAATTCATGTTCATGCACATTAGCACATTAGCCTATTGTTTATATGGTTAATTATGCACATAAGCCTATTTTTTGTACTACTTTTTGCTGGTAATATGGTTGTATGAATCTCCTATCCATACTTATACTCTTTTACATCGGTCCTAAAATGAACCCACTGAGTCTAGAGCGCATTAGGAAGTGGAAAGCTGATGATAGATGATGTTCTTCAATTATGCCTGCATTGTATTTGCATCGCAATCACGCAAATGGAAAAGAATAAACAGCATACTTAGGCCTGTACCAGGTAAGAATAAATGGTCTTACCTTAGAAATGAACGCCTGATAGTGGATAGTAGACTCAAGGTGGAGAAATTGCAACAACCTGTCGACAAAGCACCTTGTTTTCAGACTCCATATTAGTTGCTTTCTCTTCCAGCCTGTTTACATATGCATGATACTGAAGCACATTCAAATCCCTATTTAAACAGTTACGTTTTGATATCAAGTTGTATAGAAAAATTATTGTCAAAGATTCCATTGTACCATTGTCAATTTCTTAGTATTTGTTGACAAATGATATTTTTCTATGTATTGTGTAGGTGGGAGACCAAGAGCATCATGGAAGCGACGACACCTCCGCGCTCGGCGTCTCCGGCTGCTAGGAAGTCGCGAGTGGAGTCCGCCTGGTCACCCCCTGGTAGGCCGCCGCTCGGGAAGCGAGCTCCGCGCCGCCTGCTAAGCTTCGCCTGTTGTGCCGCCACCCGGGGATGAATACACCGCCGCCACTCGAGAAGGCGAAGAACCTCCATCGCTCAGGGCACGAGCTCCCGGTTGCCGCTGAATAGGGAGACGAGCAACGTGATGCAATCGCTCCGTTCGATGGGGTCAAAGATGCCATGGCCCTGGCGTGCCTCGCCACGGTCGCATATCGGTCATATCGGGCGTGCTTCACGTCTTGGAGAAGCTGAGAAAGATGGGATCAGGATCGGACGGCTTGCACGGTGATCTGGGAATCCGACGGTGCACATGAGTTAGCCGGGGAAAGATATTTTCACACCGTTCTAAACATAGATTTACCGTAATTATAAATGCGTGTGATGTTCCTGTAGTGTGCTCAGGTACTATAAAGATTAGACTTCTATTGAATATTGATGACCTTGAATCAATAGTATTGTTCAAACTGCGTGCTCAGGTTATGTGAAAAAAGATCACGTTTCTATTTATATTGATGATACACCTGTGTGCGAAACCTGTGTACCAAACGACGTGGTTTAGTGGTAGGGGGTTTATGAGGAAGGGGATTGAATAAGGGAAGAGTATTGGGTGAGATAAGTGTTTTCACCAAAAACCCTGGGTAAAATACCCACAAAAACACTAGGAAACCCTGCTGCCGAACGAGGCCTTAGGTGAAATACCGATAATACCCTCACAGCTATTCTATACCTAATAATAAAAGCAATAAGGCTTCCGCGGTTTGGTTGGGTACATCTGGGTACATCGTTAAAATTACCCATAATGTTTAAAAAAATTACCCACCACTGCCATCCATAAGTTAAAAAACGTTTCAGGATTTCTTTATGTTATTTCTTTTCCTAAGTCGCAGCTTTCTTTCCTCCCAATAGGCGTAGGACTGTATTTCGTTTTCACATGATCGATGCTACGTGTGGGCCGGCCGAGTAGAACCATCGTCGATATCCATCGCATAATGTTAGACCGATCTGAACTTAGGTATCCCGACCAGATCCAATACCTTTTCTGTCTTTAAATGCGGGAGCGATCAATTACCTGTATCAAATCGATTCAGTCTTCCGATCAAAATCGTGTTCCCCGATTAAATCGGGTGTTCCGAGGTATGACGCACGTGAGCTAGCAATTCGACAAGATATCTGGCAAGAACCATGGCGGCCACTACAGGGAACAAAAGCGAGAAGAGGCGTTGTCGCATCCAAAACATGATCAAGGATGATTACGTCGAGAGCGGCGTCTTGCTCCCCCGCTGCAACATGCACCAAGGTCATCGAGTGCGTGTGCGTCCCGTCCCATGAAGACCATCCCCGTCCTCTAGAACATCTATCGGGATGATCTGAGGTGTGCGCCGCCGCTGATGGGGTGGACAACAAGCTCCGCCCTCTAACCTGATTCCGCAGCAAACACAACGTCATGAAGGTCCTGTGGTCGTCATGTGGCATAGACGGCGCCGATTCGCCAATCACACCATGCAGCATGCACCTGGTGGAGCTCTCCGAACGGTCGTTGTCGAGCTCCATCGTCGGAGGGCGGAGTCGCACGGAATACCGCGTCCGCCTCTGAAGGTCGTCGTGATGTCCTGCACGGTCGTCATCCCGAGCTCGACGGGTTGACAGTAAGGGCCTGCGCCGCTCGAGCAGACGCACCTTCTACACTCCTCACCACTCACCAGCGATGTCGGCGCCGCGATATATCAATCTGTCCTGCACGCGTTCGTTAGATTAGTCGCCGGCTCGCCGCAGAGCTCCGGTCGGCCACTCCCGTTCTCTGCTACCGACACTGCCGCGAGATTTTCCACCGACGGAGGAGCGGCTAGGGGACGCACGCAATAGGTGCGCAAGCATGGCGTACATCGAGGAGTTCAAGACTGTCATGGTCGTGGTCGCCGTGCCGAAGGCGGCCATCTCGTCGCACAGCTTATAGCGACGAGATCGAGACAGCCGCTTCCGCCTCTGCTGAAGATCGCCCCCACATCTGGCAGGTCCAGCGTGCGCCGTCCTAGAGTTTGTTGGTCAGGCCATCCCCAAACCTCCCCGCAGTACATGCTCCTCCTATATGTTCTTGAGTTCTTCGGTCCGGTGGTTATTCTGATGCGATCCGATGAACTGGTTTCTGGGATAAGCAGCAACGGACCATCTCTATATTCATTTTCTTTTCCGATCTAGCTCTTCTTATCATTTGTTTGTTAATTTGCTCTTAGTTGATCAAGATGCAGAAGAACTCAGAATTGTGTGGGATGCATCATGCATATATTAGGATGTACGTATGGTTGTATGTATTCACCTATATATACGCCAGATTAAGCATTTAATTAAATATATATATAGTATACTGATACGTCTCAATCGTATCTATAATTTTTGAGTGATCCATGCTAGTTTTGTGATATTATCACATGTTTTTACTATCAATTATATCATTTTTATGCATTTTATCGGACTAACCTATTGACAAGATGCCCAGTGCCAGTTCCCTGTTTTTGTGCTGTTTTTGTTGCAGAAAGTTACTTCTGGAAATATTCTCGGAATTGGACGAAAATTTACAGAGATTTTTTATTGAAGAAATGAGGAAGGGAGCCAGAAGGGCGACTCCAGGGGACCCACACAGGCCAGGGGCGGCCCCCTCTGTAACGCCCCAAGATCGGTACTATGCAGATTTTAGCGTTCCAGCCAAATCCGCATAATAACGATCCTAAAGGACGCCCACCAGGCATAACGTGCACGTCGCAACACACACGTTATGCGGGTGGAATTGTGATAACATTACAACAGTTCTCGATGGAACCCACAAAAGAACATATATACAACAACGACTCACCGAGTCAAGAGCAAAGATACAATACAAAGATCCAAATAACAACGGAAGCGGGTAGCGTCCGACTACGAACAAGATACAAATTGGACTAAGAGTCCTGAAGATAAGCAAAGGCACCATATCCCTGCCCAGGCCAAGCCGGTGGGATTCCCAAGCTAACGTCGTCAGACTTCAAACCTGTTTGGCTGCATTGGAATAGCAGCCCCGAAGGGGTCAGTACTAGTAGAAGTACTGGCAAGTAATACTCACAAGATATCAAAGCTGGAATTCCGGGGAAAGAGGGTTAGCGATTGAGGCGGCGGCAAGCAGCACTAACAACTTATAGAGACACACTACAAACAAGCGTCTAATAGAGAGGAGGTAAGAGAGCGCATAGGTAACCAACTATGCTAACACCAAACATACCCAGCCAATTCCTTACCAGCCCGTTTATCCTACGAGCAGCAAGCCCAAAGGCACTCACACAGTTGGCAAATTTTATAGGTAATTATTGAAGTAGCTCTATCTTACTAATCAATTTATTATCATTAGGTGTAAGTTGTCTATGATCTTGTTAGCCAGCACATTTCACCAAGTCGTCCATAACCGCGGACACGGCTTTTCGAAAAGATTTAACCCTGCAGGGGTGCACAAATGTAACCACACGCACTTCAACCCTTTGCGCCATGCAATTAGCACACTTCCGGGGTATGCTGGCAGGGTGTCCGACGCTACACTTTCCTTCACTACCACACAAGTCCAGGGAACCACCTAGCTAAGTCTGACCCACCTTGAAAGTCCGGCCGAAGCTCCGAGGTGGACTCAGCCGATGCGTGAACGGCTTCGGGAGGGAACACTCATACGATTGCTCCTCCTTCCACATGCGATTAACGCCCATCCCGCAACCCTACCGTAAGTAACCATCATCGTATCGGAGGCGTCCCATCCGTGTACCTGCAACAATATAATATAGCGCCGCGCAAATGGAAACACCCGAACTACTTGTGGCGCCCTGGACAAGGCTGCAGATCCGGTACTAGGTCGAGGGGAGTCCCATTTCCTCCCACATGTGGGTAGTGCGCTCATTCTTGGATCAGAGGACAAGAACTCGGGTCCTAGGCGACACTAGCAGAACAAATCACCACGATTGGCCTTCCGCCGGTGCCTTATCTTTATTAATTATATCCCATCGCCAAACATTAAAGATTATCATGTGAATTTAACCCAACTATCAAATTATAACAAGACTAGAACATGACTCGAGCAAAACAAACCTAAGCATGCACTACGACTCGCAAGGCCAACAAGATAAACAAGCAACAGGTTAATAGGATGTGGAGGGGTGGCTATATCATGGCTGCCAGATAAACATGTAAATAGGATCGGGACACAAGCATCGCAATATAAGGCTAGTAAGGAACAAAAGATAGGACGTGTAAGAGACAGAAAACAAGCGAAGATAGCAAGGGAGTATCACTTGCCTGCAATTCCGGTAGAGGTAGCAGAACCTGTCGTTGCTCACATCAACTCATCGTCCTATTCCCAAAGAAGCAACAAACTCTGGACAACGGAAAAGATGCATTTTACTCTACGGCAAAAGAATCGGCATGTTGATGACATGATGCATGACAAATTAAAGGTTGTCCAATTTTATTCCCTAACACATGGCAAATCATTTTAAATGGGATCGGAGCACAATATAGATGCACCAGACAAATCCCATAATTAAAGGTGGATTAGTTCGACTAAATGGATAAAGGTGCGAGGTTAATTAATGATGTATGATTTTGTAAGATACGGATATATATGGCATATAGGGGTTTAGGGTTGGGGTCACACATCAGAAACGAGGAACTTCGGATTTGGAAGCCACCGTCTTCGGATCGGAGAGGAAGTAGTCGAAGTAGTCGAGGTAGTCGTTCGTCCGGAGTCGAAGTAGTCGAGGTAGTCGACGTCGTGGAAGTAGTCGTACTCGGGTCGTTGTCGTGGCAGACCTTGGCGTTCCGGGCTTCGGGGTTGACGGGGTTCACGGTGGTCGGGGATCACGGCATCGGAGAACTCGGCGGGTTCCGGTCGGGGAAGAACTTGGCGCATCCACGGTCGTCGACCTTGTCGTAGCACGGCACCGGGGACACACACGGGGAACTTGTCGTCGGGGACCGATTCACGATGGGAAACGGAAATGGCTTTACGACGGGAGCGGGATCGGGGAACGGAATCGGGGAACTTTTCCCGTCGGGAAACAGCATCGGGAAACGGACACGTCCATCGGGAACGGAACACAGCAGCAGGGACGTCGGGGACAGCAGCGCGGCAACGGGCGTCGGGGACCAACGGGGTCGGGAACGGGAGCCGGGGAACCGGTCACGGCATCGGGGAAACAGCGCCGGTGACGTGCACGGAGACGATAGCAGGCGCAAGCAGCAGCAACAGCTCGCAGGGACACGCACGATGCAGCACGCGTCGGGGACGGAACAAGCAGCAGAGCGGAGGAGCGCAGGCGCGGGAAGCAGAAGAGGCGCACTGGAGCTTGGCCGCGGGAGGAGCAACGCGAGGAGGCGCGGGTGGTCGTGGCCGGGCCGAGGGGAGCTAGCGGGCGAGGAGCAGGATGCGGCCGGGAGGCACGATGGAGGGAGAGCAGGGGGAGGGGAGGTCGCGGCGGGGAGAGGAAGATAGGGAGGAGATGGAGAGGCGGCCGAGAGGGAGAGGGCCGGAGGTGGGAGGAGAGCGAGGAGGGAGGCCGGAGATCGAGCCGGTCGAGAGGAGGATGGCCATGGCAGGCTCGGGTGAGGGAGGTCGTCCACGGGAGAGAGAGGTGCGGGGAGAGAGGAAGAAGGAGAAGAGGGGCGCCGGCGTTGGGGAAGGTGGAGGCCGGGCAGGTCGGCTCGGGATCGGGCAGAGAGCAGAGGAGCAGGTGCTGGTGCAGAGGGGATCGAGGTAGGGAAGGTGCGGGTGGTGTGCTGCGTGCTGGCACGGGGAGGAAGAAGAGAGCACGGGAGAGGAAAAAGAAAAAGGGAAAGAATGAAAAGAAAAGAAAAACAGGAGAGGGGAGGGGAAAAAAGGAAGAAGACATGGGTGGAAGGGCAGATTCGCGAAATGACAAAAACGGAGAAGGGTGGCTGCAAGATGCCAGGGGGTGGGAAAGGAAAAAGCTAGGGGCAGGATTAGGGTTTGGAGGTTAGGTGGGCTTGGACCAGATTTGGGCTGCTCTCTCGCTAACTCAAAACATTTTTATTTTGCAAATTTAATTTTGGCAATTAATTTTAGAAAACGGAGACGACTGTCTCGATAAAAACTTTTACGACAATTTTAGAAAAATAAAATAGGGTTTAATAAAAATAATTTTTGTTGCCAAAAACATGCGATGCGATGATGCTGATTTCATGATGATGCAAAAACAAAATAACAGGCAATTCTAATTTGGGGAAAAACCCCGAGGCATTACACCCTCGGCCGAACGACGCCTA